>JBAIAA010000993.1:197500-315000 GCA_037893245.1 Crossaster papposus
CGGCAGGATTCGAACGTGCGCGGGGAGACCCCAACAGATTTATAGTCTGTCGCCTTAACCGCTCGGCCACGACTACTGTATGTTGTAATTTGTACCTTGTTGATCTACTCATATAAGACATTGCAGTGTCTGGCAAAAACATGTTTGTAGTCGGCAGGATTCGAACCTGCGCGGGGAGACCCCAACAGATTTCTAGTCTGTCGCCTTAACCGCTCGGCCACGACTACTGTATGTTGTAATTTGTACCTTGTTGATCTACTCATATAAGACATTGCAGTGTCTGGCAAAAACATGTCGTAGTCGGCAGGATTCGAACCTGCGCGGGGAGACCCCAACAGATTTCTAGTCTGTCGCCTTAACCGCTCGGCCACGACTACTTTATGTTGTAATTTGTACCTAGTTGATCTACTCATATAAGACAGTGCAGTATCTGACAAAAACATTTCGTAGTCGGGGGATTCGAACCTGCGCGGGGAGACCCCAACAGATTTCAACTCTGTCGCCTTAACCGCTCTGCCACGACTACTGTATGTTGTAAATTATACCTAGTTGATCTACTTCTATAGGACAGTGCAGTATTTGACAAAAAACGTTTCGTAGTCGGCAGGATTTGAATCTGCGCGGGGAGACCCCAACAGATTTCTAGTCTGTCGCCTTAACCGCTCGGCCACGACTACTGTATGTTGTAATTTGTACCTAGTTGATCTACTCCTATAAGACAGTGCAGTATTTGACAAACAATATTCGTAGTCGGCAGGATTCGAACGTGCGCGGGGAGACCCCAACAGATTTCTAGTCTGTCGCCTTAACCGCTCGGCCACGACTACTGTATGTTGTAATTTATACCTAGTTGATCTACTCATTTAAGACAGTGCAGTATATGACTAAAAAGGTTTCGTAGTCGGCAGGATTCAAACCTGCGCGTGGAGATCCCAACAGATTTCAACTCTGTCGCCTTAACCGCTCTGCCACGACTACTGTATGTTGTAAATTATACCTAGTTGATCTACTCATTTAAGACAGTGCAGTATATGACAAAAACATTTCGTAGTCGGCAGGATTCGAACCTGCGCGGGAAGACCCCAACAGATTTCTAGTCTGTCGGCTTAACCGCTCGGCCACGACTACTGTATGTTGTAATTTGTACCTTGTTGGTCTACTCATATAAGACATTGCAGTGTCTGGCAAAAACATTTCGTAGTCGGCAGGATTCGAACCTGCGCGGGGAGACCCCAACAGATTTTTAGTCTGTCGCCTTAACCGCTCGGCCACGACTACTGTATGTTGTAATTTGTACCTAGTTGATCTACTCATATAAGACAGTGCAGTATCTGACAAAAACATTTCGTAGTCGGGGGATTCGAACCTGCGCGGGGAGACCCCAACAGATTTCAACTCTGTCGCCTTAACCGCTCTGCCACGACTACTGTATGTTGTAAATTATACCTAGTTGATCTACTTCTATAGGACAGTGCAGTATTTGACGAAAAACGTTTCGTAGTCGGCAGGATTTGAATCTGCGCGGGGAGACCCCAACAGATTTCTAGTCTGTCGCCTTAACCGCTCGGCCACGACTACTGTATGTTGTAATTTGTACCTAGTTGATCTACTTCTATAAGACAGTGCAGTATTTGACAAACAATATTCGTAGTCGGCAGGATTCGAACGTGCGCGGGGAGACCCCAACAGATTTCTAGTCTGTCGCCTTAACCGCTCGGCCACGACTACTGTATGTTGTAATTTATACCTAGTTGATCTATTCCTATAGGACAGTGCAGTATTTGACTAAAAACGTTTCGTAGTCGGCAGGATTCAAACCTGCGCGTGGAGATCCCAACAGATTTCAACTCTGTCGCCTTAACCGCTCTGCCACGACTACTGTATGTTGTAAATTATACCTAGTTGATCTACTCATTTAAGACAGTGCAGTATATGACAAAAACATTTCGTAGTCGGCAGGATTCGAACCTGCGCGGGAAGACCCCAACAGATTTCTAGTCTGTCGCCTTAACCGCTCGGCCACGACTACTGTATGTTGTAATTTGTACCTTGTTGGTCTACTCATATAAGACATTGCAGTGTCTGGCAAAAACATTTCGTAGTCGGCAGGATTCGAACCTGCGCGGGGAGACCCCAACGGATTTCTAGTCTGTCGCCTTAACCGCTCGGCCACGACTACTGTATGTTGTAATTTGTACCTAGTTGATCTACTCATATAAGACAGTGCAGTATCTGACAAAAACATTTCGTAGTCGGCAGGATTCGAACCTGCGCGGGGAGACCCCAACATATTTCAACTCTGTCGCCTTAACCGCTCTGCCTCGAGTACTGTATGTTGTAAATTATACCTAGTTGATCTACTTCTATAGGACAGTGCAGTATTTGACAAAAAACGTTTCGTAGTCGGCAGGATTCGAACCTGCGCGGAGACCCCCAACAGATTTCTAGTATGTCGCCTTAACCGCTCGGCCACGAATACTGTATGTTGTACTTTGTACCTAGTTGATCTACTCCTATAAGACAGTGCAGTATTTGACAAAAAATATTCGTAGTCGGCAGGATTCGAACGTGCGCGGGGAGACCCCAACAGATTTCTAGTCTGTCGCCTTAACCGCTCGGCCACGACTACTTTATGTTGTAATTTGTACCTTGTTGATCTACTCATATAAGACATTGCAGTGTCTGGCAAAAACATTTCGTAGTCGGCAGGATTCGAACATGCGCGGGAAGACCCCAACAGATTTCTAGTCTGTCGCCTTAACCGCTCGGCCACGACTACTGTATGTTGTAATTTGTACCTAGTTGATCTACTCATATAAGACAGTGCAATATCTGACAAAAACATTTCGTAGTCGGCAGGATTCGAACCTACGCGGGGAGACCCCAACAGATTTCAACTCTGTCGCCTTAACCGCTCTGCCACGACTACTGTATGTTGTAAATTATACCTAGTTGATCTACTTCTATAGGACAGTGCAGTATTTGACAAAAAACGTTTTGTAGTCGGCAGGATTCGAACCTGCGCGGGGAGACCCCAACAGATTTCTAGTCTGTCGCCTTAACCGCTCGGCCACGACTACTGTATGTTGTAATTTATACCTAGTTGATCTACTCCTATAGGACAGTGCAGTATTTGACTAAAAACGTTTCGTAGCCGGCAGGATTCTAACCTGCGCGTGGAGATCCCAACAGATTTCTAGTCTGTCGCCTTAACCGCTCGGCCACGACTACTGTATGTTGTAATTTGTACCTAGTTGATCTACTCATATAAGACAGTGCAGTATTTGACAAAAACAATTCGTAGTCGGCAGGATTCGAACCTGCGCGGGGAGACCCCAACAGATTTCTAGTCTGTCGCCTTAACCGCTCGGCCACGACTACCGCATTTTTCAATATAAACTTAGTTGATCTACTCCTTCCAGACAGTGGTGTATTTGACAAAAACGTTTCGTAGTCGGCAGGATTCGAACCTGCGCGGGGAGACCCCAACAGATTTCTAGTCTGTCGCCTTAACCGCTCGGCCACGACTACTGTATGTTGTAATTTATACCTTGTTGATCTACTGCTATAGGACAGTGCAGTATTTGACAAAAAACGTTTGGTAGTCGGCAGGATTCGAACCTGCGCGGGGAGACCCCAACAGATTTCTAGTCTGTCGCCTTAACCGCTCGGCCACGACTACTGTATGTTGTAATTTGTACCTAGTTGATCTACTCATATAAGACAGTGCAGTATCTGACAAAAACATTTCGTAGTCGGCAGGATTCGAACCTGCGCGGGGAGACCCCAACAGATTTCAACTCTGTCGCCTTAACCGCTCTGCCACGACTACTGTATGTTGTAAATTATACCTAGTTGATCTACTCATTTAAGACAGTGCAGTATATGACAAAAACATTTCGTAGTCGGCAGGATTCGAACCTGCGTGGGGAGACCCCAACAGATATCTAGTCTGTCGCATTAACCGCTCGGCCACGACTACTGTATGTTGTAATTTATACCTAGTTGATCTACTCCTATAGGACAGTGCAGTATTTGACAAAAACGTTTCGTAGTCGGCAGGATTCGAACCTGCGCGGGGAGACCCCAACAGATTTCTAGTCTGTCGCCTTAACCGCTCTGCCACGACTACTGTATGTTGTAATTTGTACCTTGTTGATCTACTCATATAAGACAGTGCAGTACCTGACAAAAACATTTCGTAGTCTGCAGGATTCGAACGTGCGCGGGGAGACCCCAACAGATTTCTAGTCTGTCGCCTTAACCGCTCGGCCACGACTACTGTATGTTGTAATTTATACCTAGTTGATCTACTCCTATAGGACAGTGCAGTATTTGACTAAAAACGTTTCGTAGTCGGCAGGATTCTAACCTGCGCGTGGAGATCCCAACAGATTTCTAGTCTGTCGCCTTAACCGCTCGGCCACGACTACTGTATGTTGTAATTTGTACCTAGTTGATCTACTCATATAAGACAGTGCAGTATTTGACAAATAAAATTCGTAGTCGGCAGGATTCGAACCTGCGCGGGGAGACCCCAACAGATTTCTAGTCTGTCGCCTTAACCGCTCGGCCACGACTACCGCATTTTTCAATATAAACTTAGTTGATCTACTCCTTCCAGACAGTGGTGTATTTGACAAAAACGTTTCGTAGTCGGCAGGATTCGAACCTGCGCGGGGAGACCCCAACAGAGTTCTAGTCTGTCGCCTTAACCGCTCGGCCACGACTACTGTATGTTGTAATTTATACCTTGTTGATCTACTGCTATAGGACAGTGCAGTATTTGACAAAAAACGTTTGGTAGTCGGCAGGATTCGAACCTGCGCGGGGAGACCCCAACAGATTTCTAGTCTGTCGCCTTAACCGCTCGGCCACGACTACTGTATGTTGTAATTTGTTCCTAGTTGATCTACTCATATAAGACAGTGCAGTATCTGACAAAAACATTTCGTAGTCGGCAGGATTCGAACCTGCGCGGGGAGACCCCAACAGATTTCAACTCTGTCGCCTTAACCGCTCTGCCACGACTACTGTATGTTGTAAATTATACCTAGTTGATCTACTCATTTAAGACAGTGCAGTATATGACAAAAACATTTCGTAGTCGGCAGGATTCGAACCTGCGCGGGGAGACCCCAACAGATATCTAGTCTGTCGCATTAACCGCTCGGCCACGACTACTGTATGTTGTAATTTATACCTAGTTGATCTACTCCTATAGGACAGTGCAGTATTTGACAAAAACGTTTCGTAGTCGGCAGGATTCGAACCTGCGCGGGGAGACCCCAACAGATTTCTAGTCTGTCGCCTTAACCGCTCTGCCACGACTACTGTATGTTGTAATTTGTACCTTGTTGATCTACTCATATAAGACAGTGCAGTACCTGACAAAAACATTTCGTAGTCGGCAGGATTCGAACGTGCGCGGGGAGACCCCAATAGATTTCTAGTCTGTCGCCTTAACCGCTCGGCCACGACTACTGTATGTTGTAATTTGTACCTTGTTGATCTACTCATATAAGACATTGCAGTGTCTGGCAAAAACATTTCGTAGTCGGCAGGATTCGAACCTGCGCGGGGAGACCCCAACAGATTTCTAGTCTGTCGCCTTAACCGCTCGGCCACGACTACTGTATGTTGTAATTTGTACCTAGTTGATCTACTCATATAAGACAGTGCAGTATCTGACAAAAACATTTCGTAGTCGGCAGGATTCGAACCTGCGCGGGGAGACCCCAACAGATTTCAACTCTGTCGCCTTAACCGCTCTGCCACGACTACTGTATGTTGTAAATTATACCTAGTTGATCTACTTCTATAGGACAGTGCAGTATTTGACAAAAAACGTTTCGTAGTCGGCAGGATTCGAACCTGCGCGGGGAGACCCCAACAGATTTCTAGTCTGTCGCCTTAACCGCTCGGCCACGACTACTGTATGTTGTAATTTATACCTAGTTGATCTACTCCTATAGGACAGTGCAGTATTTGACTAAAAACATTTCGTAGTCGGCAGGATTCAAACCTGCGCGTGGAGATCCCAACAGATTTCTAGTCTGTCGCCTTAACCGCTCGGCCACGACTACTGTATGTTGTAATTTGTACCTAGTTGATCTACTCCTATAAGACAGTGCAGTATTTGACAAAAAATATTCGTAGTCGGCAGGATTCGAACGTGCGCGGGGAGACCCCAACAGATTTCTAGTCTGTCGCCTTAACCGCTCGGCCACGACTACTGTATGTTGTAATTTATACCTAGTTGATCTACTCCTATAGGACAGTGCAGTATTTGACTAAAAACGTTTCGTAGTCGGCAGGATTCAAACCTGCGCGTGGAGATCCCAACAGATTTCTAGTCTGTCGCCTTAACCGCTCGTCCACGACTACCGCATTGTTCAATATGTCAACATAATTGGATCTTTATCTTCAATCCTCCCGCTTCTCTTCGGTGTCCCACAAGGCTCTGTTCTGGGCCCTCAATTTTTCACTATTTACTCAGCTCCCATTGCAAATATTGCTCGTAAACATGGTTTACTGGTGCACATGTATGCGGATGACACGCAACTGTATTTACCATTTGATTTGTATGACAACGAAGATGAACTAGCTACTCGCAAACGCATGGAATCATGTATTGTGGACATAAAATATTGGATGACTTCTAATAAACTGAAATTAAATGACGACAAAACTGAGCTCATCATAGTCACATCAAAATACCTTCAATCCAGAGCCACAAACAACTCTATTCAAATAGTGTCATCACCCATTCATGCTTCGCCAAGTGCTCGTAATTTGGGAATTATTTTTGACAACACGCTATCTATGGAGGATCACATCAAACGTGTCTGCAAAGCTACATATTTCCAAATCAGGAACATTAATCAAATTCGTAAAGTTTTGGATGACGATACAGCAGCTACTTTAGTCCATGCTTTGGTAATATCGAGATTGGACAATGGAAATTCTCTATTATATGGTATAAATGAACAACTACTGGCAAAGCTCCAACGTGCTCAAAATGCTGCAGCACGCATGTTAACCCGCACTCGTAAATTTGATCATATTTCGCCAATTTTGAAACAACTACACTGGTTACCAATTCGTCAAAGAATTCAATTTAAGCTACTTTTGCTCACTTGGAAATCACTTAATGCTATGGCACCAGTGTATATTAATGAACTTCTTTCTCCATATATTCCAAAACGCACTTTGAGATCTGCTGACAAAATTCTTCTGACTGTCCCTAGAACTGTTTCGTCGTATGGTGATCGTGGATTTTATGCAGCTGCTCCCAAGCTTTGGAATGCCTTGCCATTCGAACTTCGCAGTTGTAGTTCCATCAATGTTTTTCAAAAAGTTGTAAAAAACTCATTTATTTGAAACTGCTTATAATATTTGATTGTTTTTGCAAAACATTTTATTGTGATTTATGTACTCATTTTGAGCTTTTACTTGATGTCTTTAATGTGATTTCTGGTATCGCATTGCTGACACATACCTTAATACATGTATGTTCGGCCATTTTTTTTCTCATTTTGGTCGGGCAGAAATCAGTTATTGCTGTTAAGTTGTTGTAACTGCTAATTCTGGTCTTTTCCTCTCTTTGCTTGTTTGCCATGTGCAGCTGGGCAGTGTGTGTTGGTACTGTGATATCCTCTTTGATCTTGTAGGGTCACATTATTGATCTTGAATTGCCTTTATGTTTTATTTATTGTTGCATTTTATTTTGGTTCATTATTTTTCCTTTGTCATGTTTGTGTTTTATGTTGCGCCTCGAAATAGGTTTTCTCTAGATAGATGGCGCATTATAAATGCTTTATATTTTTATTTATTATTAATATAAACTTAGTTGATCTACTCCTTCCAGACAGTGGTGTATTTGACAAAAACGTTTCGTAGTCGGCAGGATTCGAACCTGCGCGGGGAGACCCCAACAGATTTCTAGTCTGTCGCCTTAACCGCTCGGCCACGACTACTGTATGTTGTAATATATACCTAGTTGATCTACTCCTATAGGACAGTGCAGTATTTGACAAAAAACGTTTCGTAGTCGGCAGGATTCGAACCTGCGCGGGGAGACCCCAACAGATTTCTAGTCTGTCGCCTTAACCGCTCGGCCACGACTACTGTATGTTGTAATTTGTACATAGTTGATCTACTCATATAAGACAGTGCAGTATCTGACAAAAACATTTCGTAGTCGGCAGGATTCGAACCTGCGCGGGGAGACCGCAACAAATTTCAACTCTGTCGCCTTAACCGCTCTGCCACGACTACTGTATGTTGTAAATTATACCTAGTTGATCTACTTCTATAGGACAGTGCAGTATTTGACAAAAAACGTTTCGTAGTCGGCAGGATTCGAACCTGCGCGGGGGGAGACCCCAACAGATTTCTAGTCTGTCGCCTTAACCGCTCGGCCACGACTACTATATGTTGTAATTTGTACCTAGTTGATCTACTCCTATAAGACAGTGCAGTATTTGACAAAAAATATTCGTAGTCGGCAGGATTCGAACCTGCGCGGGAAGACCCCAACAGATTTCAACTCTGTCGCCTTAACCGCTCTGCCACGACTACTGTATGTTGTAAATTATACCTAGTTGATCTACTCATTTAAGACAGTGCAGTATCTGACAAAAACATTTCGTAGTCGGCAGGATTCGAACCTGCGCGGGAAGACCCCGACAGATTTCTAGTCTGTCGCCTTAACCGCTCGGCCACGACTACTGCATGTTGGAATTTATACCTAGTTGATCTACTCCTATAAGACAGTGCAGTATTTGACAAAAAATATTCGTAGTCGGCAGGATTCGAACGTGCGCGGGGAGACCCCAACAGATTTCTAGTCTGTCGCCTTAACCGCTCGGCCACGACTACTGTATGTTGTAATTTGTACCTTGTTGATCTACTCATATTAGACATTGCAGTGTCTGGCAAAAACATTTCGTAGTCGGCAGGATTCGAACCTGCGCGGGGAGACCCCAACAGATTTCTAGTCTGTCGCCTTAACCGCTCAGCCACCACTACTGTATGTTGTAATTTGTACCTTGTTGATCTACTCATATAAGACATTGCAGTGTCTGGCAAAAACATTTCGTAGTCGGCAGGATTCGAACCTGCGCGGGGAGACCCCAACAGATTTCTAGTCTGTCGCCTTAACCGCTCGGCCACGACTACTGTATGTTGTAATTTATACCTAGTTGATCTACTCCTATAGGACAGTGCAGTATTTGACTAAAAACGTTTCGTAGTCGGCAGGATTCGAACCTGCGCGTGGAGACCAACAGATTTCTAGTCTGTCACCTTAACCGCTCGGCCACGACTACTGTATGTTGTAATTTGTACATAGTTGATCTACTCATATAAGACAGTGCAGTATCTGACAAAAACATTTCGTAGTCGGCAGGATTCGAACCTGCGCGGGGAGACCGCAACAAATTTCAACTCTGTCGCCTTAACCGCTCTGCCACGACTACTGTATGTTGTAAATTATACCTAGTTGATCTACTTCTATAGGACAGTGCAGTATTTGACAAAAAACGTTTCGTAGTCGGCAGGATTCGAACCTGCGCGGGGAGACCCCAACAGATTTCTAGTCTGTCGCCTTAACCGCTCGGCCACGACTACTGTATGTTGTAATTTGTACCTAGTTGATCTACTCATATAAGACAGTGCAGTACCTGACAAAAACATTTCGTAGTCGGCAGGATTCGAACGTGCGCGGGGAGACCCCAACAGATTTCTAGTCTGTCGCCTTAACCGCTCGGCCACGACTACTGTATGTTGTAATTTGTACCTTGTTGATCTACTCATATAAGACATTGCAGTGTCTGGCAAAAACATTTCGTAGTCGGCAGGATTCGAACCTGCGCGGGGAGACCCCAACAGATTTCTAGTCTGTCGCCTTAACCGCTCGGCCACGACTACTGTATGTTGTAATTTGTACCTAGTTGATCTACTCATATAAGACAGTGCAGTATCTAACAAAAACATTTCGTAGTCGGCAGGATTCGAACCTGCGCGGGGAGACCCCAACAGATTTCAACTCTGTCGCCTTAACCGCTCTGCCACGACTACTGTATGTTGTAAATTATACCTAGTTGATCTACTTCTATAGGACAGTGCAGTATTTGACAAAAAACGTTTCGTAGTCGGCAGGATTCGAACCTGCGCGAGGAGACCCCAACAGATTTCTAGTCTGTCGCCTTAACCGCTCGGCCACGACTACTGTATGTTGTAATTTATACCTAGTTGATCTACTCCTATAGGACAGTGCAGTATTTGACTAAAAACGTTTCGTAGTCGGCAGGATTCAAACCTGCGCGTGGAGATCCCAACAGATTTCTAGTCTGTCGCCTTAACCGCTCGGCCACGACTACTGTATGTTGTAATTTGTACCTAGTTGATCTACTCCTATAAGACAGTGCAGTATTTGACAAAAAATATTCGTAGTCGGCAGGATTCGAACGTGCGCGGGGAGACCCCAACAGATTTCTAGTCTGTCGCCTTAACCGCTCGGCCACGACTACTGTATGTTGTAATTTATACCTAGTTGATCTACTCCTATAGGACAGTGCAGTATTTGACTAAAAACGTTTCGTAGTCGGCAGGATTCAAACCTGCGCGTGGAGATCCCAACAGATTTCTAGTCTGTCGCCTTAACCGCTCGGCAACGACTACTGTATGTTGTAATTTGTACCTAGTTGATCTACTCATATAAGACAGTGCAGTATTTGACAAAAACAATTCGTAGTCGGCAGGATTCGAACCTGCGCGGGGAGACCCCAACAGAATTCTAGTCTGTCGCCTTAACCGCTCGTCCACGACTACCGCATTGTTCAATATGTCAACATAAATGGATGTTTATCTTCAATCCTCCCGCTTCTCTTCGGTGTCCCACAAGGCTCTGTTCTGGGCCCTCAATTTTTCACTATTTACTCAGCTCCCATTGCAAATATTGCTCGTAAACATGGTTTACTGGTGCACATGTATGCGGATGACACGCAACTGTATTTACCATTTGATTTGTATGACAACGAAGATGAACTAGCTACTCGCAAACGCATGGAATCATGTATTGTGGACATAAAATATTGGATGACTTCTAATAAACTGAAATTAAATGACGACAAAACTGAGCTCATCATAGTCACATCAAAATACCTTCAATCCAGAGCCACAAACAACTCTATTCAAATAGTGTCATCACCCATTCATGCTTCGCCAAGTGCTCGTAATTTGGGAATTATTTTTGACAACACGCTATCTATGGAGGATCACATCAAACGTGTCTGCAAAGCTACATATTTCCAAATCAGGAACATTAATCAAATTCGTAAAGTTTTGGATGACGATACAGCAGCTACTTTAGTCCATGCTTTGGTAATATCGAGATTGGACAATGGAAATTCTCTATTATATGGTATAAATGAACAACTACTGGCAAAGCTCCAACGTGCTCAAAATGCTGCAGCACGCATGTTAACCCGCACTCGTAAATTTGATCATATTTCGCCAATTTTGAAACAACTACACTGGTTACCAATTCGTCAAAGAATTCAATTTAAGCTACTTTTGCTCACTTGGAAATCACTTAATGCTATGGCACCAGTGTATATTAATGAACTTCTTTCTCCATATATTCCAAAACGCACTTTGAGATCTGCTGACAAAATTCTTCTGACTGTCCCTAGAACTGTTTCGTCGTATGGTGATCGTGGATTTTATGCAGCTGCTCCCAAGCTTTGGAATGCCTTGCCATTCGAACTTCGCAGTTGTAGTTCCATCAATGTTTTTCAAAAAGTTGTAAAAAACTCATTTATTTGAAACTGCTTATAATATTTGATTGTTTTTGCAAAACATTTTATTGTGATTTATGTACTCATTTTGAGCTTTTACTTGATGTCTTTAATGTGATTTCTGGTATCGCATTGCTGACACATACCTTAATACATGTATGTTCGGCCATTTTTTTTCTCATTTTGGTCGGGCAGAAATCAGTTATTGCTGTTAAGTTGTTGTAACTGCTAATTCTGGTCTTCTCCTCTCTTTGCTTGTTTGCCATGTGCAGCTGGGCAGTGTGTGTTGGTACTGTGATATCCTCTTTGATCTTGTAGGGTCACATTATTGATCTTGAATTGCCTTTATGTTTTATTTATTGTTGCATTTTATTTTGGTTCATTATTTTTCCTTTGTCATGTTTGTGTTTTATGTTGCGCCTCGAAATAGGTTTTCTCTAGATAGATGGCGCATTATAAATGCTTTATATTTTTATTTATTATTAATATAAACTTAGTTGATCTACTCCTATAGGACAGTGCAGTATTTGACAAAAAACGTTTCGTAGTCGGCAGGATTCGAACCTGCGCGGGGAAACCCCAACAGATTTCTAGTCTGTCGCCTTAACCGCTCGGCCACGACTACTGTATGTTGTAATTTGTACATAGTTGATCTACTCATATAAGACAGTGCAGTATCTGACAAAAACATTTCGTAGTCGGCAGGATTCGAACCTGCGCGGGGAGACCGCAACAAATTTCAACTCTGTCGCCTTAACCGCTCTGCCACGACTACTGTATGTTGTAAATTATACCTAGTTGATCTACTTCTATAGGACAGTGCAGTATTTGACAAAAAACGTTTCGTAGTCGGCAGGATTCGAACCTGCGCGGGGAGACCCCAACAGATTTCTAGTCTGTCGCCTTAACCGCTCGGCCACGACTACTGTATGTTGTAATTTGTACCTAGTTGATCTACTCCTATAAGACAGTGCAGTATTTGACAAAAAATATTCGTAGTCGGCAGGATTCGAACCTGCGCGGGAAGACCCCAACAGATTTCAACTCTGTCGCCTTAACCGCTCTGCCACGACTACTGTATGTTGTAAATTATACCTAGTTGATCTACTCATTTAAGACAGTGCAGTATCTGACAAAAACATTTCGTAGTCGGCAGGATTCGAACCTGCGCGGGAAGACCCCGACAGATTTCTAGTCTGTCGCCTTAACCGCTCGGCCACGACTACTGCATGTTGGAATTTATACCTAGTTGATCTACTCCTATAAGACAGTGCAGTATTTGACAAAAAATATTCGTAGTCGGCAGGATTCGAACGTGCGCGGGGAGACCCCAACAGATTTCTAGTCTGTCGCCTTAACCGCTCGGCCACGACTACTGTATGTTGTAATTTGTACCTTGTTGATCTACTCATATAAGACATGCAGTGTCTGGCAAAAACATTTCGTAGTCGGCAGGATTCGAACCTGCGCGGGGAGACCCCAACAGATTTCTAGTCTGTCGCCTTAACCGCTCAGCCACCACTACTGTATGTTGTAATTTGTACCTTGTTGATCTACTCATATAAGACATTGCAGTGTCTGGCAAAAACATTTCGTAGTCGGCAGGATTCGAACCTGCGCGGGGAGACCCCAACAGATTTCTAGTCTGTCGCCTTAACCGCTCGGCCACGACTACTGTATGTTGTAATTTATACCTAGTTGATCTACTCCTATAGGACAGTGCAGTATTTGACTAAAAACGTTTCGTAGTCGGCAGGATTCGAACCTGCGCGTGGAGACCAACAGATTTCTAGTCTGTCACCTTAACCGCTCGGCCACGACTACTGTATGTTGTAATTTGTACATAGTTGATCTACTCATATAAGACAGTGCAGTATCTGACAAAAACATTTCGTAGTCGGCAGGATTCGAACCTGCGCGGGGAGACCGCAACAAATTTCAACTCTGTCGCCTTAACCGCTCTGCCACGACTACTGTATGTTGTAAATTATACCTAGTTGATCTACTTATATAGGACAGTGCAGTATTTGACAAAAAACGTTTCGTAGTCGGCAGGATTCGAACCTGCGCGGGGAGACCCCAACAGATTTCTAGTCTGTCGCCTTAACCGCTCGGCCACGACTACTGTATGTTGTAATTTGTACCTAGTTGATCTACTCCTATAAGACAGTGCAGTATTTGACAAAAAATATTCGTAGTCGGCAGGATTCGAACCTGCGCGGGAAGACCCCAACAGATTTCAACTCTGTCGCCTTAACCGCTCTGCCACGACTACTGTATGTTGTAAATTATACCTAGTTGATCTACTCATTTAAGACAGTGCAGTATCTGACAAAAACATTTCGTAGTCGGCAGGATTCGAACCTGCGCGGGAAGACCCCGACAGATTTCTAGTCTGTCGCCTTAACCGCTCGGCCACGACTACTGCATGTTGGAATTTATACCTAGTTGATCTACTCCTATAAGACAGTGCAGTATTTGACAAAAAATATTCGTAGTCGGCAGGATTCGAACGTGCGCGGGGAGACCCCAACAGATTTCTAGTCTGTCGCCTTAACCGCTCGGCCACGACTACTGTATGTTGTAATTTGTACCTTGTTGATCTACTCATATAAGACATTGCAGTGTCTGGCAAAAACATTTCGTAGTCGGCAGGATTCGAACCTGCGCGGGGAGACCCCAACAGATTTCTAGTCTGTCGCCTTAACCGCTCGGCCACGACTACTGTATGTTGTAATTTGTACCTAGTTGATCTACTCCTATAGGACAGTGCAGTATTTGACTAAAAACGTTTCGTAGTCGGCAAGATTCGAAACTGCGCGTGGAGACCAACAAATTTCTAGTCTGTCACCTTAACCGCTCGGCCACGACTACTGTATGTTGTAATTTGTACCTAGTTGATCTACTCATATAAGACAGTGCAGTATTTGACAAAAAAAAATTCGTAGTCGGCAGGATTCGAACCTGCGCGGGGAGACCCCAACAGATTTCTAGTCTGTCGCCTTAACCGCTCGGCCACGACTACCGCATTTTTCAATATAAACTTAGTTGATCTACTCCTTCCAGACAGTGGTGTATTTGACAAAAACGTTTTGTAGTCGGCAGGATTCGAACCTGCGCGGGGAGACCCTAACAGATTTCTAGTCTGTCGCCTTAACCGCTCGGCCACGACTACTGTATGTTGTAATTTATACCTAGTTGATCTACTCCTATAGGACAGTACAGTATTTGACAACAAACTTTTCGTAGTCGGCAGGATTCGAACCTGCGGGGGGAGACCCCAACAGATTTCTAGTCTGTCGCCTTAACCGCTCGGCCACGACTACTGTATGTTGTAATTTGTACCTAGTTGATCTACTCATATAAGACAGTGCAGTATCTGACAAAAACATTTCGTAGTCGGCAGGATTCGAACCTGCGCGGGAAGACCCCGACAGATTTCTAGTATGTCGCCTTAACCGCTCGGCCACGACTACTGTATGTTGTAATTTGTACCTTGTTGATCTACTCATATAAGACATTGCAGTGTCTGGCAAAAACATTTGGTAGTCGGCAGGATTCGAACCTGCGCGGGGAGACCCCAACAGATTTCTAGTCTGTCGCCTTAACCGCTCTGCCACGACTACTGCATGTTGTAAATTATACCTAGATGATCTACTCCTATAAGACAGTGCAGTATTTGACAAACAATATTCGTAGTCGGCAGGATTCGAACGTGCGCGGGGAGACCCCAACAGATTTCTAGTCTGTCGCCTTAACCGCTCGGCCACGACTACTGTATGTTGTAATTTGTACCTTGTTAATCTACTCATATAAGACATTGCAGTGTCTGGCAAAAACATTTCGTAGTCGGCAGGATTCGAACCTGCGCGGGGAGACCCCAACAGATTTCTTGTCTGTCGCCTTAACCGCTCGGCCACGACTACTGTATGTTGTAATTTGTACCTTGTTGATCTACTCATATAAGACATTGCAGTGTCTGGCAAAAACATTTCGTAGTCGGCAGGATTCGAACCTGCGCGGGGAGACCCCAACAGATTTCTAGTCTGTCGCCTTAACCGCTCGGCCACGACTACTGTATGTTGTAATTTATACCTAGTTGATCTACTCCTATAGGACAGTGCAGTATTTGACTAAAAACGTTTCGTAGTCGGCAGGATTCGAACCTGCGCGTGGAGACCCAACAGATTTCTAGTCTGTCTCCTTAACCGCTCGGCCACGACTACTGTATGTTGTAATTTGTACCTAGTTGATCTACTCATATAAGACAGTGCAGTATTTGACAAAAAAAAATTCGTAGTCGGCAGGATTCGAACCTGCGCGGGGAGACCCCAACATATTTCTAGTCTGTCGCCTTAACCGCTCGGCCACGACTACCGCATTTTTCAATATAAACTTAGTTGATCTACTCCTTCCAGACAGTGGTGTATTTGACAAAAACGTTTCGTAGTCGGCAGGATTCGAACCTGCGCGGGGAGACCCTAACAGATTTCTAGTCTGTCGCCTTAACCGCTCGGCCACGACTACTGTATGTTGTAATTTATACCTAGTTGATCTACTCCTATAGGACAGTACAGTATTTGACAAAAAACGTTTGGTAGTCGGCAGGATTCGAACCTGCGCGGGGAGACCCCAACAGATTTCTAGTCTGTCGCCTTAACCGCTCGGCCACGACTACTGTATGTTGTAATTTGTACCTAGTTGATCTACTCATATAAGACAGTGCTGTATCTGACAACAACATTTCGTAGTCGGTAGGATTCGAACCTGCGCGGGAAGACCCCGACAGATTTCTAGTCTGTCGCCTTAACCGCTCGGCCACGACTACTGCATGTTGGAATTTATACCTAGTTGATCTACTCATATAAGACAGTGCAGTATCTGACAACAACATTTCGTAGTCGGCAGGATTCGAACCTGCGCGGGAAGACCCCAACAGATTTCTAGTCTGTCGCCTTAACCGCTCGGCCACGACTACTGTATGTTGTAATTTATACCTAGTTGATCTACTCCTATAGGACAGTGCAGTATTTGACAAAAATCGTTTCGTAGTCGGCAGGATTCGAACCTGCGCGGGGAGACCCCAACAGATTTCTAGTCTGTCGCCTTAACCGCTCGGCCACGACTACTGTATGTTGTAATTTGTACCTAGTTGATCTACTCATATAAGACAGTGCAGTATCTGACAACAACATTTCGTAGTCGGCAGGATTCGAACCTGCGCGGGAAGACCCCAACAGATTTCAACTCTGTCGCCTTAACCGCTCTGCCACGACTACTGTATGTTGTAAATTATACCTAGTTGATCTACTCATTTAAGACAGTGCAGTATCTGACAAAAACATTTCGTAGTCGGCAGGATTCGAACCTGCGCGGGAAGACCCCGACAGATTTCTAGTCTGTCGCCTTAACCGCTCGGCCACGACTACTGCATGTTGGAATTTATACCTAGTTGATCTACTCCTATAAGACAGTGCAGTATTTGACAAAAAATATTCGCAGTCGGCAGGATTCGAACGTGCGCGGGGAGACCCCAACAGATTTCTAGTCTGTGGCCTTAACCGCTCGGCCACGACTACTGTATTTTGTAATTTGTACCTTGTTGATCTACTCATATAAGACATTGCAGTGTCTGGCAAAAACATTTCGTAGTCGGCAGGATTCGAACCTGCGCGGGGAGAGCCCAACAGATTTCAACTCTGTCGCCTTAACCGCTCTGCCACGACTACTGTATGTTGTAAATTATACCTAGTTGATCTACTCATTTAAGAGTAAGTGCAGTATCTGACAAAAACATTTCGTAGTCGGCAGGATCCGAACCTGCGCGGTGAGACCCCAACAGATTTCTAGTCTGTCGCCTTAACCATTCGGCCACGACTACAGTATGTTCTAATTTGTACCTTGTTGATCTACTCATATAAGACAGTGCAGTATCTGACAAAAACATTTCGTAGTCGGCAGGATTCGAACCTGCGCGGGAAGACCCCAACAGATTTCAACTCTGTCGCCTTAACCGCTCTGCCACGACTACTGTATGTTGTAATTTATACCTAGTTGATCTACTCCTATAGGACAGTGCAGTATTTGACAAAAAACGTTTCGTAGTCGGCAGGATTCGAACCTGTGCGGGGAAACCCCAACAGATTTCTAGTCTGTCGCCTTAACCGTTCGGCCACGACTACAGTATGTTGTAATTTGTACCTTTTTGATCTACTCATATAAGACAGTGCAGTATCTGACAAAAACATTTCGTAGTCGGCAGGATTCGAACCTGCGCGGGAAGACCCCAACAGATTTCAACTCTGTCGCCTTAACCGCTCTGCCACGACTACTGTATGTTGTAATTTATACCTAGTTGATCTACTCCTATAAGACAGTGCAGTATTTGACAACAAATATTCGTAGTCGGCAGGATTCGAACGTGCGCGGGGAGACCCCAACAGATTTCTAGTCTGTCGCCTTAACCGCTCAGCCACGACTACTGTATGTTGTAATTTGTACCTTGTTGATCTACTCATATAAGACATTGCAGTGTCTTGCAAAAATATTTCGTAGTCGGCAGGATTCGAACCTGCGCGGGGAGACCCCAACAGATTTCTAGTCTGTCGCCTTAACCGCACGGCCACGACTACTGTATGTTGCAATTTATACCTAGTTGATCTACTCCTATAGGACAGTGCAGTATTTGACAAAAAAACGTTTCGTAGTCGGCAGGATTCGAACCTGCGCGTGGAGACCCCAACAGATTTCTAGTCTGTCGCCTTAACCGCTCGGCCACGACTACCGCATTTTTCAATATAAACTTAGTTGATCTACTCCTTCCATACAGTGGTGTATTTGACAAAAACGTTTCGTAGTCGGCAGGATTCGAACCTGCGCGGGGAGACCCCAACAGATTTCTAGTCTGTCGCCTTAACCGCTCGGCCACGACTACTGTATGTTGTAATTTGTACCTAGTTGATCTACTCATATAAGACAGTGCAGTATCTGACAACAACATTTCGTAGTCGGCAGGATTCGAACCTGCGCGGGAAGACCCCAACAGATTTCTAGTCTGTGGCCTTAACCGCTCGGCCACGACTACTGTATTTTGTAATTTGTACCTTGTTGATCTACTCATATAAGACATTGCAGTGTCTGGCAAAAACATTTCGTAGTCGGCAGGATTCGAACCTGCGCGGGGAGAGCCCAACAGATTTCAACTCTGTCGCCTTAACCGCTCTGCCACGACTACTGTATGTTGTAAATTATACCTAGTTGATCTACTCATTTAAGAGTAAGTGCAGTATCTGACAAAAACATTTCGTAGTCGGCAGGATCCGAACCTGCGCGGTGAGACCCCAACAGATTTCTAGTCTGTCGCCTTAACCATTCGGCCACGACTACAGTATGTTGTAATTTGTACCTTGTTGATCTACTCATATAAGACAGTGCAGTATCTGACAAAAACATTTCGTAGTCGGCAGGATTCGAACCTGCGCGGGAAGACCCCAACAGATTTCAACTCTGTCGCCTTAACCGCTCTGCCACGACTACTGTATGTTGTAATTTATACCTAGTTGATCTACTCCTATAGGACAGTGCAGTATTTGACAAAAAACGTTTCGTAGTCGGCAGGATTCGAACCTGTGCGGGGAAACCCCAACAGATTTCTAGTCTGTCGCCTTAACCGTTCGGCCACGACTACAGTATGTTGTAATTTGTACCTTTTTGATCTACTCATATAAGACAGTGCAGTATCTGACAAAAACATTTCGTAGTCGGCAGGATTCGAACCTGCGCGGGAAGACCCCAACAGATTTCAACTCTGTCGCCTTAACCGCTCTGCCACGACTACTGTATGTTGTAATTTATACCTAGTTGATCTACTCCTATAAGACAGTGCAGTATTTGACAACAAATATTCGTAGTCGGCAGGATTCGAACGTGCGCGGGGAGACCCCAACAGATTTCTAGTCTGTCGCCTTAACCGCTCAGCCACGACTACTGTATGTTGTAATTTGTACCTTGTTGATCTACTCATATAAGACATTGCAGTGTCTTGCAAAAATATTTCGTAGTCGGCAGGATTCGAACCTGCGCGGGGAGACCCCAACAGATTTCTAGTCTGTCGCCTTAACCGCTCGGCCACGACTACTGTATGTTGCGATTTATACCTAGTTGATCTACTCCTATAGGACAGTGCAGTATTTGACAAAAAAACGTTTCGTAGTCGGCAGGATTCGAACCTGCGCGTGGAGACCCCAACAGATTTCTAGTCTGTCGCCTTAACCGCTCGGCCACGACTACCGCATTTTTCAATATAAACTTAGTTGATCTACTCCTTCCATACAGTGGTGTATTTGACAAAAACGTTTCGTAGTCGGCAGGATTCGAACCTGCGCGGGGAGACCCCAACAGATTTCTAGTCTGTCGCCTTAACCGCTCGGCCACGACTACTGTATGTTGTAATTTGTACCTAGTTGATCTACTCATATAAGACAGTGCAGTATCTGACAACAACATTTCGTAGTCGGCAGGATTCGAACCTGCGCGGGAAGACCCCAACAGATTTCAACTCTGTCGCCTTAACCGCTCTGCCACGACTACTGTATGTTGTAAATTATACCTAGTTGATCTACTCATTTAAGACAGTGCAGTATCTGACAAAAACATTTCGTAGTCGGCAGGATTCGAACCTGCGCGGGGAGACCCCAACAGATTTCTAGTCTGTCGCCTTAACCGCTCGGCCACGACTACTGCATGTTGTAATTTATACCTAGTTGATCTACTCCTATAGGACAGTGCAGTATTTGACAAAAAACGTTTCGTAGTCGGCCGGATTCGAACCTGTGCGGGGAGACCCAAACAGATTTCTAGTCTGTCGCCTTAACCGTTCGGCCAAGACTACAGTATGTTGTAATTTGTACCTTGTTGATCTACTCATATAAGACAGTGCAGTATCTGACAAAAACATTTCGTAGTCGGCAGGATTCAAACCTGCGCGTGAAGACCCCAACAGATTTCAACTCTGTCGCCTTAACCGCTCTGCCACGACTACTGTATGTTGTAATTTATACCTAGTTGATCTACTCCTATAAGACAGTGCAGTATTTGACAACAAATATTCGTAGTCGGCAGGATTCGAACGTGCGCGGGGAGACCCCAACAGATTTCTAGTCTGTCGCCTTAACCGCTCGGCCACGACTACTGTATGTTGTAATTTGTACCTTGTTGATCTACTCATATAAGACATTACAGTGTCTTGCAAAAATATTTCGTAGTCGGCAGGATTCGAACCTGCGCGGGGAGACCCCAACAGATTTCTAGTCTGTCGCCTTAACCGCTCGGCCACGACTACTGTATGTTGCAATTTTTACCTAGTTGATCTACTCCTATAGGACAGTGCAGTATTTGACAAAAAACGTTTCGTAGTCGGCAGGATTCGAACCTGCGCGTGGAGACCCCAACAGATTTCTAGTCTGTCGCCTTAACCGCTCGGCCACGACTACCGCATTTTTCAATATAAACTTAGTTGATCTACTCCTTCCATACAGTGGTGTATTTGACAAAAACGTTTCGTAGTCGGCAGGATTCGAACCTGCGCGGGGAGACCCCAACAGATTTCTAGTCTGTCGCCTTAACCGCTCGGCCACGACTACTGTATGTTGTAATTTGTACCTTGTTGATCTACTCATATAAGACATTGCAGTGTCTTGCAAAAATATTTCGTAGTCGGCAGGATTCGAACCTGCGCGGGGAGACCCCAACAGATTTCTAGTCTGTCGCCTTAACCGCTCGGCCACGACTACTGTATGTTGCAATTGATACCTAGTTGATCTACTCCTATAGGACAGTGCAGTATTTGACAAAAAAACGTTTCGTAGTCGGCAGGATTCGAACCTGCGCGTGGAGACCCCAACAGATTTCTAGTCTGTCGCCTTAACCGCTCGGCCACGACTACCGCATTTTTCAATATAAACTTAGTTGATCTACTCCTTCCATACAGTGGTGTATTTGACAAAAACGTTTCGTAGTCGGCAGGATTCGAACCTGCGCGGGGAGACCCCAACAGATTTCTAGTCTGTCGCCTTAACCGCTCGGCCACGACTACTGTATGTTGTAATTTATACCTAGTTGATCTACTCCTATAGGACAGTGCAGTATTTGACAAAAAACGTTTCGTAGTCGGCAGGATTCGAACCTGCGCGGGGAGACCCCAACAGATTTCAAGTATGTCGCCTTAACCACTCGGCCACGACTACTGTATGTTGTAATTTGTACCTAGTTGATCTACTCATATAAGACAGTGCAGTATCTGACAACAACATTTCGTAGTCGGCAGGATTCGAACCTGCGCGGGAAGACCCCAACAGATTTCAACTCTGTCGCCTTTACCGCTCTGCCACGACTACTGTATGTTGTAAATTATACCTAGTTGATCTACTCATTTAAGACAGTGCAGTATTTGACAAAAAATATTCGTAGTCGGCAGGATTCGAACGTGCGCGGGGAGACCCCAACAGATTTCTAGTCTGTGGCCTTAACCGCTCGGCCACGACTACTGTATGTTGTAATTTGTACCTTGTTGATCTACTCATATAAGACATTGCAGTGTCTGGCAAAAACATTTCGTAGTCGGCAGGATTCGAACCTGCGCGGGGAGACCCCAACAGATTTCAACTCTGCCACGACTACTGTATGTTGTAAATTATACCTAGTTGATCTACTAATTTAAGAGTAAGTGCAGTATCTGACAAAAACATTTCGTAGTCGGCAGGATCCGAACCTGCGCGGGGAGACCCTACAGATTTCTAGTCTGTCGCCTTAACCATTCGGCCACGACTACAGTATGTTGTAATTTGTACTTTGTTGATCTACTCATATAAGACAGTGCAGTATCTGACAAAAACATTTCGTAGTCGGCAGGATTCGAACCTGCGCGGGAAGACCCCAACAGATTTCAACTCTGTCGCCTTAACCGCTCTGCCACGACTACTGTATGTTGTAATTTATACCTAGTTGATCTACTCCTATAGGACAGTGCAGTATTTAACAAAAATCGTTTCGTAGTCGGCAGGATTCGAACCTGCGCGGGGAGACCCCAACAGATTTCTAGTCTGTCGCCTTAACCGCTCGGCCACGACTACTGTATGTAGTAATTTGTACCTAGTTGATCTACTCATATAAGACAGTGCAGTATCTGACAACAACATTTCGTAGTCGGCAGGATTCGAACCTGCGCGGGAAGACCCCAACAGATTTCAACTCTGTCGCCTTAACCGCTCTGCCACGACTACTGTATGTTGTAAATTATACCTAGTTGATCTACTCATTTAAGACAGTGCAGTATCTGACAAAAACATTTCGTAGTCGGCAGGATTCGAACCTGCGCGGGAAGACCCCGACAGATTTCTAGTCTGTCGCCTTAACCGCTCGGCCACGACTACTGCATGTTGGAATTTATACCTAGTTGATCTACTCCTATAAGACAGTGCAGTATTTGACAAAAAATATTCGCAGTCGGCAGGATTCGAACGTGCGCGGGGAGACCCCAACAGATTTCTAGTCTGTGGCCTTAACCGCTCGGCCACGACTACTGTATGTTGTAATTTGTACCTTGTTGATCTACTCATATAAGACATTGCAGTGTCTGGCAAAAACATTTCGTAGTCGGCAGGATTCGAACCTGCGCGGGGAGACCCCAACAGATTTCAACTCTGCCACGACTACCGGTACTGTATGTTGTAAATTATACCTAGTTGATCTACTAATTTAAGAGTAAGTGCAGTATCTGACAAAAACATTTCGTAGTCGGCAGGATCCGAACCTGCGCGGGGAGACCCTACAGATTTCTAGTCTGTCGCCTTAACCATTCGGCCACGACTACAGTATGTTGTAATTTGTACTTTGTTGATCTACTCATATAAGACAGTGCAGTATCTGACAAAAACATTTCGTAGTCGGCAGGATTCGAACCTGTGCGGGGAGACCCAAACAGATTTCTAGTCTGTCGCCTTAACCGTTCGGCCAAGACTACAGTATGTTGTAATTTGTACCTTGTTGATCTACTCATATAAGACAGTGCAGTATCTGACAAAAACATTTCGTAGTCGGCAGGATTCAAACCTGCGCGTGAAGACCCCAACAGATTTCAACTCTGTCGCCTTAACCGCTCGGCCACGACTACTGTATGTAGTAATTTGTACCTAGTTGATCTACTCATATAAGACAGTGCAGTATCTGACAACAACATTTCGTAGTCGGCAGGATTCGAACCTGCGCGGGAAGACCCCAACAGATTTCAACTCTGTCGCCTTAACCGCTCTGCCACGACTACTGTATGTTGTAAATTATACCTAGTTGATCTACTCATTTAAGACAGTGCAGTATCTGACAAAAACATTTCGTAGTCGGCAGGATTCGAACCTGCGCGGGAAGACCCCGACAGATTTCTAGTCTGTCGCCTTAACCGCTCGGCCACGACTACTGCATGTTGGAATTTATACCTAGTTGATCTACTCCTATAAGACAGTGCAGTATTTGACAAAAAATATTCGTAGTCGGCAGGATTCGAACGTGCGCGGGGAGACCCCAACAGATTTCTAGTCTGTGGCCTTAACCGCTCGGCCACGACTACTGTATTTTGTAATTTGTACCTTGTTGATCTACTCATATAAGACATTGCAGTGTCTGGCAAAAACATTTCGTAGTCGGCAGGATTCGAACCTGCGCGGGGAGACCCCAACATATTTCAACTCTGTCGCCTTAACCGCTCTGCCACGACTACTGTATGTTGTAAATTATACCTAGTTGATCTACTCATTTAAGAGTAAGTGCAGTATCTGACAAAAACATTTCGTAGTCGGCAGGATCCGAACCTGCGCGGTGAGACCCCAACAGATTTCTAGTCTGTCGCCTTAACCATTCGGCTACGACTACAGTATGTTGTAATTTGTACCTTGTTGATCTACTCATATAAGACAGTGCAGTATCTGACAAAAACATTTCGTAGTCGGCAGGATTCGAACCTGCGCGGGAAGACCCCAACAGATTTCAACTCTGTCGCCTTAACCGCTCTGCCACGACTACTGTATGTTGTAATTTATACCTAGTTGATCTACTCCTATAGGACAGTGCAGTATTTGACAAAAAACGTTTCGTAGTCGGCAGGATTCGAACCTGTGCGGGGAAACCCCAACAGATTTCTAGTCTGTCGCCTTAACCGTTCGGCCACGACTACAGTATGTTGTAATTTGTACCTTTTTGATCTACTCATATAAGACAGTGCAGTATCTGACAAAAACATTTCGTAGTCGGCAGGATTCGAACCTGCGCGGGAAGACCCCAACAGATTTCAACTCTGTCGCCTTAACCGCTCTGCCACGACTACTGTATGTTGTAATTTATACCTAGTTGATCTACTCCTATAAGACAGTGCAGTATTTGACAACAAATATTCGTAGTCGGCAGGATTCGAACGTGCGCGGGGAGACCCCAACAGATTTCTAGTCTGTCGCCTTAACCGCTCGGCCACGACTACTGTATGTTGTAATTTGTACCTTGTTGATCTACTCATATAAGACATTACAGTGTCTTGCAAAAATATTTCGTAGTCGGCAGGATTCGAACCTGCGCGGGGAGACCCCAACAGATTTCTAGTCTGTCGCCTTAACCGCTCGGCCACGACTACTGTATGTTGCAATTTATACCTAGTTGATCTACTCCTATAGGACAGTGCAGTATTTGACAAAAAACGTTTCGTAGTCGGCAGGATTCGAACCTGCGCGTGGAGACCCCAACAGATTTCTAGTCTGTCGCCTTAACCGCTCGGCCACGACTACCGCATTTTTCAATATAAACTTAGTTGATTTACTCCTATAGGACAGTGCAGTATTTGACAAAACACGTTTCGTAGTCGGCAGGATTCGAACCTGCGCGGGGAGACCCCCAACAGATTTCTAGTCTGTCGCCTTAACCGCTCGGCCACGACTACTGTATGTTGTAATTTATACCTAGTTTATCTACTCCTATAGGACAGTGCAGTATTTGACAAAACACGTTTCGTAGTCGGCAGGATTCGAACCTGCGCGGGGAGACCCCCAACAGATTTCCAGTCTGTCGCCTTAACCGCTCGGCCACGACTACTGTATGTTGTAATTTGTACCTAGTTGATCTACTCATATAAGACAGTGCAGTATCTGACAACAACATTTCGTAGTCGGCAGGATTCGAACCTGCGCGGGAAGACCCCAACAGATTTCAACTCTGTCGCCTTAACCGCTCTGCCACGACTACTGTATGTTGTAAATTATACCTAGTTGATCTACTCATTTAAGACAGTGCAGTATCTGACAAAAACATTTCGTAGTCGGCAGGATTCGAACCTGCGCGGGGAGACCCCAACAGATTTCTAGTCTGTCGTCTTAACCGCTCGGCCACGACTACTTCATGTTGTAATTTATACCTAGTTGATCTACTCCTATAGGACAGTGCAGTATTTGACAAAAAACGTTTCGTAGTCGGCAGGATTCGAACCTGTGCGGGGAGACCCAAACAGATTTCTAGTCTGTCGCCTTAACCGTTCGGCCAAGACTACAGTATGTTGTAATTTGTACCTTGTTGATCTACTCATATAAGACAGTGCAGTATCTGACAAAAACATTTCGTAGTCGGCAGGATTCAAACCTGCGCGTGAAGACCCCAACAGATTTCAACTCTGTCGCCTTAACCGCTCTGCCACGACTACTGTATGTTCTAAATTATACCTAGTTGATCTACTCATTTAAGACAGTGCAGTATTTGACAAAAAATATTCGTAGTCGGCAGGATTCGAACGTGCGCGGGGAGACCCCAACAGATTTCTAGTCTGTGGCCTTAACCGCTCGGCCACGACTACTGTATGTTGTAATTTGTACCTTGTTGATCTACTCATATAAGACATTGCAGTGTCTGGCAAAAACATTTCGTAGTCGGCAGGATTCGAACCTGCGCGGGGAGACCCCAACAGATTTCAACTCTGCCACGACTACTGTATGTTGTAAATTATACCTAGTTGATCTACTAATTTAAGAATAAGTGCAGTATCTGACAAAAACATTTCGTAGTCGGCAGGATCCGAACCTGCGCGGGGAGACCCTACAGATTTCTAGTCTGTCGCCTTAACCATTCGGCCACGACTACAGTATGTTGTAATTTGTACCTTGTTGATCTACTCATATAAGACAGTGCGGTATCTGACAAAAACATTTCGTAGTCGGCAGGATTCGAACCTGCGCGGGAAGACCCCAACAGATTTCAACTCTGTCGCCTTAACCGCTCTGCCACGACTACTGTATGTTGTAATTTATACCTAGTTGATCTACTCCTATAGGACAGTGCAGTATTTAACAAAAAACGTTTCGTAGTCGGCAGGATTCGAACCTGTGCGGGGAAACCCCAACAGATTTCTAGTCTGTCGCCTTAACCGCTCAGCCACGACTACTGTATGTTGTAATTTGTACCTTGTTGATCTACTCATATAAGACATTGCAGTGTCTGGCAAAAATATTTCGTAGTCGGCAGGATTCGAACCTGCGCGGGGAGACCCAACAGATTTCTAGTATGTCGCCTTAACCGCTCGGCCACGACTACTGTATGTTGTAATTTATACCTAGTTGATCTACTCCTATAGGACAGTGCAGTATTTGACAAAAAACGTTTCGTAGTCGGCAGGATTCGAACCTGCGCGTGGAGACCCCAACAGATTTCTAGTCTGTCGCCTTAACCGCTCGGCCACGACTACCGCATTTTTCAATATAAACTTAGTTGATCTACTCCTTCCATACAGTGGTGTATATATTTGACAAAAACGTTTCGTAGTCGGCAGGATTCGAACCTGCGCGGGGAGATTCCAACAGATTTCTAGTCTGTCGCCTTAACCGCTCGGCCACGACTACTGTATGTTGTAATTTATACCTAGTTGATCTACTCCTATAGGACAGTGCAGTATTTGACAAAAAACGTTTCGTAGTCGGCAGGATTCGAACCTGCGCGGGGAGACCCCAACAGATTTCTAGTCTGTCGCCTTAACCGCTCGGCCACGACTACTCTATGTTGTAATTTGTACCTAGTTGATCTACTCATATAAGACAGTGCAGTATCTGACAACAACATTTCGTAGTCGGCAGGATTCGAACCTGCGCGGGAAGACCCCAACAGATTTCAACTCTGTCGCCTTATACCGCTCTGCCACGACTACTGTATGTTGTAAATTATACCTAGTTGATCTACTCATTTAAGACAGTGCAGTATCTGACAAAAACATTTCGTAGTCGGCAGGATTCGAACCTGCGCGGGAAGACCCCGACAGATTTCTAGTCTGTCGCCTAACCGCTCGGCCACGACTACTGCATGTTGGAATTTATACCTAGTTGATCTACTCCTATAAGACAGTGCAGTATTTGACAAAAAATATTCGTAGTCGGCAGGATTCGAACGTGCGCGGGGAGACCCCAACAGATTTCTAGTCTGTCGCCTTAACCGCTCTGCCACGACTACTGTATGTTGTAAATTATACCTAGTTGATCTACTCATTTAAGAGTAAGTGCAGTATCTGACAAAAACATTTCGTAGACGGCAGGATCCGAACCTGCGCGGGGAGACACCAACAGATTTCTAGTCTGTGGCCTTAACCATTCGGCCACAACTACAGTATGTTGTAATTTGTAACTTGTTGATCTACTCATATAAGACAGTGCAGTATCTGACAAAAACATTTCGTAGTCGGCAGGATCCGAACCTGCGCGGGAAGACCCCAACAGATTTGAACTCTGTCGCCTTAACCGCTCTGCCACGACTACTGTATGTTGTAATTTATACTTAGTTGATCTACTCCTATAGGACAGTGCAGTATTTGACAAAAAACGTTTCGTAGTCGGCAGGATTCGAACCTGTGCGGGGAAACCCCAACAGATTTCTAGTCTGTCGCCTTAACCGTTCGGCCACGACTACAGTATGTTGTAATTTATACCTAGTTGATCTACTCCTATAGGACAGTGCAGTATTTGACAAAAAACGTTTCGTAGTCGGCAGGATTCGAATCTGCGCGTGGAGACCCCAACATATTTCTAGTCTGTCGCCTTAACCGCTCGGCCACGACTACTGTATGTTGTAATTTGTACCTAGTTGATCTACTCATATAAGACAGTGCAGTATTTGACAAAAACAATTCGTAGTCGGCAGGATTCGAACCTGCGCGGGGAGACCCCAACAGATTTCTAGTCTGTCGCCTTAACCGCTCTGCCACGACTACTGTATGTTGTAAATTATACCTAGTTGATCTACTCATTTAAGAGTAAGTGCAGTATCTGACAAAAACATTTCGTAGTCGGCAGGATCCGAACCTGCGCGGGGAGACCCCAACAGATTTCTAGTCTGTCGCCTTAACCATTCGGCCACAACTACAGTATGTTGTAATTTGTAACTTGTTGATCTACTCATATAAGACAGTGCAGTATCTGACAAAAACATTTCGTAGTCGGCAGGATTCGAACCTGCGCGGGAAGACCCCAACAGATTTGAACTCTGTCGCCTTAACCGCTCTGCCACGACTACTGTATGTTGTAATTTATACCTAGTTGATCTACTCCTATAGGACAGTGCAGTATTTGACAAAAAACGTTTCGTAGTCGGCAGGATTCGAACCTGTGCGGGGAAACCCCAACAGATTTCTAGTCTGTCGCCTTAACCGTTCGGCCACGACTACAGTATGTCGTAATTTATACCTAGTTGATCTACTCCTATAGGACAGTGCAGTATTTGACAAAAAACGTTTCGTAGTCGGGAGGATTCGAACCTGCGCGTGGAGACCCCAACATATTTCTAGTCTGTCGCCTTAACCGCTCGGCCACGACTACTGTATGTTGTAATTTGTACCTAGTTGATCTACTCATATAAGACAGTGCAGTATTTGACAAAAACAATTCGTAGTCGGCAGGATTCGAACCTGCGCGGGGAGACCCCAACAGATTTCTAGTCTGTCGCCTTAACCGCTCGGCCACGACTACTGTATGTTGTAATTTATACCTAGTTGATCTACTCCTATAGGACAGTGCAGTATTTGACAAAAAACGTTTCGTAGTCGGCAGGATTCGAACCTGCGCGGGGAAACCCCAACAGATTTCTAGTCTGTCGCCTTAACCGCTCGGCCACGACTACTGTATGTTGTAATTTGTACCTAGTTGATCTACTCATATAAGACAGTTCAGTATCTGACAACAACATTTCGTAGTCGGCAGGATTCGAACCTGCGCGGGAATACCCCAACAGATTTCAACTCTGTCGCCTTAACCGCTCTGCCACGACTACTGTATGTTGTAAATTATACCTAGTTGATCTACTCATTTAAGACAGTGCAGTATCTGACAAAAAAAATTCGTAGTCGGCAGGATTCGAACCTGCGCGTGGAGACCCCAACAGATTTCTAGTCTGTCGCCTTAACCGCTCTGCCACGACTACTGTATGTTGTAATTTATACCTAGTTGATCTACTCCTATAGGACAGTGCAGTATTTGACAAAAAACGTTTCGTAGTCGGCAGGATTCGAACCTGTGCGGGGAAACTCCAACAGTTTTCTAGTCTGTCGCCTTAACCGTTCGGCCACGACTACAGTATGTTGTAATGTGTACCTTGTTGATCTACTCATATAAGACAGTGCAGTATCTGACAAAAACATTTCGTAGTCGGCAGGATTCGAACCTGCGCGGGAAGACCCCAACAGATGTCAACTCTGTCGCCTTAACCGCTCTGCCACGACTACTGTATGTTGTAATTTATACCTAGTTGATCTACTCCTATAAGACAGTGCAGTATTTGACAACAAATATTCGTAGTCGGCAGGATTCGAACGTGCGCGGGGAGACCCCAACAGATTTCTAGTCTGTCGCCTTAACCGCTCTGCCACGACTACTGTATGTTGTAATTTGTACCTTGTTGATCTACTCATATAAGACATTGCAGTGTCTGGCAAAAATATTTCGTAGTCGGCAGGATTCGAACCTGCGCGGGGAGACCCCAACAGATTTCTAGTCTGTCGCCTTAACCGCTCGGCCACGACTACTGTATGTTGTAATTTATACCTAGTTGATCTACTCCTATAGGACAGTGCAGTATTTGACAAAAAACGTTTCGTAGTCGGCAGGATTCGAACCTGCGCGTGGAGACCCCAACAGATTTCTAGTCTGTCGCCTTAACCGCTCGGCCACGACTACTGTATGTTGTAATTTGTACCTAGTTGATCTACTCATATAAGACAGTGCAGTATTTGACAAAAACAATTCTTAGTCGGCAGGATTCGAACCTGCGCGGGGAGACCCCAACAGATTTCTAGTCTGTCGCCTTAACCGCTCGGCCACGACTACTGTATGTTGTAATTTATACCTAGTTGATCTACTCCTATAGGACAGTGCAGTATTTGACAAAAAAGTTTCGTAGTCGGCAGGATTCGAACCTGCGCGGGGAAACCCCAACAGATTTCTAGTCTGTCGCCTTAACCGCTCGGCCACGACTACTGTATGTTGTAATTTGTACCTAGTTGATCTACTCATATAAGACAGTGCAGTATCTGACAACAACATTTCGTAGTCGGCAGGATCCGAACCTGCTCGGGAAGACCCCAACAGATTTCAACTCTGTCGCCTTAACCGCTCTGCCACGACTACTGTATGTTGTAAATTATACCTAGTTGATCTACTCATTTAAGACAGTGCAGTATCTGACAAAAATTTTTCGTAGTCGGCAGGATTCGAACCTGCGCGGGGAGACCCCAACAGATTTCTAGTCTGTCGCCTTAACCGCTCGGCCACGACTACTGCATGTTGTAATTTATACCTAGTTGATCTACTCCTATAGGACAGTGCAGTATTTGACAAAAAACGTTTCGTAGTCGGCAGGATTCGAACCTTCGCGGGAAGACCCCAACAGATTTCTAGTCTGTCGCCTTAACCGTTCGGCCACGACTACAGTATGTTGTAATTTGTACCTTGTTGATCTACTCATATAAGACAGTGCAGTATCTGACAAAAACATGTCGTAGTCGGCAGGATTCGAACCTGCGCGGGGAGACCCCAACAGATTTCTAGTCTGTCGCCTTAACCGCTCGGCCACGACTACTGTACGTTGTAAATTATACCTAGTTGATCTTCTTATATAGGACAGTGCAGTATTTGACAAAAAACGTTTCGTAGTCGGCAGGATTCGAACCTGCGCGGGGAGACACCAACAGATTTCAACTCTGTCGCCTTAACCGCTCTGCCACGACTACTGTATGTTGTAATTTATACCTAGTTAATCTACTCCTATAGGACAGTGCAGTATTTGACAAAAAACGTTTCGTAGTCGGCAGGATTCGAACCTGTGCGGGGAAACTCCAACAGATTTCTAGTCTGTCGCCTTAATCGTTCGGCCACGACTACAGTATGTTGTAATTTGTACCTTGTTGATCTACTCATATAAGACAGTGCAGTATCTGACAAAAACATTTCGTAGTCGGCAGGATTCGAACTTGCGCGGGAAGACCCCAACAGATTTCAACTCTGTCGCCTTAACCGCTCTGCCACGACTACTGTATGTTGTAATTTGTACCTTGTTGATCTACTCATATAAGACATTGCAGTGTCTGGCAAAAATATTTCGTAGTCGGCAGGATTCGAACCTGCGCGGGGAGACCCCAACAGATTTCTCGTCTGTCGCCTTAACCGCTCGGCCACGACTACTGTATGTTGTAATTTGTACCTTGTTGATCTACTCATATAAGACAGTGCAGTATCTGACAAAAACATTTCGTAGTCGGCAGGATTCGAACGTGCGCGGGGAGACCCCCACAGATTTCTAGTCCGTGGCCTTAACCGCTCGGCCACGACTACTGTATGTTGTAATTTGTACCTTGTTGATCTACTCATATAAGACATTGCAGTGTCTGGCAAAAATATTTCGTAGTCGGCAGGATTCGAACCTGCGCGGGGAGACCCTAACAGATTTCTAGTCTGTCGCCTTAACCGCTCGGCCACGACTACTGTATGTTGTAATTTATACCTAGTTGATCTACTCCTATAGGACAGTGCAGTATTTGACAAAAAACTTTCGTAGTCGGCAGGATTCGAACCTGCGCGTGGAGACCCCAACAGATTTCTAGTCTGTCGCCTTAACCGCTCAGCCACGACTACCGCATTTTTCAATATAAACTTAGTTGATCTACTCCTTCCATACAGTGGTGTATTTGACAAAAACGTTTCGTAGTCGGCAGGATTCAAACCTGCGCGGGGAGACCCCAACAGATTTCTAGTCTGTCGCCTTAACCGCTCGGCCACGACTACTGCATGTTGTAATTTATACCTAGTTGATCTACTCCTATAGGACAGTGCAGTATTTGACAAAAAACGTTTCGTAGACGGCAGGATTCGAACCTGTGCGGGGAGACCCCAACAGATTTCTAGTCTGTCGCCTTAACCGTTCGGCCAAGACTACAGTATGTTGTAATTTGTACCTTGTTGATCTACTCATATAAGACAGTGCAGTATCTGACAAAAACATTTCGTAGTCGGCAGGATTCAAACCTGCGCGGGAAGACCCCAACAGATTTCAACTCTGTCGCCTTAACCGCTCTGCCACGACTACTGCATGTTGTAATTTATACCTAGTTGATCTACTCCTATAGGACAGTGCAGTATTTGACAAAAAACGTTTCGTAGTCGGCAGGATTCGAACCTGCGCGGGAAGACCCCAACAGATTTCTAGTCTGTCGCCTTAACCGTTCGGCCACGACTACAGTATGTTGTAATTTGTACCTTGTTGATCTACTCATATAAGACAGTGCAGTATCTGACAAAAACATGTCGTAGTCGGCAGGATTCGAACCTGCGCGGGGAGACCCCAACAGATTTCTAGTCTGTCGCCTTAACCGCTCGGCCACGACTACTGTACGTTGTAAATTATACCTAGTTGATCTTCTTATATAGGACAGTGCAGTATTTGACAAAAAACGTTTCGTAGTCGGCAGGATTCGAACCTGCGCGGGGAGACACCAACAGATTTCAACTCTGTCGCCTTAACCGCTCTGCCACGACTACTGTATGTTGTAATTTATACCTAGTTAATCTACTCCTATAGGACAGTGCAGTATTTGACAAAAAACGTTTCGTAGTCGGCAGGATTCGAACCTGTGCGGGGAAACTCCAACAGATTTCTAGTCTGTCGCCTTAATCGTTCGGCCACGACTACAGTATGTTGTAATTTGTACCTTGTTGATCTACTCATATAAGACAGTGCAGTATCTGACAAAAACATTTCGTAGTCGGCAGGATTCGAACTTGCGCGGGAAGACCCCAACAGATTTCAACTCTGTCGCCTTAACCGCTCTGCCACGACTACTGTATGTTGTAATTTGTACCTTGTTGATCTACTCATATAAGACATTGCAGTGTCTGGCAAAAATATTTCGTAGTCGGCAGGATTCGAACCTGCGCGGGGAGACCCCAACAGATTTCTCGTCTGTCGCCTTAACCGCTCGGCCACGACTACTGTATGTTGTAATTTGTACCTTGTTGATCTACTCATATAAGACAGTGCAGTATCTGACAAAAACATTTCGTAGTCGGCAGGATTCGAACGTGCGCGGGGAGACCCCCACAGATTTCTAGTCTGTCGCCTTAACCGCTCGGCCACGACTACTGTATGTTGTAATTTGTACCTTGTTGATCTACTCATATAAGACATTGCAGTGTCTGGCAAAAATATTTCGTAGTCGGCAGGATTCGAACCTGCGCGGGGAGACCCTAACAGATTTCTAGTCTGTCGCCTTAACCGCTCGGCCACGACTACTGTATGTTGTAATTTATACCTAGTTGATCTACTTCTATAGGACAGTGCAGTATTTGACAAAAAACTTTCGTAGTCGGCAGGATTCGAACCTGCGCGTGGAGACCCCAACAGATTTCTAGTCTGTCGCCTTAACCGCTCGGCCACGACTACCGCATTTTTCAATATAAACTTAGTTGATCTACTCCTTCCATACAGTGGTGTATTTGACAAAAACGTTTCGTAGTCGGCAGGATTCAAACCTGCGCGGGGAGACCCCAACAGATTTCTAGTCTGTCGCCTTAACCGCTCGGCCACGACTACTGCATGTTGTAATTTATACCTAGTTGATCTACTCCTATAGGACAGTGCAGTATTTGACAAAAAACGTTTCGTAGACGGCAGGATTCGAACCTGTGCGGGGAGACCCCAACAGATTTCTAGTCTGTCGCCTTAACCGTTCGGCCAAGACTACAGTATGTTGTAATTTGTACCTTGTTGATCTACTCATATAAGACAGTGCAGTATCTGACAAAAACATTTCGTAGTCGGCAGGATTCAAACCTGCGCGGGAAGACCCCAACAGATTTCAACTCTGTCGCCTTAACCGCTCTGCCACGACTACTGTATGTTGTAATTTATACCTAGTTGATCTACTCCTATAAGACAGTGCAGTATTTGATAAAAAATATTCGTAGTCGGCAGGATTCGAACGTGCGCGGGGAGACCCCAACATATTTCGAGTCTGTCGCCTTAACCGCTCGGCCACGACTACTGTATGTTGTAATTTGTACCTTGTTGATCTACTCATATAAGACATTGCAGTGTCTGGCAAAAACATTTCGTAGTCGGCAGGATTCGAACCTGCGCGGGGAGACCCCAACAGATTTCTAGTCTGTCGCCTTAACCGCTCGGCCACGACTACTGTATGTTGTAATTTATACCTAGTTAACTACTCCTATAGGACAGTGCAGTATTTGACAAAAAACGTTTCGTAGTCGGCAGGATTCGAACCTGCGCGTGGAGACCCCAACAGATTTCAACTCTGTCGCCTTAACCGCTCTGCCACGACTACTGTATGTTGTAATTTATACCTAGTTGATCTACTCCTATAGGACAATGCAGTATTTGACAAAAAACGTTTCGTAGTCGGCAGGATTCGAACCTGTGCGGGGAAACCCCAACAGATTTCTAGTCTGTCGCCTTAACCGTTCGGCCACGACTACAGTATGTTGTAATTTGTACCTTGTTGATCTACTCATATAAGACAGTGCAGTATCTGACAAAAACATTTCATAGTCGGCAGGATTCGAACCTGCGCCGAAAGACCCCAACAGATTTCAACTCTGTCGCCTTAACCGCTCTGCCACGACTACTGTATGTTGTAATTTATACCTAGTTGATCTACTCCTATAAGACAGTGCAGTATTTGACAACAAATATTCGTAGTCGGCAGGATTCGAACGTGGGCGGGGAGACCCCAACAGATTTCTAGTCTGTCGCCTTAACCGCTCGGCCACGACTACTGTATGTTGTAATTTGTACCTTGTTGATCTACTCATATAATACATTGCAGTGTCTGGCAAAAATATTTCGTAGTCGGCAGGATTCGAACCTGCGCGGGGAGACCACAACAGATTTCTAGTCTGTCGCCTTAACCGCTGGGCCACGACTACTGTATGTTGTAATTTATACCTAGTTGATCTACTCCTATAGGACAGTGCAGTATTTGACAAAAAAACGTTTCGTAGTCGGCAGGATTCGAACCTGCGCGTGTAGACCCCAACATATTTCTAGTCTGTCGCCTTAACCGCTCGGCCACGACTACTGTATGTTGTATTTTATACCTAGTTGATCTACTCCTATAGGACAGTGCAGTATTTGACAAAAAACGTTTCGTAGTCGGCAGGATTCGAACCTGCGCGGGGAGACCCCAACAGATTTCCAGTCTGTCGCCTTAACCGCTCGGCCACGACTACTGTATGTTGTAATTTGTACCTAGTTGATCTACTCATATAAGACAGTGCAGTATCTGACAACAACATTTCGTAGTCGGCAGGATTCGAACCTGCGGGGGAAGACCCCAACAGATTTCAACTCTGTCGCCTTAACCGCTCTGCCACGACTACTGTATGTTGTAAATTATACCTAGTTGATCTACTCATTTAAGACAGTGCAGTATCTGACAAAAACATTTCGTAGTCGGCAGGATTCGAACCTGCGCGGGGAGACCCCAACAGATTTCTAGTCTGTCGCCTTAACCGCTCGGCCACGACTACTGCATGTTGTAATTTATACCTAGTTGATCTAATCCTATAGGACAGTGCAGTATTTGACAAAAAACATTTCGTAGTGGGCAGGATTCGAACCTGTGCGGGTAGACCCCAACAGATTTCTAGTCTGTCGCCTTAACCGTTCGGCCAAGACTACAGTATGTTGTAATTTGTACCTTGTTGATCTACTCATATAAGACAGTGCAGTATTTGACAACAAATATTCGTAGTCGGCAGGATTCGAACGTGCGCGGGGAGACCCCAACAGATTTCTAGTCTGTCGCCTTAACCGCTCGGCCACGACTACTGTATGTTGTAATTTGTACCTTGTTGATCTACTCATATAAGACAGTGCAGTATCTGACAAAAACATTTCGTAGTCGGCAGGATTCGAACCTGCGCGGGGAGACCCCAACAGATTTCTAGTCTGTCGCCTTAACCGCTCGGCCACGACTACTGCATGTTGTAATTTATACCTAGTTGATCTAATCCTATAGGACAGTGCAGTATTTGACAAAAAACATTTCGTAGTGGGCAGGATTCGAACCTGTGCGGGTAGACCCCAACAGATTTCTAGTCTGTCGCCTTAACCGTTCGGCCAAGACTACAGTATGTTGTAATTTGTACCTTGTTGATCTACTCATATAAGACAGTGCAGTATTTGACAACAAATATTCGTAGTCGGCAGGATTCGAACGTGCGCGGGGAGACCCCAACAGATTTCTAGTCTGTCGCCTTAACCGCTCGGCCACGACTACTGTATGTTGTAATTTGTACCTTGTTGATCTACTCATATAAGACATTGCAGTGTCTGGCAAAAACATTTCGTAGTCGGCAGGATTCGAACCTGCGCGGGGAGACCCCAACAGATTTCTAGTCTGTCGCCTTAACCGCTCGGCCACGACTACTGTATGTTGTAATTTATACCTAGTTGATCTACTCCTATAGGACAGTGCAGTATTTGACAAAAAACGTTTCGTAGTCGGCAGGATTCGATCCTGCGCGTGGAGACCCCAACAGATTTCTAGTCTGTCGCCTTAACCGCTCGGCCACGACTACTGTATGTTGTAATTTGTACCTAGTTGATCTACTCATATAAGACAGTGCAGTATGTGACAAAAACAATTCGTAGTCGGCAGGATTCGAACCTGCGCGGGGAGACCCCAACAGATTTCTAGTCTGTCGCCTTAACCGCTCGGCCACGACTACTGTATGTTGTAATTTATACCTAGTTGATCTACTCCTATAGGACAGTGCAGTATTTGACAAAAAACGTTTCGTAGTCGGCAGGATTCGAACCTGCGCGGGGAAACCCCAACAGATTTCTAGTCTGTCGCCTTAACCGCTCGGCCACGACTACTGTATGTTGTAATTTGTACCTAGTTGATCTAGTCATATAAGACAGTGCAGTATCTGACAACAACATTTCGTAGTCGGCAGGATTCGAACCTGCGCGGGAAGACCCCAACAGATTTCAACTCTGTCGCCTTAACCGCTCTGCCACGACTACTGTATGTTGTAAATTATACCTAGTTGATCTACTCATTTAAGACAGTGCAGTATCTGACAAAAAAATTTCGTAGTCGGCAGGATTCGAACCTGCGCGGGGAGACCCCAACAGATTTCTAGTCTGTCGCCTTAACCGTTCGGCCAAGACTACAGTATGTTGTAATTTGTACCTTGTTGATCTACTCATATAAGACAGTGCAGTATCTGACAAAAACATTTCGTAGTCGGCAGGATTCGAACCTGTGCGGGGAAACCCCAACAGATTTCTAGTCTGTCGCCTTAACCGCTCGGCCACGACTACTGTATGTTGTAATTTGTACCTTGTTGATCTACTCATATAAGACATTGCAGTGTCTGGAAAAAACATTTCGTAGTCGGCAGGATTCGAACCTGCGCGTGGAGACCCCAACAGATTTCAACTCTGTCGCCTTAACCGCTCTGCCACGACTACTGTATGTTGTAATTTATACCTAGTTGATCTACTCCTATAGGACAGTGCAGTATTTGACAAAAAACGTTTCGTAGTCGGCAGGATTCGAACCTGTGCGGGGAAACCCCAACAGATTTCTAGTCTGTCGCCTTAACCGTTCGGCCACGACTACAGTATGTTGTAATTTGTACCTTGTTGATCTACTCATATAAGACAGTGCAGTATCTGACAACAACATTTCGTAGTCGGCAGGATTCGAACCTTCGCGGAAAGACCCCAACAGATTTCAACTCTGTCGCCTTAACCGCTCTGCCACGACTACTGTATGTTGTAAATTATACCTAGTTGATCTACTCATTTAAGACAGTGCAGTATCTGACAAAAACATTTCGTAGTCGGCAGGATTCGAACCTGCGCGGGGAGACCCCAACAGATTTCTAGTCTGTCGCCTTAACCTCTCGGCCACGACTACTGCATGTTGTAATTTATACCTAGTTGATCTAATCCTATAGAACAGTGCAGTATTTGACAAAAAACATTTCGTAGTGGGCAGGATTCGAACCTGTGCGGGTAGACCCCAACAGATTTCTAGTCTGTCGCCTTAACCGTTCGGCCAAGACTACAGTATGTTGTAATTTGTACCTTGTTGATCTACTCATATAAGACAGTGCAGTATTTGACAACAAATATTCGTAGTCGGCAGGATTCGAACGTGCGCGGGGAGACCCCAACAGATTTCTAGTCTGTCGCCTTAACCGCTTGGCCACGACTACTGTATGTTGTAATTTGTACCTTGTTGATCTACTCTTATAAGACATTGCAGTGTCTGGCAAAAACATTTCGTAGTCGGCAGGATTCGAACCTGCGCGGGGAGACCCAAATAGATTTCTAGTCTGTCGCCTTAACCGCTCGGCCACGACTACTGTATGTTGTAATTTATACCTAGTTGATCTACTCCTATAGGACAGTGCAGTATTTGACAAAAAACGTTTCGTAGTCGGCAGGATTCGAATCTGCGCGTGGAGACCCCAACAGATTTCTAGTCTGTCGCCTTAACCGCTCGGCCACGACTACTGTATGTTGTAATTTGTACCTAGTTGATCTACTCATATAAGACAGTGCAGTATTTGACAAAAACAATTCTTAGTCGGCAGGATTCGAACCTGCGCGGGGAGACCCCAACAGATTTCTAGTCTGTCGCCTTAACTGCTCGGCCACGACTACTGTATGTTGTAAATTATACCTAGTTGATCTACTCCTATAGGACAGTGCAGTATTTGACAAAAAAGTTTCGTAGTCGGCAAGATTCGAACCTGCGCGGGGAAACCCCAACAGATTTCTAGTCTGTCGCCTTAACCGCTCGGCCACGACTACTGTATGTTGTAATTTGTACCTAGTTGATCTACTCATATAAGACAGTGCAGTATCTGACAACAACATTTCGTAGTCGGCAGGATCCGAACCTGCTCAGGAATACCCCAACAGATTTCAACTCTGTCGCCTTAACCGCTCTGCCACGACTACTGTATGTTGTAAATTATACCTAGTTGATCTACTCATTTAAGACAGTGCAGTATCTGACAAAAAAATTTCGTAGTCGGCAGGATTCGAACCTGCGCGGGGAGACCCCAACAGATTTCTAGTCTGTCGCCTTAACCGCTCGGCCACGACTACTGCATGTTGTAATTTATACCTAGTTGATCTACTCCTATAGGACAGTGCAGTATTTGACAAAAAACGTTTCGTAGTCGGCAGGATTCGAACCTGCGCGGGAAGACCCCAACAGATTTCTAGTCTGTCGCCTTAACCGTTCGGCCACGACTACAGTATGTTGTAATTTGTACCTTGTTGATCTACTCATATAAGACAGTGCAGTATCTGACAAAAACATGTCGTAGTCGGCAGGATTCGAACCTGCGCGGGGAGACCCCAACAGATTTCTAGTCTGTCGCCTTAACCGCTCGGCCACGACTACTGTACGTTGTAAATTATACCTAGTTGATCTTCTTATATAGGACAGTGCAGTATTTGACAAAAAACGTTTCGTAGTCGGCAGGATTCGAACCTGCGCGGGGAGACACCAACAGATTTCAACTCTGTCGCCTTAACCGCTCTGCCACGACTACTGTATGTTGTAATTTATACCTAGTTAATCTACTCCTATAGGACAGTGCAGTATTTGACAAAAAACGTTTCGTAGTCGGCAGGATTCGAACCTGTGCGGGGAAACTCCAACATATTTCTAGTCTGTCGCCTTAATCGTTCGGCCACGACTACAGTATGTTGTAATTTGTACCTTGTTGATCTACTCATATAAGACAGTGCAGTATCTGACAAAAACATTTCGTAGTCGGCAGGATTCGAACTTGCGCGGGAAGACCCCAACAGATTTCAACTCTGTCGCCTTAACCGCTCTGCCACGACTACTGTATGTTGTAATTTGTACCTTGTTGATCTACTCATATAAGACATTGCAGTGTCTGGCAAAAATATTTCGTAGTCGGCAGGATTCGAACCTGCGCGGGGAGACCCCAACAGATTTCTAGTCTGTCGCCTTAACCGCTCGGCCACGACTACTGTATGTTGTAATTTGTACCTTGTTGATCTACTCATATAAGACAGTGCAGTATCTGACAAAAACATTTCGTAGTCGGCAGGATTCGAACGTGCGCGGGGAGACCCCCACAGATTTCTAGTCTGTCGCCTTAACCGCTCGGCCACGACTACTGTATGTTGTAATTTGTACCTTGTTGATCTACTCATATAAGACATTGCAGTGTCTGGCAAAAATATTTCGTAGTCGGCAGGATTCGAACCTGCGCGGGGAGACCCTAACAGATTTCTAGTCTGTCGCCTTAACCGCTCGGCCACGACTACTGTATGTTGTAATTTATACCTAGTTGATCTACTCAAATAGGACAGTGCAGTATTTGACAAAAAACATTCGTAGTCGGCAGGATTCGAACCTGCGCGTGGAGACCCCAACAGATTTCTAGTCTGTCGCCTTAACCGCTCGGCCAAGACTACAGTATGTTGTAATTTGTACCTTGTTGATCTACTCATATAAGACAGTGCAGTATTTGACAACAAATATTCGTAGTCGGCAGGATTCGAACGTGCGCGGGGAGACCCCAACAGATTTCTAGTCTGTCGCCTTAACCGCTTGGCCACGACTACTGTATGTTGTAATTTGTACCTTGTTGATCTACTCTTATAAGACATTGCAGTGTCTGGCAAAAACATTTCGTAGTCGGCAGGATTCGAACCTGCGCGGGGAGACCCAAATAGATTTCTAGTCTGTCGCCTTAACCGCTCGGCCACGACTACTGTATGTTGTAATTTATACCTAGTTGATCTACTCCTATAGGACAGTGCAGTATTTGACAAAAAACGTTTCGTAGTCGGCAGGATTCGAATCTGCGCGTGGAGACCCCAACAGATTTCTAGTCTGTCGCCTTAACCGCTCGGCCACGACTACTGTATGTTGTAATTTGTACCTAGTTGATCTACTCATATAAGACAGTGCAGTATTTGACAAAAACAATTCTTAGTCGGCAGGATTCGAACCTGCGCGGGGAGACCCCAACAGATTTCTAGTCTGTCGCCTTAACTGCTCGGCCACGACTACTGTATGTTGTAAATTATACCTAGTTGATCTACTCCTATAGGACAGTGCAGTATTTGACAAAAAAGTTTCGTAGTCGGCAGGATTCGAACCTGCGCGGGGAAACCCCAACAGATTTCTAGTCTGTCGCCTTAACCGCTCGGCCACGACTACTGTATGTTGTAATTTGTACCTAGTTGATCTACTCATATAAGACAGTGCAGTATCTGACAACAACATTTCGTAGTCGGCAGGATCCGAACCTGCTCGGGAATACCCCAACAGATTTCAACTCTGTCGCCTTAACCGCTCTGCCACGACTACTGTATGTTGTAAATTATACCTAGTTGATCTACTCATTTAAGACAGTGCAGTATCTGACAAAAAAATTTCGTAGTCGGCAGGATTCGAACCTGCGCGGGGAGACCCCAACAGATTTCTAGTCTGTCGCCTTAACCGCTCGGCCACGACTACTGCATGTTGTAATTTATACCTAGTTGATCTACTCCTATAGGACAGTGCAGTATTTGACAAAAAACGTTTCGTAGTCGGCAGGATTCGAACCTGCGCGGGAAGACCCCAACAGATTTCTAGTCTGTCGCCTTAACCGTTCGGCCACGACTACAGTATGTTGTAATTTGTACCTTGTTGATCTACTCATATAAGACAGTGCAGTATCTGACAAAAACATGTCGTAGTCGGCAGGATTCGAACCTGCGCGGGGAGACCCCAACAGATTTCTAGTCTGTCGCCTTAACCGCTCGGCCACGACTACTGTACGTTGTAAATTATACCTAGTTGATCTTCTTATATAGGACAGTGCAGTATTTGACAAAAAACGTTTCGTAGTCGGCAGGATTCGAACCTGCGCGGGGAGACACCAACAGATTTCAACTCTGTCGCCTTAACCGCTCTGCCACGACTACTGTATGTTGTAATTTATACCTAGTTAATCTACTCCTATAGGACAGTGCAGTATTTGACAAAAAACGTTTCGTAGTCGGCAGGATTCGAACCTGTGCGGGGAAACTCCAACATATTTCTAGTCTGTCGCCTTAATCGTTCGGCCACGACTACAGTATGTTGTAATTTGTACCTTGTTGATCTACTCATATAAGACAGTGCAGTATCTGACAAAAACATTTCGTAGTCGGCAGGATTCGAACTTGCGCGGGAAGACCCCAACAGATTTCAACTCTGTCGCCTTAACCGCTCTGCCACGACTACTGTATGTTGTAATTTGTACCTTGTTGATCTACTCATATAAGACATTGCAGTGTCTGGCAAAAATATTTCGTAGTCGGCAGGATTCGAACCTGCGCGGGGAGACCCCAACAGATTTCTAGTCTGTCGCCTTAACCGCTCGGCCACGACTACTGTATGTTGTAATTTGTACCTTGTTGATCTACTCATATAAGACAGTGCAGTATCTGACAAAAACATTTCGTAGTCGGCAGGATTCGAACGTGCGCGGGGAGACCCCCACAGATTTCTAGTCTGTCGCCTTAACCGCTCGGCCACGACTACTGTATGTTGTAATTTGTACCTTGTTGATCTACTCATATAAGACATTGCAGTGTCTGGCAAAAATATTTCGTAGTCGGCAGGATTCGAACCTGCGCGGGGAGACCCTAACAGATTTCTAGTCTGTCGCCTTAACCGCTCGGCCACGACTACTGTATGTTGTAATTTATACCTAGTTGATCTACTCAAATAGGACAGTGCAGTATTTGACAAAAAACATTCGTAGTCGGCAGGATTCGAACCTGCGCGTGGAGACCCCAACAGATTTCTAGTCTGTCGCCTTAACCGCTCGGCCACGACTACTGTACGTTGTAAATTATACCTAGTTGATCTTCTTCTATAGGACAGTGCAGTATTTGACAAAAAACGTTTCGTAGTCGGCAGGATTCGAACCTGCGCGTGGAGACCCCAACAGATTTCAACTCTGTCGCCTTAACCGCTCTGCCACGACTACTGTATGTTGTAATTTATACCTAGTTGATCTACTCCTATAGGACAGTGCAGTATTTGACAAAAAACGTTTCGTAGTCTGCAGGATTCGAACCTGTGCGGGGAAACTCCAACAGATTTCTAGTCTGTCGCCTTAACCGTTCGGCCACGACTACAGTATGTTGTAATTTGTACCTTGTTGATCTACTCATATAAGACAGTGCAGTATCTGACAAAAACATTTCGTAGTCGGCAGGATTCGAACCTGCGCGGGAAGACCCCAACAGATTTCAACTCTGTCGCCTTAACCGCTCTGCCACGACTACTGTATGTTGTAATTTATACCTAGTTGATCTACTCCTATAAGACAGTGCAGTATTTGACAACAAATATTCGTAGTCGGCAGGATTCGAACGTGCGCGGGGAGACCCCAACAGATTTCTAGTCTGTCGCCTTAACCGCTCGGCCACGACTACTGTATGTTGTAATTGGTACCTTGTTGATCTACTCATATAAGACATTGCAGTGTCTGGCAAAAATATTTCGTAGTCGGAAGGATTCGAACCTGCGCGGGGAGACCCCAACAGATTTCTAGTCTGTCGCCTTAACCGCTCGGCCACGACTACTGTATGTTGTAATTTATACCTAGTTGATCTACTCCTATAGGACAGTGCAGTATTTGACAAAAAACGTCTCGTAGTCGGCAGGATTCGAACCTGCGCTTGGAGACCCCAACATATTTCTAGTCTGTCGCCTTAACCGCTCGGCCACGACTACTGTATGTTGTAATTTGTACCTAGTTGATCTACTCATATAAGACAGTGCAGTATTTGACAAAAAAATTCGTAGTCGGCAGGATTCGAACCTGCGCGGGGAGACCCCAACAGATTTCTAGTCTGTCGCCTTAACCGCTCGGCCACGAATACTGTATGTTGTAATTTATACCTAGTTGATCTACTCTTATAGGACAGTGCAGTATTTGACAAAAAACGTTTCGTAGTCGGCATGATTCGAACCTGCGCGGGGAAACCCCAACAGATTTCTAGTCTGTCGCCTTAACCGCTCGGCCACGACTACTGTATGTTGTAATTTGTACCTAGTTGATCTACTCATATAAGACAGTGCAGTATCTGACAACAACATTTCGTAGTCGGCAGGATTCGAACCTGCGCGGGAAGACCCCAACAGATTTCAACTCTGTCGCCTTAACCGCTCTGCCACGACTGCTGTATGTTGTAAATTATACCTAGTTGATCTACTCATTTATGACAGTGCAGTATCTGACACAAAAATTTCGTAGTCGGCAGGATTCGAACCTGCGCGGGGAGACCCCAACAGATTTCTAGTCTGTCGCCTTAACCGCTCGGCCACGACTACTGCATGTTGTAATTTATACCTAGTTGATCTACTCCTATAGGACAGTGCAGTATTTGACAAAAAACGTTTCGTAGTCGGCAGGATTCGAACCTGCGCGGGGAGACCCCAACAGATTTCTAGTCTGTCGCCTTAACCGTTCGGCCACGACTACAGTATGTTGTAATTTGTACCTTGTTGATCTACTCATATAAGACAGTGCATTATCTGACAAAAACATTTCGTAGTCGGCAGGATTCGAACCTGCGCGGGGAGACCCCAACAGATTTCTAGTCTGTCGCCTTAACCGCTCGGCCACGACTACTGTACGTTGTAAATTATACCTAGTTGATCTTCTTCTATAGGACAGTGCAGTATTTGACAAAAAACGTTTCGTAGTCGCCAGGATTCGAACCTGCGCGTGGAGACCCCAACAGATTTCAACTCTGTCGCCTTAACCGCTCTGCCACGACTACTGTATGTTGTAATTTATACCTAGTTGATCTACTCCTATAGGACAGTGCAGTATTTGACAAAAAAACGTTTCGTAGTCGGCAGGATTCGAACCTGTGCGGGGAAACTCCAACAGATTTCTAGTCTGTCGCCTTAACCGTTCGGCCACGACTACAGTATGTTGTAATTTGTACCTTGTTGATCTACTCATATAAGACAGTGCAGTATCTGACAAAAACATTTCGTAGTCGGCAGGATTCGAACCTGCGCGGGAAGACCCCAACAGATTTCAACTCTGTCGCCTTAACCGCTCTGCCACGACTACTGTATGTTGTAATTTATACCTAGTTGATCTACTCCTATAAGACAGTGCAGTATTTGACAACAAATATTCGTAGTCGGCAGGATTCGAACGTGCGCGGGGAGACCCCAACAGATTTCTAGTCTGTCGCCTTAACCGCTCGGCCACGACTACTGTATGTTGTAATTTGTACCTTGTTGATCTACTCATATAAGACATTGCAGTGTCTGGCAAAAATATTTCGTAGTCGGCAGGATTCGAACCTGCGCGGGGAGACCCCAACAGATTTATAGTCTGTCGCCTTAACCGCTCGGCCACGACTACTGTATGTTGTAATTTATACCTAGTTGATCTACTTCTATAGGACAGTGCAGTATTTGACAACAAACGTTTCGTAGTCGGCAGGATTCGAACCTGCGCGTGGAGACCCCAACATATTTCTAGTCTGTCACCTTAACCGCTCGGCCACGACTACTGTATGTTGTAATTTATACCTAGTTGATCTACTCCTATAGGACAGTGCAGTATTTGACAAAAAACGTTTCGTAGTCGGCAGGATTCGAACCTGCGCGGGGAGACCGCAACAGATTTCCAGTCTGTCGTCTTAACCGCTCGGCCACGACTACTGTATGTTGTAATTTGTACCTAGTTGATCTACTCATATAAGACAGTGCAGTATCTGACAACAACATTTCGTAGTCGGCAGGATTCGAACCTGCGCGGGAAGACCCCAACAGATTTCAACTCTGTCGCCTTAACCGCTCTGCCACGACTACTGTATGTTGTAAATTATACCTAGTTGATCTACTCATTTAAGACAGTGCAGTATCTGACAAAAACATTTCGTAGTCGGCAGGATTCGAACCTGCGCGGGGGGACCCCAACAGATTTCTAGTCTGTCGCCTTAACCGCTCGGCCACGACTACTGCATGTTGTAATTTATACCTAGTTGATCTAATCCTATAGGACAGTGCAGTATTTGACAAAAAACATTTCGTAGTCGGCAGGATTCGAACCTGTGCGGGGAGACCCCAACAGATTTCTAGTCTGTCGCCTAAACCGTTCGGACAAGACTACAGTATGTTGTAATTTGTACCTTGTTGATCTACTCATATAAGACAGTGCAGTATCTGACAAAAACATTTCGTAGTCGGCAGGATTCAAACCTGCGCGGGAAGACCCCAACAGATTTCAACTCTGTCGCCTTAACCGCTCTGCCACGACTACTGTATGTTGTAATTTATACCTAGTTGATCTACTCCTATAAGACAGTGCAGTATTTGACAAAAAATATTCGTAGTCGGCAGGATTCGAACGTGCGGGGGGAGACCCCAACAGATTTCTAGTCTGTCGCCTTAACCGCTCGGCCACGACTACTGTATGTTGTAATTTGTACCTTGTTGATCTACTCATATAAGACATTGCAGTGTCTGGCAAAAACATTTCGTAGTCGGCAGGATTCGAACCTGCGCGGGGAGACCCCAACAGATTTCTAGTCTGTCGCCTTAACCGCTCGGCCACGACTACTGTATGTTGTAATTTATACCTAGTTGATCTACTCCTATAGGACAGTGCAGTATTTGACAAAAAACGTTTCGTAGTCGGCAGGATTCGAACCTGCGCGGGGAAACCCCAACAGATTTCTAGTCTGTCGCCTTAACCGCTCGGCCACGACTACTGTATGTTGTAATTTGTACCTAGTTGATCTACTCATATAAGACAGTGCAGTATCTGACAACAACATTTCGTAGTCGGCAGGATTCGAACCTGCGCGGGAAGACCCCAACAGATTTCAACTCTGTCGCCTTAACCGATCGGCCACGACTACTGTATGTTGTAAATTATACCTAGTTGATCTACTCATTTAAGACAGTGCAGTATCTGACAAAAAAAATTCGTAGTCGGCAGGATTCGAACCTGCGCGGGGAGACCCCAACAGATTTCTAGTCTGTCGCCTTAACCGCTCGGCCACGACTACTGTACGTTGTAAATTATACCTAGTTGATCTTCTTCTATAGGACAGTGCAGTATTTGACAAAAAACGTTTCGTAGTCGGCAGGATTCGAACCTGCGCGTGGAGACCCCAACAGATTTCAACTCTGTCGCCTTAACTGCTCTGCCACGACTACTGTATGTTTTAATTTATACCTAGTTGATCTACTCCTATAGGACAGTGCAGTATTTGACAAAAAACGTTTCGTAGTGGGCAGGATTCGAACCTGTGCGGGGAAACTCCAACAGATTTCTAGTCTGTCTCCTTAACCGTTCGGCCACGACTACAGTATGTTGTAATTTGTACCTTGTTGATCTACTCATATAAGACAGTGCAGTATCTGACAAAAACATTTCGTAGTCGGCAGGATTCGAACCTGCGCGGGAAGACCCCAACAGATTTCAACGCTGTCGCCTTAACCGCTCTGCCACGACTACTGTATGTTGTAATTTATACCTAGTTGATCTACTCCTATAAGACAGTGCAGTATTTGACAACAAATATTCGTAGTCGGCAGGATTCGAACGTGCGCGGGGAGACCCCAACAGATTTCTAGTCTGTCGCCTTAACCGCTCGGCCACGACTACTGTATGTTGTAATTTGTACCTTGTTGATCTACTCGTATAAGACATTGCAGTGTCTGGCAACAATATTTCGTAGTCGGCAGGATTCGAACCTGCGCGGGGAGACCCCAACAGATTTCTAGTCTGTCGCCTTAACCGCTCGGCCACGACTACTGTATGTTGTAATTTATACCTAGTTGATCTACTCCTATAGGACAGTGCAGTATTTGACAAAAAACGTTTCGTAGTCGGCAGGATTCGAACCTGCGCGTGGAGACCCAAACATATTTCTTGTCTGTCGCCTTAACCGCTCGGCCACGACTACTGTATGTTGTAATTTATACCTAGTTGATCTACTCCTATAGGACAGTGCAGTATTTGACAAAAAACGTTTCGTAGTCGGCAGGATTCGAACCTGCGCGGGGAGACCCCAACAGATTTCCAGTCTGTCGCCTTAACCGCTCGGCCACGACTACTGTATGTTGTAATTTGTACCTAGTTGATCTACTCATATAAGACAGTGCAGTATCTGACAACAACATTTCGTAGTCGGCAGGATTCGAACCTGCGCGGGAAGACCCCAACAAATTTCAACTCTGTCGCCTTAACCGCTCTGCCACGACTACTGTATGTTGTAAATTATACCTAGTTGATCTACTCATTTAAGACATTGCAGTGTCTGGCAAAAATATTTCGTAGTCGGCAGGATTCGAACCTGCGCGGGGAGACCCCAACAGATTTCTAGTCTGTCGCCTTAACCGCTCGGCCACGACTACTGTATGTTGTAATTTATACCTAGTTGATCTACTCCTATAGGACAGTGCAGTATTTGACAAAAAACGTTTCGTAGTCGGCAGGATTCGAACCTGCGCGGGGAGACCCCAACAGATTTCCAGTCTGTCGCCTTAACCGCTCGGCCACGACTACTGTATGTTGTAGTTTGTACCTAGTTGATCTACTCATATAAGACAGTGCAGTATCTGACAACAACATTTCGTAGTCGGCAGGATTCGAACCTGCGCGGGAAGACCCCAACAGATTTCAACTCTGTCGCCTTAACCGCTCTGCCACGACTACTGTATGTTGTAAATTATACCTAGTTGATCTACTCATTTAAGACAGTGCAGTATCTGACAAAAACATTTCATAGTCGGCAGGATTCGAACCTGCGCGGGGAGACCCCAACAGATTTCTAGTCTGTCGCCTTAACCGCTCGGCCACGACTACTGCATGTTGTAAATTATACCTAGTTGATCTACTCATTTAAGACAGTGCAGTATCTGACAAAAAAATTTCGTAGTCGGCAGGATTCGAACCTGCGCGTGGAGACCCCAACAGATTTCAACTCTGTCGCCTTAACCGCTCTGCCACGACTACTGTATGTTGTAATTTATACCTAGTTGATCTACTCCTATAGGACAGTGCAGTATTTGACAAAAAACGTTTCGTAGTGGGCAGGATTCGAACCTGTGCGGGGAAACTCCAACAGATTTCTAGTCTGTCGCCTTAACCGTTCGGCCACGAAAACAGTATGTTGTAATTTGTACCTTGTTGATCTACTCATATAAGACAGTGCAGTATCTGACAAAAACATTTCGTAGTCGGCAGGATTCGAACCTGCGCGGGAAGACCCCGACAGATTTCAACTCTGTCTTCTTAACCGCTCTGCCACGACTACTGTATGTTGTAATTTATACCTAGTTGATCTACTCCTATAAGACAGTGCAGTATTTGACAACAAATATTCGTAGTCGGCAGGATTCGAACGTGCGCGGGGAGACCCCAACAGATTTCTAGTCTGTCGCCTTAACCGCTCGGCCACGACTACTGTATGTTGTAATTTGTACCTTGTTGATCTACTCATATAAGACATTGCAGTGTCTGGCAAAAATATTTCGTAGTCGGCAGGATTCGAACCTGCGCGGGGAGACCCCAACCGATTTATAGTCTGTCGCCTTAACCGCTCGGCCACGACTACTGTATGTTGTAATTTATACCTAGTTGATCTACTTCTATAGGACAGTGCAGTATTTGACAACAAACGTTTCGTAGTCGGCAGGATTCGAACCTGCGCGTGGAGACTCCAACATATTTCTAGTCTGTCGCCTTAACCGCTCGGCCACGACTACTGTATGTTGTAATTTATACCTAGTTGATCTACTCCTATAGGACAGTGCAGTATTTGACAAAAAACGTTTCGTAGTCGGCAGGATTCGAACCTGCGCGGGGAGACCCCAACAGATTTCCAGTCTGTCGCCTTAACCGCTCGGCCACGACTACTGTATGTTGTAATTTGTACCTAGTTGATCTACTCATATAAGACAGTGCAGTATCTGACAACAACATTTCGTAGTCGGCAGGATTCGAACCTGCGCGGGAAGACCCCCAACAGATTTCAACTCTGTCGCCTTAACCGCTCTGCCACGACTACTGTATGTTGTAAATTATACCTAGTTGATCTACTCATTTAAGACAGTGCAGTATCTGACAAAAACATTTCGTAGTCGGCAGGATTCGAACCTGCGCGGGGGGACCCCAACAGATTTCTAGTCTGTCGCCTTAACCGCTCGGCCACGACTACTGCATGTTGTAATTTATACCTAGTTGATCTAATCCTATAGGACAGTGCAGTATTTGACAAAAAACATTTCGTAGTCGGCAGGATTCGAACCTGTGCGGGGAGACCCCAACAGATTTCTAGTCTGTCGCCTAAACCGTTCGGCCAAGACTACAGTATGTTGTAATTTGTACCTTGTTGATCTACTCATATAAGACAGTGCAGTATCTGACAAAAACATTTCGTAGTCGGCAGGATTCAAACCTGCGCGGGAAGACCCCAACAGATTTCAACTCTGTCGCCTTAACCGCTCTGCCACGACTACTGTATGTTGTAATTTATACCTAGTTGATCTACTCCTATAAGACAGTGCAGTATTTGACAAAAAATATTCGTAGTCGGCAGGATTCGAACGTGCGGGGGGAGACCCCAACAGATTTCTAGTCTGTCGCCTTAACCGCTCGGCCACGACTACTGTATGTTGTAATTTGTACCTTGTTGATCTACTCATATAAGACATTGCAATGTCTGGCAAAAACATTTCGTAGTCGGCAGGATTCGAACCTGCGCGGGGAGACCCCAACAGATTTCTAGTCTGTCGCCTTAACCGCTCGGCCACGACTACTGTATGTTGTAATTTATACCTAGTTGATCTACTCCTATAGGACAGTGCAGTATTTGACAAAAAACGTTTCGTAGTCGGCAGGATTCGAACCTGCGCGGGGAAACCCCAACAGATTTCTAGTCTGTCTCCTTAACCGCTCGGCCACGACTACTGTATGTTGTAATTTGTACCTAGTTGATCTACTCATATAAGACAGTGCAGTATCTGACAACAACATTTCGTAGTCGGCAGGATTCGAACCTGCGCGGGAAGACCCCAACAGATTTCAACTCTGTCGCCTTAACCGATCGGCCACGACTACTGTATGTTGTAAATTATACCTAGTTGATCTACTCATTTCAGACAGTGCAGTATCTGACAAAAAACATTCGTAGTCGGCAGGATTCGAACCTGCGCGGGGAGACCCCAACAGATTTCTAGTCTGTCGCCTTAACCGCTCGGCCACGACTACTGTACGTTGTAAATTATACCTAGTTGATCTTCTTCTATAGGACAGTGCAGTATTTGACAAAAAACGTTTCGTAGTCGGCAGGATTCGAACCTGCGCGTGGAGACCCCAACAGATTTCAACTCTGTCGCCTTAACTGCTCTGCCACGACTACTGTATGTTTTAATTTATACCTAGTTGATCTACTCCTATAGGACAGTGCAGTATTTGACAAAAAACGTTTCGTAGTGGGCAGGATTCGAACATGTGCGGGGAAACTCCAACAGATTTCTAGTCTGTCTCCTTAACCGTTCGGCCACGACTACAGTATGTTGTAATTTGTACCTTGTTGATCTACTCATATAAGACAGTGCAGTATCTGACAAAAACATTTCGTAGTCGGCAGGATTCGAACCTGCGCGGGAAGACCCCAACAGATTTCAACTCTGTCGCCTTAACCGCTCTGCCACGACTACTGTATGTTGTAATTTATACCTAGTTGATCTACTCCTATAAGACAGTGCAGTATTTGACAACAAATATTCGTAGTCGGCAGGATTCGAACGTGCGCGGGGAGACCCCAACAGATTTCTAGTCTGTCGCCTTAACCGCTCGGCCACGACTACTGTATGTTGTAATTTGTACCTTGTTGATCTACTCGTATAAGACATTGCAGTGTCTGGCAACAATATTTCGTAGTCGGCAGGATTCGAACCTGCGCGGGGAGACCCCAACAGATTTCTAGTCTGTCGCCTTAACCGCTCGGCCACGACTACTGTATGTTGTAATTTATACCTAGTTGATCTACTCCTATAGGACAGTGCAGTATTTGACAAAAAACGTTTCGTAGTCGGCAGGATTCGAACCTGCGCGTGGAGACCCCAACATATTTCTTGTCTGTCGCCTTAACCGCTCGGCCACGACTACTGTATGTTGTAATTTATACCTAGTTGATCTACTCCTATAGGACAGTGCAGTATTTGACAAAAAACGTTTCGTAGTCGGCAGGATTCGAACCTGCGCGGGGAGACCCCAACAGATTTCCAGTCTGTCGCCTTAACCGCTCGGCCACGACTACTGTATGTTGTAATTTGTACCTAGTTGATCTACTCATATAAGACAGTGCAGTATCTGACAACAACATTTCGTAGTCGGCAGGATTCGAACCTGCGCGGGAAGACCCCAACAAATTTCAACTCTGTCGCCTTAACCGCTCTGCCACGACTACTGTATGTTGTAAATTATACCTAGTTGATCTACTCATTTAAGACATTGCAGTGTCTGGCAAAAATATTTCGTAGTCGGCAGGATTCGAACCTGCGCGGGGAGACCCCAACAGATTTCTAGTCTGTCGCCTTAACCGCTCGGCCACGACTACTGTATGTTGTAATTTATACCTAGTTGATCTACTCCTATAGGACAGTGCAGTATTTGACAAAAAACGTTTCGTAGTCGGCAGGATTCGAACCTGCGCGGGGAGACCCCAACAGATTTCCAGTCTGTCGCCTTAACCGCTCGGCCACGACTACTGTATGTTGTAGTTTGTACCTAGTTGATCTACTCATATAAGACAGTGCAGTATCTGACAACAACATTTCGTAGTCGGCAGGATTCGAACCTGCGCGGGAAGACCCCAACAGATTTCAACTCTGTCGCCTTAACCGCTCTGCCACGACTACTGTATGTTGTAAATTATACCTAGTTGATCTACTCATTTAAGACAGTGCAGTATCTGACAAAAACATTTCATAGTCGGCAGGATTCGAACCTGCGCGGGGAGACCCCAACAGATTTCTAGTCTGTCGCCTTAACCGCTCGGCCACGACTACTGCATGTTGTAAATTATACCTAGTTGATCTACTCATTTAAGACAGTGCAGTATCTGACAAAAAAAATTCGTAGTCGGCAGGATTCGAACCTGCGCGTGGAGACCCCAACAGATTTCAACTCTGTCGCCTTAACCGCTCTGCCACGACTACTGTATGTTGTAATTTATACCTAGTTGATCTACTCCTATAGGACAGTGCAGTATTTGACAAAAAACGTTTCGTAGTGGGCAGGATTCGAACCTGTGCGGGGAAACTCCAACAGATTTCTAGTCTGTCGCCTTAACCGTTCGGCCACGACTACAGTATGTTGTAATTTGTACCTTGTTGATCTACTCATATAAGACAGTGCAGTATCTGACAAAAACATTTCGTAGTCGGCAGGATTCGAACCTGCGCGGGAAGACCCCGACAGATTTCAACTCTGTCTTCTTAACCGCTCTGCCACGACTACTGTATGTTGTAATTTATACCTAGTTGATCTACTCCTATAAGACAGTGCAGTATTTGACAACAAATATTCGAAGTCGGCAGGATTCGAACGTGCGCGGGGAGACCCCAACATATTTCTAGTCTGTCGCCTTAACCGCTCGGCCACGACTACTGTATGTTGTAATTTGTACCTTGTTGATCTACTCATATAAGACATTGCAGTGTCTGGCAAAAATATTTCGTAGTCGGCAGGATTCGAACCTGCGCGGGGAGACCCCAACAGATTTCTAGTCTGTCGCCTTAACCGCTCGGCCACGACTACTGTATGTTGTAATTTATACCTAGTTGATCTACTCCTATAGGACAGTGCAGTATTTGACAAAAAACGTTTCGTAGTCGGCAGGATTCGAACCTGCGCGTGGAGACCCCAACATATTTCTAGTCTGTCGCCTTAACCGCTCGGCCACGACTACTGTATGTTGTAATTTATCCCCAGTTGATCTACTCCTATAGGACAGTGCAGTATTTGACAAAAAACGTTTCGTAGTCGGCAGGATTCGAACCTGCGCGGGGAGACCCCAACAGATTTCCAGTCTGTCGCCTTAACCGCTCGGCCACGACTACTGTATGTTGTAATTTGTACCTAGTTGATCTACTCATATAAGACAGTGCAGTATCTGACAACAACATTTCGTAGTCGGCAGGATTCGAACCTGCGCGGGAAGACCCCAACAGATTTCAACTCTGTCGCCTTAACCGCTCTGCCACGACTACTGTATGTTGTAAATTATACCTAGTTGATCTACTCATTTAAGACAGTGCAGTATCTGACAAAAACATTTCATAGTCGGCAGGATTCGAACCTGCGCGGGGAGACCCCAACAGATTTCTAGTCTGTCGCCTTAACCGCTCGGCCACGACTACTGTATGTTGTAATTTATACCTAGTTGATCTACTCCTATAGGACAGTGCAGTATTTGACAAAAAACGTTTCGTAGTCGGCAGGATTCGAACCTGCGCGGGGAAACCCCAACAGATTTCTAGTCTGTCGCCTTAACCGTTCGGCCACGACTACAGTATGTTGTAATTTGTACCTTGTTGATCTACTCATATAAGACAGTGCAGTATCTGACAAAAAAATGTCGTAGTCGGCAGGATTCGAACCTGCGCGGGGAGACCCCAACAGATTTCTAGTCTGTCGCCTTAACCGCTCGGCCACGACTACTGTATGTTGTAATTTATACCTAGTTGATCTACTCCTATAGGACAGTGCAGTATTTGACAAAAAACGTTTCGTAGTCGGCAGGATTCGAACCTGCGCGGGGAGACCCCAACAGATTTTTAGTCTGTCGCCTTAACCGCTCGGCCACGACTACTGTATGTTGTAATTTATACCTAGTTGATCTACTCCTATAGGACAGTGCAGTATTTGACAAAAAACGTTTCGTAGTCGGCAGGATTCGAACCTGCGCGGGAAGACCCCAACAGATTTCTAGTCTGTCGCCTTAACCGCTCGGCCACGACTACTGTATGTTGTAATTTGTACCTTGTTGATCTACTCATATAAGACATTGCAGTGTCTGGCAAAAATATTTCGTAGTCGGCAGGATTTGAACCTGCGCGGGGAGACCCCAACAGTTTTCTAGTCTGTCGCCTTAACCGCTCGGCCACGACTACTGTATGTTGTAATTTATACCTAGTTGATCTACTCCTATAGGACAGTGCAGTATTTGACAAAAAACGTTTCGTAGTCTGCAGGATTCGAACCTGCGCGTGGAGACCCCAACATATTTCTAATCTGTCGCCTTAACCGCTCGGCCACGACTACTGTATGTTGTAATTTGTACCTAGTTGATCTACTCATATAAGACAGTGCAGTATTTGACAAAAACAATTTGTAGTCGGCAGGATTCGAACCTGCGCGGGGAGACCCCAACAGATTTCTAGTCTGTCGCCTTAACCGCTCGTCCACGACTACTGTATGTTGTAATTTGTACCTAGTTGATCTACTCATATAAGACAGTGCAGTATCTGACAACAACATTTCGTAGTCGGCAGGATTCGAACCTGCGCGGGAAGACCCCAACAAATTTCAACTCTGTCGCCTTAACCGCTCGGCCACGACTACTGTATGTTGTAATTTGTACCTTGTTGATCTACTCATATAAGACATTGCAGTGTCTGGCAAAAATATTTCGTAGTCGGCAGGATTCGAACCTGCGCGGGGAGACCCCAACAGATTTCTAGTCTGTCGCCTTAACCGCTCGGCCACGACTACTGTATGTTGTAATTTATACCTAGTTGATCTACTCCTATAGGACAGTGCAGTATTTGACAAAAAACGTTTCGTAGTCGGCAGGATTCGAACCTGCGCGGGGAGACCCCAACAGATTTCCAGTCTGTCGCCTTAACCGCTCGGCCACGACTACTGTATGTTGTAATTTGTACCTAGTTGATCTACTCATATAAGACAGTGCAGTATCTGACAACAACATTTCGTAGTCGGCAGGATTCGAACCTGCGCGGGAAGACCCCAACAAATTTCAACTCTGTCGCCTTAACCGCTCTGCCACGACTACTGTATGTTGTAAATTATACCTAGTTGATCTACTCATTTAAGACATTGCAGTGTCTGGCAAAAATATTTCGTAGTCGGCAGGATTCGAACCTGCGCGGGGAGACCCCAACAGATTTCTAGTCTGTCGCCTTAACCGCTCGGCCACGACTACTGTATGTTGTAATTTATACCTAGTTGATCTACTCCTATAGGACAGTGCAGTATTTGACAAAAAACGTTTCGTAGTCGGCAGGATTCGAACCTGCGCGGGGAGACCCCAACAGATTTCCAGTCTGTCGCCTTAACCGCTCGGCCACGACTACTGTATGTTGTAGTTTGTACCTAGTTGATCTACTCATATAAGACAGTGCAGTATCTGACAACAACATTTCGTAGTCGGCAGGATTCGAACCTGCGCGGGAAGACCCCAACAGATTTCAACTCTGTCGCCTTAACCGCTCTGCCACGACTACTGTATGTTGTAAATTATACCTAGTTGATCTACTCATTTAAGACAGTGCAGTATCTGACAAAAACATTTCATAGTCGGCAGGATTCGAACCTGCGCGGGGAGACCCCAACAGATTTCTAGTCTGTCGCCTTAACCGCTCGGCCACGACTACTGCATGTTGTAAATTATACCTAGTTGATCTACTCATTTAAGACAGTGCAGTATCTGACACAAAAAATTCGTAGTCGGCAGGATTCGAACCTGCGCGTGGAGACCCCAACAGATTTCAACTCTGTCGCCTTAACCGCTCTGCCACGACTACTGTATGTTGTAATTTATACCTAGTTGATCTACTCCTATAGGACAGTGCAGTATTTGACAAAAAACGTTTCGTAGTGGGCAGGATTCGAACCTGTGCGGGGAAACTCCAACAGATTTCTAGTCTGTCGCCTTAACCGTTCGGCCACGACTACAGTATGTTGTAATTTGTACCTTGTTGATCTACTCATATAAGACAGTGCAGTATCTGACAAAAACATTTCGTAGTCGGCAGGATTCGAACCTGCGCGGGAAGACCCCGACAGATTTCAACTCTGTCTTCTTAACCGCTCTGCCACGACTACTGTATGTTGTAATTTATACCTAGTTGATCTACTCCTATAAGACAGTGCAGTATTTGACAACAAATATTCGAAGTCGGCAGGATTCGAACGTGCGCGGGGAGACCCCAACATATTTCTAGTCTGTCGCCTTAACCGCTCGGCCACGACTACTGTATGTTGTAATTTGTACCTTGTTGATCTACTCATATAAGACATTGCAGTGTCTGGCAAAAATATTTCGTAGTCGGCAGGATTCGAACCTGCGCGGGGAGACCCCAACAGATTTCTAGTCTGTCGCCTTAACCGCTCGGCCACGACTACTGTATGTTGTAATTTATACCTAGTTGATCTACTCCTATAGGACAGTGCAGTATTTGACAAAAAACGTTTCGTAGTCGGCAGGATTCGAACCTGCGCGTGGAGACCCCAACATATTTCTAGTCTGTCGCCTTAACCGCTCGGCCACGACTACTGTATGTTGTAATTTATCCCCAGTTGATCTACTCCTATAGGACAGTGCAGTATTTGACAAAAAACGTTTCGTAGTCGGCAGGATTCGAACCTGCGCGGGGAGACCCCAACAGATTTCCAGTCTGTCGCCTTAACCGCTCGGCCACGACTACTGTATGTTGTAATTTGTACCTAGTTGATCTACTCATATAAGACAGTGCAGTATCTGACAACAACATTTCGTAGTCGGCAGGATTCGAACCTGCGCGGGAAGACCCCAACAGATTTCAACTCTGTCGCCTTAACCGCTCTGCCACGACTACTGTATGTTGTAAATTATACCTAGTTGATCTACTCATTTAAGACAGTGCAGTATCTGACAAAAACATTTCATAGTCGGCAGGATTCGAACCTGCGCGGGGAGACCCCAACAGATTTCTAGTCTGTCGCCTTAACCGCTCGGCCACGACTACTGTATGTTGTAATTTATACCTAGTTGATCTACTCCTATAGGACAGTGCAGTATTTGACAAAAAACGTTTCGTAGTCGGCAGGATTCGAACCTGCGCGGGGAAACCCCAACAGATTTCTAGTCTGTCGCCTTAACCGTTCGGCCACGACTACAGTATGTTGTAATTTGTACCTTGTTGATCTACTCATATAAGACAGTGCAGTATCTGACAAAAAAATGTCGTAGTCGGCAGGATTCGAACCTGCGCGGGGAGACCCCAACAGATTTCTAGTCTGTCGCCTTAACCGCTCGGCCACGACTACTGTATGTTGTAATTTATACCTAGTTGATCTACTCCTATAGGACAGTGCAGTATTTGACAAAAAACGTTTCGTAGTCGGCAGGATTCGAACCTGCGCGGGGAGACCCCAACAGATTTTTAGTCTGTCGCCTTAACCGCTCGGCCACGACTACTGTATGTTGTAATTTATACCTAGTTGATCTACTCCTATAGGACAGTGCAGTATTTGACAAAAAACGTTTCGTAGTCGGCAGGATTCGAACCTGCGCGGGAAGACCCCAACAGATTTCTAGTCTGTCGCCTTAACCGCTCGGCCACGACTACTGTATGTTGTAATTTGTACCTTGTTGATCTACTCATATAAGACATTGCAGTGTCTGGCAAAAATATTTCGTAGTCGGCAGGATTTGAACCTGCGCGGGGAGACCCCAACAGTTTTCTAGTCTGTCGCCTTAACCGCTCGGCCACGACTACTGTATGTTGTAATTTATACCTAGTTGATCTACTCCTATAGGACAGTGCAGTATTTGACAAAAAACGTTTCGTAGTCTGCAGGATTCGAACCTGCGCGTGGAGACCCCAACATATTTCTAATCTGTCGCCTTAACCGCTCGGCCACGACTACTGTATGTTGTAATTTGTACCTAGTTGATCTACTCATATAAGACAGTGCAGTATTTGACAAAAACAATTTGTAGTCGGCAGGATTCGAACCTGCGCGGGGAGACCCCAACAGATTTCTAGTCTGTCGCCTTAACCGCTCGGCCACGACTACTGTATGTTGTAATTTATACCTAGTTGATCTACTCCTATAGGACAGTGCAGTATTTGACAAAAAACGTTTCGTAGTCGGCAGGATTCGAACCTGCGCGGGGAAACCCCAACAGATTTCTAGTCTGTCGCCTTAACCGCTCGGCCACGACTACTGCATGTTGTAATTTATACCTAGTTGATCTAATCCTATAGGACAGTGCAGTATTTGACAAAAAACATTTCGTAGTCGGCAGGATTCGAACCTGTGCGGGGAGACCCCAACAGATTTCTAGTCTGTCGCCTAAACCGTTCGGCCAAGACTACAGTATGTTGTAATTTGTACCTTGTTGATCTACTCATATAAGACAGTGCAGTATCTGACAAAAACATTTCGTAGTCGGCAGGATTCAAACCTGCGCGGGAAGACCCCAACAGATTTCAACTCTGTCGCCTTAACCGCTCTGCCACGACTACTGTATGTTGTAATTTATACCTAGTTGATCTACTCCTATAAGACAGTGCAGTATTTGACAAAAAATATTCGTAGTCGGCAGGATTCGAACGTGCGGGGGGAGACCCCAACAGATTTCTAGTCTGTCGCCTTAACCGCTCGGCCACGACTACTGTATGTTGTAATTTGTACCTTGTTGATCTACTCATATAAGACATTGCAGTGTCTGGCAAAAACATTTCGTAGTCGGCAGGATTCGAACCTGCGCGGGGAGACCCCAACAGATTTCTAGTCTGTCGCCTTAACCGCTCGGCCACGACTACTGTACGTTGTAAATTATACCTAGTTGATCTTCTTCTATAGGACAGTGCAGTATTTGACAAAAAACGTTTCGTAGTCGGCAGGATTCGAACCTGCGCGTGGAGACCCCAACAGATTTCAACTCTGTCGCCTTAACTGCTCTGCCACGACTACTGTATGTTTTAATTTATACCTAGTTGATCTACTCCTATAGGACAGTGCAGTATTTGACAAAAAACGTTTCGTAGTGGGCAGGATTCGAACCTGTGCGGGGAAACTCCAACAGATTTCTAGTCTGTCTCCTTAACCGTTCGGCCACGACTACAGTATGTTGTAATTTGTACCTTGTTGATCTACTCATATAAGACAGTGCAGTATCTGACAAAAACATTTCGTAGTCGGCAGGATTCGAACCTGCGCGGGAAGACCCCAACAGATTTCAACTCTGTCGCCTTAACCGCTCTGCCACGACTACTGTATGTTGTAATTTATACCTAGTTGATCTACTCCTATAAGACAGTGCAGTATTTGACAACAAATATTCGTAGTCGGCAGGATTCGAACGTGCGCGGGGAGACCCCAACAGATTTCTAGTCTGTCGCCTTAACCGCTCGGCCACGACTACTGTATGTTGTAATTTGTACCTTGTTGATCTACTCGTATAAGACATTGCAGTGTCTGGCAACAATATTTCGTAGTCGGCAGGATTCGAACCTGCGCGGGGAGACCCCAACAGATTTCTAGTCTGTCGCCTTAACCGCTCGGCCACGACTACTGTATGTTGTAATTTATACCTAGTTGATCTACTCCTATAGGACAGTGCAGTATTTGACAAAAAACGTTTCGTAGTCGGCAGGATTCGAACCTGCGCGTGGAGACCCCAACATATTTCTTGTCTGTCGCCTTAACCGCTCGGCCACGACTACTGTATGTTGTAATTTATACCTAGTTGATCTACTCCTATAGGACAGTGCAGTATTTGACAAAAAACGTTTCGTAGTCGGCAGGATTCGAACCTGCGCGGGGAGACCCCAACAGATTTCCAGTCTGTCGCCTCAACCGCTCGTCCACGACTACTGTATGTTGTAATTTGTACCTAGTTGATCTACTCATATAAGACAGTGCAGTATCTGACAACAACATTTCGTAGTCGGCAGGATTCGAACCTGCGCGGGAAGACCCCAACAAATTTCAACTCTGTCGCCTTAACCGCTCTGCCACGACTACTGTATGTTGTAAATTATACCTAGTTGATCTACTCATTTAAGACATTGCAGTGTCTGGCAAAAATATTTCGTAGTCGGCAGGATTCGAACCTGCGCGGGGAGACCCCAACAGATTTCTAGTCTGTCGCCTTAACCGCTCGGCCACGACTACTGTATGTTGTAATTTATACCTAGTTGATCTACTCCTATAGGACAGTGCAGTATTTGACAAAAAACGTTTCGTAGTCGGCAGGATTCGAACCTGCGCGGGGAGACCCCAACAGATTTCCAGTCTGTCGCCTTAACCGCTCGGCCACGACTACTGTATGTTGTAGTTTGTACCTAGTTGATCTACTCATATAAGACAGTGCAGTATTTGACAAAAACATTTCGTAGTCGGCAGGATTCGAACCTGCGCGGGAAGACCCCAACAGATTTCAACTCTGTCGCCTTAACCGCTCTGCCACGACTACTGTATGTTGTAAATTATACCTAGTTGATCTACTCATTTAAGACAGTGCAGTATCTGACAAAAACATTTCATAGTCGGCAGGATTCGAACCTGCGCGGGGAGACCCCAACAGATTTCTACTCTGTCTCCTTAACCGCTCGGCCACGACTACTGCATGTTGTAAATTATACCTAGTTGATCTACTCATTTAAGACAGTGCAGTATCTGACAAAAAAAATTCGTAGTCGGCAGGATTCGAACCTGCGCGTGGAGACCCCAACAGATTTCAACTCTGTCGCCTTAACCGCTCTGCCACGACTACTGTATGTTGTAATTTATACCTAGTTGATCTACTCCTATAGGACAGTGCAGTATTTGACAAAAAACGTTTCGTAGTGGGCAGGATTCGAACCTGTGCGGGGAAACTCCAACAGATTTCTAGTCTGTCGCCTTAACCGTTCGGCCACAACTACAGTATGTTGTAATTTGTACCTTGTTGATCTACTCATATAAGACAGTGCAGTATCTGACAAAAACATTTCGTAGTCGGCAGGATTCGAACCTGCGCGGGAAGACCCCGACAGATTTCAACTCTGTCTTCTTAACCGCTCTGCCACGACTACTGTATGTTGTAATTTATACCTAGTTGATCTACTCCTATAAGACAGTGCAGTATTTGACAACAAATATTCGTAGTCGGCAGGATTCGAACGTGCGCGGGGAGACCCCAACATATTTCTAGTCTGTCGCCTTAACCGCTCGGCCACGACTACTGTATGTTGTAATTTGTACCTTGTTGATCTACTCATATAAGACATTGCAGTGTCTGGCAAAAATATTTCGTAGTCGGCAGGATTCGAACCTGCGCGGGGAGACCCCAACAGATTTCTAGTCTGTCGCCTTAACCGCTCGGCCACGACTACTGTATGTTGTAATTTATACCTAGTTGATCTACTCCTATAGGACAGTGCAGTATTTGACAAAAAACGTTTCGTAGTCGGCAGGATTCGAACCTGCGCGTGGAGACCCCAACATATTTCTAGTCTGTCGCCTTAACCGCTCGGCCACGACTACTGTATGTTGTAATTTATCCCCAGTTGATCTACTCCTATAGGACAGTGCAGTATTTGACAAAAAACGTTTCGTAGTCGGCAGGATTCGAACCTGCGCGGGGAGACCCCAACAGATTTCCAGTCTGTCGCCTTAACCGCTCGGCCACGACTACTGTATGTTGTAATTTGTACCTAGTTGATCTACTCATATAAGACAGTGCAGTATCTGACAACAACATTTCGTAGTCGGCAGGATTCGAACCTGCGCGGGAAGACCCCAACAGATTTCAACTCTGTCGCCTTAACCGCTCTGCCACGACTACTGTATGTTGTAAATTATACCTAGTTGATCTACTCATTTAAGACAGTGCAGTATCTGACAAAAACATTTCATAGTCGGCAGGATTCGAACCTGCGCGGGGAGACCCCAACAGATTTCTAGTCTGTCGCCTTAACCGCTCGGCCACGACTACTGTATGTTGTAATTTATACCTAGTTGATCTACTCCTATAGGACAGTGCAGTATTTGACAAAAAACGTTTCGTAGTCGGCAGGATTCGAACCTGCGCGGGGAAACCCCAACAGATTTCTAGTCTGTCGCCTTAACCGTTCGGCCACGACTACAGTATGTTGTAATTTGTACCTTGTTGATCTACTCATATAAGACAGTGCAGTATCTGACAAAAAAATGTCGTAGTCGGCAGGATTCGAACCTGCGCGGGGAGACCCCAACAGATTTCTAGTCTGTCGCCTTAACCGCTCGGCCACGACTACTGTATGTTGTAATTTATACCTAGTTGATCTACTCCTATAGGACAGTGCAGTATTTGACAAAAAACGTTTCGTAGTCGGCAGGATTCGAACCTGCGCGGGGAGACCCCAACAGATTTTTAGTCTGTCGCCTTAACCGCTCGGCCACGACTACTGTATGTTGTAATTTATACCTAGTTGATCTACTCCTATAGGACAGTGCAGTATTTGACAAAAAACGTTTCGTAGTCGGCAGGATTCGAACCTGCGCGGGAAGACCCCAACAGATTTCAACTCTGTCGCCTTAACCGCTCTGCCACGACTACTGTATGTTGTAAATTATACCTAGTTGATCTACTCATTTAAGACAGTGCAGTATCTGACAAAAAAATGTCGTAGTCGGCAGGATTCGAACCTGCGCGGGGAGACCCCAACAGATTTCTAGTCTGTCGCCTTAACCGCTCGGCCACGACTACTGTATGTTGTAATTTGTACCTTGTTGATCTACTCATATAAGACATTGCAGTGTCTGGCAAAAATATTTCGTAGTCGGCAGGATTTGAACCTGCGCCGGGAGACCCCAACAGTTTTCTAGTCTGTCGCCTTAACCGCTCGGCCACGACTACTGTATGTTGTAATTTATACCTAGTTGATCTACTCCTATGGGACAGTGCAGTATTTGACAAAAAACGTTTCGTAGTCTGCAGGATTCGAACCTGCGCGTGGAGACCCCAACATATTTCTAGTCTGTCGCCTTAACCGCTCGGCCACGACTACTGTATGTTGTAATTTGTACCTAGTTGATCTACTCATATAAGACAGTGCAGTATTTGACAAAAACAATTCGTAGTCGGCAGGATTCGAACCTGCGCGGGGAGACCCCAACAGATTTCTAGTCTGTCGCCTTAACCGCTCGGCCACGACTACTGTATGTTGTAATTTATACCTAGTTGATCTACTCCTATAGGACAGTGCAGTATTTGACAAAAAACGTTTCGTAGTCGGCAGGATTCGAACCTGCGCGGGGAAACCCCAACAGATTTCTAGTCTGTCGCCTTAACCGCTCGGCCACGACTACTGTATGTTGTAATTTGTACCTAGTTGATCTACTCATATAAGACAGTGCAGTATCTGACAACAACATTTCGTAGTCGGCAGGATTCGAACCTGCGCGGGAAGACCCCAACAGATTTCAACCCTGTAGCCTTAACCGCTCTGCCACGACTACTGTATGTTGTAAATTATACCTAGTTGATCTACTCATTTAAGACAGTGCAGTATCTGACAAAAAAATGTCGTAGTCGGCAGGATTCGAACCTGCGCGGGGAGACCCCAACAGATTTCTAGTCTGTCGCCTTAACCGCTCGGCCACGACTACTGCATGTTGTAATTTATACCTAGTTGATCTACTCCTATAGGACAGTGCAGTATTTGACAAAAAACGTTTCGTAGTCGGCAGGATTCGAACCTGCGCGGGGAGACCCCAACAGATTTTTAGTCTGTCGCCTTAACCGCTCGGCCACGACTACTGTATGTTGTAATTTATACCTAGTTGATCTACTCCTATAGGACAGTGCAGTATTTGACAAAAAACGTTTCGTAGTCGGCAGGATTCGAACCTGCGCGGGAAGACCCCAACAGATTTCAACTCTGTCGCCTTAACCGCTCTGCCACGACTACTGTATGTTGTAAATTATACCTAGTTGATCTACTCATTTAAGACAGTGCAGTATCTGACAAAAAAATGTCGTAGTCGGCAGGATTCGAACCTGCGCGGGGAGACCCCAACAGATTTCTAGTCTGTCGCCTTAACCGCTCGGCCACGACTACTGTATGTTGTAATTTGTACCTTGTTGATCTACTCATATAAGACATTGCAGTGTCTGGCAAAAATATTTCGTAGTCGGCAGGATTTGAACCTGCGCGGGGAGACCCCAACAGTTTTCTAGTCTGTCGCCTTAACCGCTCGGCCACGACTACTGTATGTTGTAATTTATACCTAGTTGATCTACTCCTATAGGACAGTGCAGTATTTGACAAAAAACGTTTCGTAGTCTGCAGGATTCGAACCTGCGCGTGGAGACCCCAACATATTTCTAGTCTGTCGCCTTAACCGCTCGGCCACGACTACTGTATGTTGTAATTTGTACCTAGTTGATCTACTCATATAAGACAGTGCAGTATTTGACAAAAACAATTCGTAGTCGGCAGGATTCGAACCTGCGCGGGGAGACCCCAACAGATTTCTAGTCTGTCGCCTTAACCGCTCGGCCACGACTACTGTATGTTGTAATTTATACCTAGTTGATCTACTCCTATAGGACAGTGCAGTATTTGACAAAAAACGTTTCGTAGTCGGCAGGATTCGAACCTGCGCGGGGAAACCCCAACAGATTTCTAGTCTGTCGCCTTAACCGCTCGGCCACGACTACTGTATGTTGTAATTTGTACCTAGTTGATCTACTCATATAAGACAGTGCAGTATCTGACAACAACATTTCGTAGTCGGCAGGATTCGAACCTGCGCGGGAAGACCCCAACAGATTTCAACCCTGTAGCCTTAACCGCTCTGCCACGACTACTGTATGTTGTAAATTATACCTAGTTGATCTACTCATTTAAGACAGTGCAGTATCTGACAAAAAAATGTCGTAGTCGGCAGGATTCGAACCTGCGCGGGGAGACCCCAACAGATTTCTAGTCTGTCGCCTTAACCGCTCGGCCACGACTACTGCATGTTGTAATTTATACCTAGTTGATCTACTCCTATAGGACAGTGCAGTATTTGACAAAAAACGTTTCGTAGTCGGCAGGATTCGAACCTGCGCGGGGAGACCCCAACAGATTTCTAGTCTGTCGCCTTAACCGTTCGGCCACGACTACAGTATGTTGTAATTTGTACCTTGTTGATCTACTCATATAAGACAGTGCAGTATCTGACAAAAACATTTCGTAGTCGGCAGGATTCGAACCTCCGCGGGGAGACCCCAACAGATTTCTAGTCTGTCGCCTTAACCGCTCGGCCACGACTACTGTACGTTGTAAATTATACCTAGTTGATCTTCTTCTATAGGACAGTGCAGTATTTGACAAAAAACGTTTCGTAGTCGGCAGGATTCGAACCTGCGCGTGGAGACCCCAACAGATTTCAACTCTTTCGCCTTAACCGCTCTGCCACGACTACTGTATGTTGTAATTTATACCTAGTTGATCTACTCCTATAGGACAGTGCAGTATTTGACAAAAAACGTTTCGTAGTCGGCAGGATTCGAACCTGTGCGGGAAACTCCAACAGATTTCTAGTCTGTCGCCTTAACCGTTCGGCCACGACTACAGTATGTTGTAATTTGTACCTTGTTGATCTACTCATATAAGACAGTGCAGTATCTGACAACAACATTTCGTAGTCGGCAGGATTCGAACCTGCGCGGGAAGACCCCAACAGATTTCAACAGATTTGAACTCTGTCGCCTTAACCGCTCTGCCACGACTACTGTATGTTGTAATTTATACCTAGTTGATCTACTCCTATAAGACAGTGCAGTATTTGACAACAAATATTTGTAGTCGGCAGGATTCGAACGTGCGCGGGGAGACCCCAACAGATTTCTAGTCTGTCGCCTTAACCGCTCGGCCACGACTACTGTATGTTGTAATTTGTACCTTGTTGATCTACTCATATAAGACATTGCAGTGTCTGGCAAAAACATTTCGTAGTCGGCAGGATTCGAACCTGCGCGGGGAGACCCCAACAGATTTCTAGTCTGTCGCCTTAACCGCTCGGCCACGACTACTGTATGTTGTAATTTATACCTAGTTGATCTACTCCTATAGGACAGTGCAGTATTTGACAAAAAACGTTTCGTAGTCGGCAGGATTCGAACCTGCGCGTGGAGACCCCAACATATTTCTAGTCTGTCGCCTTAACCGCCCGGCCACGACTACTGTATGTTGTAATTTATACCTAGTTGATCTACTCCTATAGGACAGTGCAGTATTTGACAAAAAACGTTTCATAGTCGGCAGGATTCGAACCTGCGCGGGGAGACCCCAACAGATTTCCAGTCTGTCGCCTTAACCGCTCGGCCACGACTACTGTATGTTGTAATTTGTACCTAGTTGATCTACTCATATAAGACAGTGCAGTATCTGACAACAACATTTCGTAGTCGGCAGGATTCGAACCTGCGCGGGAAGACCCCAACAGATTTCAACTCTGTCGCCTTAACCGCTCTGCCACGACTACTGTATGTTGTAAATTATACCTAGTTGATCTACTCATTTAAGACAGTGCAGTATCTGACAAAAACATTTCGTAGTCGGCAGGATTCGAACCTGCGCGGTGAGACCCCAACAGATTTCTAGTCTGTCGCCTTAACCGCTCGGCCACGACTACTGCATGTTGTAATTTATACCTAGTTGATCTAATCCTATAGGACAGTGCAGTATTTGACAAAAAACATTTCGTAGTCGGCAGGATTCGAACCTGTGCGGGGAGACCCCAACAGATTTCTAGTCTGTCGCCTTAACCGTTCGGCCAAGACTACAGTATGTTGTAATTTGTACCTTGTTGATCTACTCATATAAGACAGTGCAGTATCTGACCAAAACATTTCGTAGTCGGCAGGATTCAAACCTGCGCGGGAAGACCCCAACAGATTTCAACTCTGTCGCCTTAACCGCTCTGCCACGACTACTGTATGTTGTAATTTATACCTAGTTGATCTACTCCTATAAGACAGTGCAGTATTTGACAAAAAATATTCGTAGTCGGCAGGATTCGAACGTGCGCGGGGAGACCCCAACAGATTTCTAGTCTGTCGCCTTAACCGCTCGGCCACGACTACTGTATGTTGTAATTTGTACCTTGTTGATCTACTCATATAAGACATTGCAGTGTCTGGCAAAAATATTTCGTAGTCGGCAGGATTCGAACCTGCGCGGGGAGACGCCAACAGATTTCTAGTCTGTCGCTTTAACCGCTCGGCCACGACTACTGTATGTTGTAATTTATACCTAGTTGATCTACTCCTATAGGACAGTGCAGTATTTGACAAAAATGTTTCGTAGTCGGCAGGATTCGAACCTGCGCGTGGAGACCTCAACATATTTCTAGTCTGTCGCCTTAACCGCTCGGCCACGACTACTGTATGTTGTAATTTGTACCTAGTTGATCTACTCATATAAGACAGTGCAGTATTTGACAAAAACAATTCGTAGTCGGCAGGATTCGAACCTGCGCGGGTAGACCCTAACAGATTTCTAGTCTGTCGCCTTAACCGCTCGGCCACGACTACTGTATGTTGTAATTTATACCTAGTTGATCTACTCCTATAGGACAGTGCAGTATTTGACAAAAAACGTTTCGTAGTCGGCAGGATTCGAACCTGCGCGGGGAAACCCCAACAGATTTCTAGTCTGTCGCCTTAACCGCTCGGCCACGACTACTGTATGTTGTAATTTGTACCTAGTTGATCTACTCATATAAGACAGTGCAGTATCTGACAACAACATTTCGTAGTCGGCAGGATTCGAACCTGCGCGGGAAGACCCCAACAGATTTCAACTCTATCGCCTTAACCGCTCTGCCACGACTACTGTATGTTGTAAATTATACCTAGTTGATCTACTCATTTAAGACAGTGCAGTATCTGACAAAAAAATGTCGTAGTCGGCAGGATTCGAACCTGCGCGGGAAGACCCCAACAGATTTCTAGTCTGTCGCCTTAACCGCTCGGCAACGACTACTGCATGTTGTAATTTATACCTAGTTGATCTACTCCTATAGGACAGTGCAGTATTTGACAAAAAACGTTTCGTAGTCGGCAGGATTCGAACCTGCGCGGGGAGACCCCAACAGATTTCTAGTCTGTCGCCTTAACCGTTCGGCCACGACTACAGTATGTTGTAATTTGTACCTTGTTGATCTACTCATATAAGACAGTGCAGTATCTGACAAAAACATTTCGTAGTCGGCAGGATTCGAACCTGCGCGGGGAGACCCCAACAGATTTCTAGTCTGTCGCCTTAACCGCTCGGCCACGACTACTGTACGTTGTAAATTATACCTAGTTGATCTACTCCTATAAGACAGTGCAGTATTTGACAACAAATATTCGTAGTCGGCAGGATTCGAACGTGCGCGGGGAGACCCCAACAGATTTCTAGTCTGTCGCCTTAACCGCTCTGCCACGACTACTGTATGTTGTAATTTGTACCTTGTTGATCTACTCATATAAGACATTGCAGTGTCTGGCAAAAATATTTCGTAGTCGGCAGGATTCGAACCTGCGCGGGGAGACCCCAACAGATTTCTAGTCTGTCGCCTTAAGCGCTCGGCCACGACTACTGTATGTTGTAATTTATACCTAGTTGATCTACTCCTATAGGACAGTGCAGTATTTGACAAACAACGTTTCGTAGTCGGCAGGATTCGAACCTGCGCGTGGAGACCCCAACAGATTTCAACTCTGTCGCCTTAACCGCTCTGCCACGACTACTGTATGTTGTAATTTATACCTAGTTGATCTACTCCTATAAGACAGTGCAGTATTTGACAAAAAATATTCGTAGTCGGCAGGATTCGAACGTGCGCGGGGAGACCCCAACAGATTTCTAGTCTGTCGCCTTAACCGCTCGGCCACGACTACTGTATGTTGTAATTTGTACCTTGTTGATCTACTCATATAAGACATTGCAGTGTCTGGCAAAAATATTTCGTAGTCGGCAGGATTCGAACCTGCGCGGGGAGACGCCAACAGATTTCTAGTCTGTCGCCTTAACCGCTCGGCCACGACTACTGTATGTTGTGATTTATACCTAGTTGATCTACTCCTATAGGACAGTGCAGTATTTGACAAAAATGTTTCGTAGTCGGCAGGATTCGAACCTGCGCGTGGAGACCTCAACATATTTCTAGTCTGTCGCCTTAACCGCTCGGCCACGACTACTGTATGTTGTAATTTGTACCTAGTTGATCTACTCATATAAGACAGTGCAGTATTTGACAAAAACAATTCGTAGTCGGCAGGATTCGAACCTGCGCGGGTAGACCCTAACAGATTTCTAGTCTGTCGCCTTAACCGCTCGGCCACGACTACTGTATGTTGTAATTTATACCTAGTTGATCTACTCCTATAGGACAGTGCAGTATTTGACAAAAAACGTTTCGTAGTCGGCAGGATTCGAACCTGCGCGGGGAAACCCCAACAGATTTCTAGTCTGTCGCCTTAACCGCTCGGCCACGACTACTGTATGTTGTAATTTGTACCTAGTTGATCTACTCATATAAGACAGTGCAGTATCTGACAACAACATTTCGTAGTCGGCAGGATTCGAACCTGCGCGGGAAGACCCCAACAGATTTCAACTCTATCGCCTTAACCGCTCTGCCACGACTACTGTATGTTGTAAATTATACCTAGTTGATCTACTCATTTAAGACAGTGCAGTATCTGACACAAAAATGTCGTAGTCGGCAGGATTCGAACCTGCGCGGGAAGACCCCAACAGATTTCTAGTCTGTCGCCTTAACCGCTCGGCAACGACTACTGCATGTTGTAATTTATACCTAGTTGATCTACTCCTATAGGACAGTGCAGTATTTGACAAAAAACGTTTCGTAGTCGGCAGGATTCGAACCTGCGCGGGGAGACCCCAACAGATTTCTAGTCTGTCGCCTTAACCGTTCGGCCACGACTACAGTATGTTGTAATTTGTACCTTGTTGATCTACTCATATAAGACAGTGCAGTATCTGACAAAAACATTTCGTAGTCGGCAGGATTCGAACCTGCGCGGGGAGACCCCAACAGATTTCTAGTCTGTCGCCTTAACCGCTCGGCCACGACTACTGTACGTTGTAAATTATACCTAGTTGATCTACTCCTATAAGACAGTGCAGTATTTGACAACAAATATTCGTAGTCGGCAGGATTCGAACGTGCGCGGGGAGACCCCAACAGATTTCTAGTCTGTCGCCTTAACCGCTCTGCCACGACTACTGTATGTTTTAATTTGTACCTTGTTGATCTACTCATATAAGACATTGCAGTGTCTGGCAAAAATATTTCGTAGTCGGCAGGATTCGAACCTGCGCGGGGAGACCCCAACAGATTTCTAGTCTGTCGCCTTAACCGCTCGGCCACGACTACTGTATGTTGTAATTTATACCTAGTTGATCTACTCCTATAGGACAGTGCAGTATTTGACAAACAACGTTTCGTAGTCGGCAGGATTCGAACCTGCGCGTGGAGACCCCAACATATTTCTAGTCTGTCGCCTTAACCGCTCGGCCACGACTACTGTATGTTGTAATTTGTACCTAGTTGATCTACTCATATAAGACAGTGCAGTATTTGACAAAAACAATTCGTAGTCGGCAGGATTCGAACCTGCGCGGGGAGACCCCAACAGATTTCTAGTCTGTCGCCTTAACCGCTCGGCCACGACTACTGTATGTTGTAATTTATACCTAGTTGATCTACTCCTATAGGACAGTGCAGTATTTGACAAAAAACGTTTCGTAGTCGGCAGGATTCGAACCTGCGCGGGGAAACCCCAACAGATTTCTAGTCTGTCGCCTTAACCGCTCGGCCACGACTACTGTATGTTGTAATTTGTACCTAGTTGATCTACTCATATAAGACAGTGCAGTATCTGACAACAACATTTCGTAGTCGGCAGGATTCGAACCTGCGCGGGAAGACCCCAACAGATTTCAACTCTGTCGCCTTAACCGCTCTGCCACGACTACTGTATGTTGTAAATTATACCTAGTTGATCTACTCATTTAAGACAGTGCAGTATCTGACAAAAAAATGTCGTAGTCGGCAGGATTCGAACCTGCGCGGGGAGACCCCAACAGATTTCTAGTCTGTCGCCTTAACCGCTCGGCCACGACTACTGCATGTTGTAATTTATACCTAGTTGATCTACTCCTATAGGACAGTGCAGTATTTGACAAAAAACGTTTCGTAGTCGGCAGGATTCGAACCTGCGCGGGGAGACCCCAACAGATTTCTAGTCTGTCGCCTTAACCGTTCGGCCACGACTACAGTATGTTGTAATTTGTACCTTGTTGATCTACTCATATAAGACAGTGCAGTATCTGACAAAAACATTTCGTAGTCGGCAGGATTCGAACCTGCGCGGGGAGACCCCAACAGATTTCTAGTCTGTCGCCTTAACCGCTCGGCCACGACTACTGTACGTTGTAAATTATACCTAGTTGATCTTCTTCTATAGGACAGTGCAGTATTTGACAAAAAACGTTTCGTAGTCGGCAGGATTCGAACCTGCGCGTGGAGACCCCAACAGATTTCAACTCTTTCGCCTTAACCGCTCTGCCACGACTACTGTATGTTGTAATTTATACCTAGTTGATCTACTCCTATAGGACAGTGCAGTATTTGACAAAAAACGTTTCGTAGTCGGCAGGATTCGAACCTGTGCGGGGAAACTCCAACAGATTTCTAGTCTGTCGCCTTAACCGTTCGGCCACGACTACAGTATGTTGTAATTTGTACCTTGTTGATCTACTCATATAAGACAGTGCAGTATCTGACAACAACATTTCGTAGTCGGCAGGATTCGAACCTGCGCGGGAAGACCCCAACAGATTTCAACTCTGTCGCCTTAACCGCTCTGCCACGACTACTGTATGTTGTAATTTATACCTAGTTGATCTACTCCTATAAGACAGTGCAGTATTTGACAAAAAACGTTTCGTAGTCGGCAGGATTCGAACCTGCGCGGGGAGACCACAACAGATTTCCAGTCTGTCGCCTTAACCGCTCGGCCACGACTACTGTATGTTGTAATTTGTACCTAGTTGATCTACTCATATAAGACAGTGCAGTATCTGACAACAACATTTCGTAGTCGGCAGGATTCGAACCTGCGCGGGAAGACCCCAACAGATTTCAACTCTGTCGCCTTAACCGCTCTGCCACGACTACTGTATGTTGTAAATTATACCTAGTTGATCTACTCATTTAAGACAGTGCAGTATCTGACAAAAACATTTCGTAGTCGGCAGGATTCGAACCTGCGCGGGGAGACCCCAACAGATTTCTAGTCTGTCGCCTTAACCGCTCGGCCACGACTACTGCATGTTGTAATTTATACCTAGTTGATCTAATCCTATAGGACAGTGCAGTATTTGACAAAAAACATTTCGTAGTCGGCAGGATTCGAACCTGTGCGGGGAGACCCCAACAAATTTCTAGTCTGTCGCCTTAACCGTTCGGCCAAGACTACAGTATGTTGTAATTTGTACCTTGTTGATCTACTCATATAAGACAGTGCAGTATCTGACAAAAACATTTCGTAGTCGGCATGATTCAAACCTGCGCGGGAAGACCCCAACAGATTTCAACTCTGTCGCCTTAACCGCTCTGCCACGACTACTGTATGTTGTAATTTATACCTAGTTGATCTAATCCTATAAGACAGTGCAGTATTTGACACAAAATATTCGTAGTCGGCAGGATTCGAACGTGCGCGGGGAGACCCCAACAGATTTCTAGTCTGTCGCCTTAACCGCTCGGCCACGACTACTGTATGTTTGTAATTTGTACCTTGTTGATCTACTCATATAAGACATTGCAGTGTCTGGCAAAAACAATTCGTAGTCGGCAGGATTCGAACCTGCGCGGGGAGACCCCAACAGATTTCTAGTCTGTCGCCTTAACCGCTCGGCCACGACTACTGTATGTTGTAATTTATACCTAGTTGATCTACTCCTATAGGACAGTGCAGTATTTGACAAAAAACGTTTCGTAGTCGGCAGGATTCGAACCTGCGCGGGGAAACCCCAACAGATTTCTAGTCTGTCGCCTTAACCGCTCGGCCACGACTACTGTATGTTGTAATTTGTACCTAGTTGATCTACTCATATAAGACAGTGCAGTATCTGACAACAACATTTCGTAGTCGGCAGGATTCGAACCTGCGCGGGAAGACCCCAACAGATTTCAACTCTGTCGCCTTAACCGCTCTGCCACGACTACTGTATGTTGTAAATTATACCTAGTTGATCTACTCATTTAAGACAGTGCAGTATCTGACAAAAAAATGTCGTAGTCGGCAGGATTCGAACCTGCGCGGGGAGACCCCAACAGATTTCTAGTCTGTCGCCTTAACCGCTCGGCCACGACTACTGCATGTTGTAATTTATACCTAGTTGATCTACTCCTATAGGACAGTGCAGTATTTGACAAAAAACGTTTCGTAGTCGGCAGGATTCGAACCTGCGCGGGGAGACCCCAACAGATTTCTAGTCTGTCGCCTTAACCGTTCGGCCACGACTACAGTATGTTGTAATTTGTACCTTGTTGATCTACTCATATAAAAAAGTGCAGTATCTGACAAAAACATTTCGTAGTCGGCAGGATTCGAACCTGCGCGGGGAGACCCCAACAGATTTCTAGTCTGTCGCCTTAACCGCTCGGCCACGACTACTGTACGTTGTAAATTATACCTAGTTGATCTTCTTCTATAGGACAGTGCAGTATTTGACAAAAAACGTTTCGTAGTCGGCAGGATTCGAACCTGCGCGTGGAGACCCCAACAGATTTCAACTCTTTCGCCTTAACCGCTCTGCCACGACTACTGTATGTTGTAATTTATACCTAGTTGATCTACTCCTATAGGACAGTGCAGTATTTGACAAAAAACGTTTCGTAGTCGGCAGGATTCGAACCTGTGCGGGGAAACTCCAACAGATTTCTAGTCTGTCGCCTTAACCGTTCGGCCACGACTACAGTATGTTGTAATTTGTACCTTGTTGATCTACTCATATAAGACAGTGCAGTATCTGACAACAACATTTCGTAGTCGGCAGGATTCGAACCTGCGCGGGAAGACCCCAACAGATTTCAACTCTGTCGCCTTAACCGCTCTGCCACGACTACTGTATGTTGTAATTTATACCTAGTTGATCTACTCCTATAAGACAGTGCAGTATTTGACAAAAAACGTTTCGTAGTCGGCAGGATTCGAACCTGCGCGGGGAGACCACAACAGATTTCCAGTCTGTCGCCTTAACCGCTCGGCCACGACTACTGTATGTTGTAATTTGTACCTAGTTGATCTACTCATATAAGACAGTGCAGTATCTGACAACAACATTTCGTAGTCGGCAGGATTCGAACCTGCGCGGGAAGACCCCAACAGATTTCAACTCTGTCGCCTTAACCGCTCTGCCACGACTACTGTATGTTGTAAATTATACCTAGTTGATCTACTCATTTAAGACAGTGCAGTATCTGACAAAAACATTTCGTAGTCGGCAGGATTCGAACCTGCGCGGGGAGACCCCAACAGATTTCTAGTCTGTCGCCTTAACCGCTCGGCCACGACTACTGCATGTTGTAATTTATACCTAGTTGATCTAATCCTATAGGACAGTGCAGTATTTGACAAAAAACATTTCGTAGTCGGCAGGATTCGAACCTGTGCGGGGAGACCCCAACAAATTTCTAGTCTGTCGCCTTAACCGTTCGGCCAAGACTACAGTATGTTGTAATTTGTACCTTGTTGATCTACTCATATAAGACAGTGCAGTATCTGACAAAAACATTTCGTAGTCGGCATGATTCAAACCTGCGCGGGAAGACCCCAACAGATTTCAACTCTGTCGCCTTAACCGCTCTGCCACGACTACTGTATGTTGTAATTTATACCTAGTTGATCTAATCCTATAAGACAGTGCAGTATTTGACACAAAATATTCGTAGTCGGCAGGATTCGAACGTGCGCGGGGAGACCCCAACAGATTTCTAGTCTGTCGCCTTAACCGCTCGGCCACGACTACTGTATGTTTGTAATTTGTACCTTGTTGATCTACTCATATAAGACATTGCAGTGTCTGGCAAAAACAATTCGTAGTCGGCAGGATTCGAACCTGCGCGGGGAGACCCCAACAGATTTCTAGTCTGTCGCCTTAACCGCTCGGCCACGACTACTGTATGTTGTAATTTATACCTAGTTGATCTACTCCTATAGGACAGTGCAGTATTTGACAAAAAACGTTTCGTAGTCGGCAGGATTCGAACCTGCGCGGGGAAACCCCAACAGATTTCTAGTCTGTCGCCTTAACCGCTCGGCCACGACTACTGTATGTTGTAATTTGTACCTAGTTGATCTACTCATATAAGACAGTGCAGTATCTGACAACAACATTTCGTAGTCGGCAGGATTCGAACCTGCGCGGGAAGACCCCAACAGATTTCAACTCTGTCGCCTTAACCGCTCTGCCACGACTACTGTATGTTGTAAATTATACCTAGTTGATCTACTCATTTAAGACAGTGCAGTATCTGACAAAAAAATGTCGTAGTCGGCAGGATTCGAACCTGCGCGGGGAGACCCCAACAGATTTCTAGTCTGTCGCCTTAACCGCTCGGCCACGACTACTGCATGTTGTAATTTATACCTAGTTGATCTACTCCTATAGGACAGTGCAGTATTTGACAAAAAACGTTTCGTAGTCGGCAGGATTCGAACCTGCGCGGGGAGACCCCAATAGATTTCTAGTCTGTCGCCTTAACCGTTCGGCCACGACTACAGTATGTTGTAATTTGTACCTTGTTGATCTACTCATATAAGACAGTGCAGTATCTGACAAAAACATTTCGTAGTCGGCAGGATTCGAACCTGCGCGGGGAGACCCCAACAGATTTCTAGTCTGTCGCCTTAACCGCTCGGCCACGACTACTGTACGTTGTAAATTATACCTAGTTGATCTTCTTCTATAGGACAGTGCAGTATTTGACAAAAAACGTTTCGTAGTCAGCAGGATTCGAACCTGTGCGGGGAAACTCCAACAGATTTCTAGTCTGTCGCCTTAACCGTTTGGCCACGACTACAGTATGTTGTAATTTGTAATTTGTACCTTGTTGATCTACTCATATAAGACAGTGCAGTATCTGACAACAACATTTCGTAGTCGGCAGGATTCGAACCTGCGCGGGAAGACCCCAACAGATTTCAACTCTGTCGCCTTAACCGCTCTGCCACGACTACTGTATGTTGTAATTTATACCTAGTTGATCTACTCCTATAAGACAGTGCAGTATTTGACAACAAATATTCGTAGTCGGCAGGATTCGAACCTGCGCGGGGAGACCCCAACAGATTTCTAGTCTGTCGCCTTAACCGCTCGGCCACGACTACTGTATGTTGTAATTTATACCTAGTTGATCTACTCCTATAGGACAGTGCAGTATTTGACAAAAAACGTTTCGTAGTCGGCAGGATTCGAACCTGCGCGTGGAGACCCCAACATATTTCTAGACTGTCGCCTTAACCGCTCGGCCACGACTACTGTATGTTGTAATTTATACCTAGTTGATCTACTCCTATAGGACAGTGCAGTATTTGACAAAAAACGTTTCGTAGTCGGCAGGATTCGAACCTGCGCGGGGAGACCCCAACAGATTTCCAGTCTGTCGCCTTAACCGCTCGGCCACGACTACTGTATGTTGTAATTTGTACCTAGTTGATCTACTCATATAAGACAGTGCAGTATCTGACAACAACATTTCGTAGTCGGCAGGATTCGAACCTGCGCGGGAAGACCCCAACAGATTTCAACTCTGTCGCCTTAACCGCTCTGCCACGACTACTGTATGTTGTAAATTATACCTAGTTGATCTACTCATTTAAGACAGTGCAGTATCTGACAAAAACATTTCGTAGTCGGCAGGATTCGAACCTGCGCGGGGAGACCCCAACAGATTTCTAGTCTGTCGCCTTAACCGCTCGGCCACGACTACTGCATGTTGTAATTTATACCTAGTTGATCTAATCCTATAGGACAGTGCAGTATTTGACAAAAAACATTTCGTAGTCGGCAGGATTCGAACCTGTGCGGGGAGACCCCAACAAATTTCTAGTCTGTCGCCTTAACCGTTCGGCCAAGACTACTGTATGTTGTAATTTGTACCTTGTTGATCTACTCATATAAGACAGTGCAGTATCCGACAAAAACATTTCGTAGTCGGCATGATTCAAACCTGCGCGGGGAGACCCCAACAGATTTCTAGTCTGTCGCCTTAACCGCTCGGCCACGACTACTTTATGTTGTAATTTATACCTAGTTGATCTACTCCTATAGGACAGTGCAGTATTTGACAAAAAACGTTTCGTAGGCGGCAGGATTCGAACCTGCGCGTGGAGACCCCAACAGATTTCTAGTCTGTCGCCTTAACCGCTCGGCCACGACTACTGTATGTTGTAATTTGTACCTAGTTGATCTACTCATATAAGACAGTGCAGTATTTGACAAAAACAATTCGTAGTCGGCAGGATTCGAACCTGCGCGGGAAGACCCCAACAGATTTCTAGTCTGTCGCCTTAACCGCTCGGCCACGACTACTGTATGTTGTAATTTATACCTAGTTGATCTACTCCTATAGGACAGTGCAGTATTTGACAAAAAACGTTTCGTAGTCGGCAGGATTCGAACCTGCGCGGGGAAACCCCAACAGATTTCTAGTCTGTCGCCTTAATCGCTCGCCCACGACTACTGTATGTTGTAATTTGTACCTAGTTGATCTACTCATATAAGACAGTGCAGTATCTGACAACAACATTTCGTAGTCGGCAGGATTCGAACCTGCGCGGGGAGACCCCAACAGATTTCCAGTCTGTCGCCTTAACCGCTCGGCCACGACTACTGTATGTTGTAATTTGTACCTAGTTGATCTACTCATATAAGACAGTGCAGTATCTGACAACAACATTTCGTAGACGGCAGGATTCGAACCTGCGCGGGAAGACCCCAACAGATTTCAACTCTGTCGCCTTAACCGCTCTGCCACGACTACTGTATGTTGTAAATTATACCTAGTTGATCTACTCATTTAAGACAGTGCAGTATCTGACAAAAACATTTCGTAGTCGGCAGGATTCGAACCTGCGCGGGGAGACCCCAACAGATTTCTAGTCTGTCGCCTTAACCGCTCGGCCACGACTACTGTATGTTGTAATTTGTACCTTGTTGATCTACTCATATAAGACATTGCAGTGTCTGGCAAAAATATTTCGTAGTCGGCAGGATTCGAACCTGCGCGGGGAGACCCCAACAGATTTCTAGTGTGTCGCCTTAACCGCTCGGCCACGACTACTGTATGTTGTAATTTATACCTAGTTGATCTACTCCTATAGGACAGTGCAGTATTTGACAAAAAACGTTTCGTAGTCGGCAGGATTCGAACCTGCGCGTGGAGACCCCAACATATTTCTAGTCTGTCGCCTTAACCGCCCGGCCACGACTACTGTATGTTGTAATTTATACCTAGTTGATCTACTCCTATAGGACAGTGCAGTATTTGACAAAAAACGTTTCGTAGTCGGCAGGATTCGAACCTGCGCGGGGAGACCCCAACAGATTTCCAGTCTGTCGCCTTAACCGCTCGGCCACGACTACTGTATGTTGTAATTTGTACCTAGTTGATCTACTCATATAAGACAGTGCAGTATCTGACAACAACATTTCGTAGTCGGCAGGATTCGAACCTGCGCGGGAAGACCCCAACAGATTTCAACTCTGTCGCCTTAACCGCTCTGCCACGACTACTGTATGTTGTAAATTATACCTAGTTGATCTACTCATTTAAGACAGTGCAGTATCTGACAAAAACATTTCGTAGTCGGCAGGATTCGAACCTGCGCGGGGAGACCCCAACAGATTTCTAGTCTGTCGCCTTAACCGCTCGGCCACGACTACTGCATGTTGTAATTTATACCTAGTTGATCTAATCCTATAGGACAGTGCAGTATTTGACAAAAAACATTTCGTAGTCGGCAGGATTCGAACCTGTGCGGGGAGACCCCAACAGATTTCTAGTCTGTCGCCTTAACCGTTCGGCCAAGACTACAGTATGTTGTAATTTGTACCTTGTTGATCTACTCATATAAGACAGTGCAGTATCTGACCAAAACATTTCGTAGTCGGCAGGATTCAAACCTGCGCGGGAAGACCCCAACAGATTTCAACTCTGTCGCCTTAACCGCTCTGCCACGACTACTGTATGTTGTAATTTATACCTAGTTGATCTACTCCTATAAGACAGTGCAGTATTTGACAAAAAATATTCGTAGTCGGCAGGATTCGAACGTGCGCGGGGAGACCCCAACAGATTTCTAGTCTGTCGCCTTAACCGCTCGGCCACGACTACTGTATGTTGTAATTTGTACCTTGTTGATCTACTCATATAAGACATTGCAGTGTCTGGCAAAAATATTTCGTAGTCGGCAGGATTCGAACCTGCGCGGGGAGACGCCAACAGATTTCTAGTCTGTCGCCTTAACCGCTCGGCCACGACTACTGTATGTTGTAATTTATACCTAGTTGATCTACTCCTATAGGACAGTGCAGTATTTGACAAAAATGTTTCGTAGTCGGCAGGATTCGAACCTGCGCGTGGAGACCCCAACATATTTCTAGTCTGTCGCCTTAACCGCTCGGCCACGACTACTGTATGTTGTAATTTGTACCTAGTTGATCTACTCATATAAGACAGTGCAGTATTTGACAAAAACAATTCGTAGTCGGCAGGATTCAAACCTGCCCGGGTAGACCCTAACAGATTTCTAGTCTGTCGCCTTAACCGCTCGGCCACGACTACTGTATGTTGTAATTTATACCTAGTTGATCTACTCCTATAGGACAGTGCAGTATTTGACAAAAAACGTTTCGTAGTCGGCAGGATTCGAACCTGCGCGGGGAAACCCCAACAGATTTCTAGTCTGTCGCCTTAACCGCTCGGCCACGACTACTGTATGTTGTAATTTGTACCTAGTTGATCTACTCATATAAGACAGTGCAGTATCTGACAACAACATTTCGTAGTCGGCAGGATTCGAACCTGCGCGGGAAGACCCCAACAGATTTCAACTCTATCGCCTTAACCGCTCTGCCACGACTACTGTATGTTGTAAATTATACCTAGTTGATCTACTCATTTAAGACAGTGCAGTATCTGACAAAAAAAATGTCGTAGTCGGCAGGATTCGAACCTGCGCGGGGAGACCCCAACAGATTTCTAGTCTGTCGCCTTAACCGCTCGGCAACGACTACTGCATGTTGTAATTTATACCTAGTTGATCTACTCCTATAGGACAGTGCAGTATTTGACAAAAAACGTTTCGTAGTCGGCAGGATTCGAACCTGCGCGGGGAGACCCCAACAGATTTCTAGTCTGTCGCCTTAACCGTTCGGCCACGACTACAGTATGTTGTAATTTGTACCTTGTTGATCTACTCATATAAGACAGTGCAGTATCTGACAAAAACATTTCGTAGTCGGCAGGATTCGAACCTGCGCGGGGAGACCCCAACAGATTTCTAGTCTGTCGCCTTAACCGCTCGGCCACGACTACTGTACGTTGTAAATTATACCTAGTTGATCTACTCCTATAAGACAGTGCAGTATTTGACAACAAATATTCGTAGTCGGCAGGATTCGAACGTGCGCGGGGAGACCCCAACAGATTTCTAGTCTGTCGCCTTAACCGCTCGGCCACGACTACTGTATGTTGTAATTTGTACCTTGTTGATCTACTCATATAAGACATTGCAGTGTCTGGCAAAAATATTTCGTAGTCGGCAGGATTCGAACCTGCGCGGGGAGACCCCAACAGATTTCTAGTCTGTCGCCTTAACCGCTCGGCCACGACTACTGTATGTTGTAATTTATACCTAGTTGATCTACTCCTATAGGACAGTGCAGTATTTGACAAACAACGTTTCGTAGTCGGCAGGATTCGAACCTGCGCGTGGAGACCCCAACATATTTCTAGTCTGTCGCCTTAACCGCTCGGCCACGACTACTGTATGTTGTAATTTGTACCTAGTTGATCTACTCATATAAGACAGTGCAGTATTTGACAAAAACAATTCGTAGTCGGCAGGATTCGAACCTGCGCGGGGAGACCCCAACAGATTTCTAGTCTGTCGCCTTAACCGCTCGGCCACGACTACTGTATGTTGTAATTTATACCTAGTTGATCTACTCCTATAGGACAGTGCAGTATTTGACAAAAAACGTTTCGTAGTCGGCAGGATTCGAACCTGCGCGGGGAAACCCCAACAGATTTCTAGTCTGTCGCCTTAACTGTTCGGCCACGACTACAGTATGTTGTAATTTGTACCTTGTTGATCTACTCATATAAGACAGTGCAGTATCTGACAACAACATTTCGTAGTCGGCAGGATTCGAACCTGCGCGGGAAGACCCCAACAGATTTCAACTCTGTCGCCTTAACCGCTCTGCCACGACTACTGTATGTTGTAATTTATACCTAGTTGATCTACTCCTATAAGACAGTGCAGTATTTGACAAAAAACGTTTCGTAGTCGGCAGGATTCGAACCTGCGCGGGGAGACCCCAACAGATTTCCAGTCTGTCGCCTTAACCGCTCGGCCACGACTACTGTATGTTGTAATTTGTACCTAGTTGATCTACTCATATAAGACAGTGCAGTATCTGACAACAACATTTCGTAGTCGGCAGGATTCGAACCTGCGCGGGAAGACCCCAACAGATTTCAACTCTGTCGCCTTAACCGCTCTGCCACGACTACTGTATGTTGTAAATTATACCTAGTTGATCTACTCATTTAAGACAGTGCAGTATCTGACAAAAACATTTCGTAGTCGGCAGGATTCGAACCTGCGCGGGGAGACCCCAACAGATTTCTAGTCTGTCGCCTTAACCGCTCGGCCACGACTACTGCATGTTGTAATTTATACCTAGTTGATCTAATCCTATAGGACAGTGCAGTATTTGACAAAAAAACATTTCGTAGTCGGCAGGATTCGAACCTGTGCGGGGAGACCCCAACAAATTTCTAGTCTGTCGCCTTAACCGTTCGGCCAAGACTACAGTATGTTGTAATTTGTACCTTGTTGATCTACTCATATAAGACAGTGCAGTATCTGACAAAAACATTTCGTAGTCGGCATGATTCAAACCTGCGCGGGAAGACCCCAACAGATTTCAACTCTGTTTCCTTAACCGCTCTGCCACGACTACTGTATGTTGTAATTTATACCTAGTTGATCTAATCCTATAAGACAGTGCAGTATTTGACACAAAATATTCGTAGTCGGCAGGATTCGAACGTGCGCGGGGAGACCCCAACAGATTTCTAGTCTGTCGCCTTAACCGCTCGGCCACGACTACTGTATGTTTGTAATTTGTACCTTGTTGATCTACTCATATAAGACATTGCAGTGTCTGGCAAAAACAATTCGTAGTCGGCAGGATTCGAACCTGCGCGGGGAGACCCCAACAGATTTCTAGTCTGTCGCCTTAACCGCTCGGCCACGACTACTGTATGTTGTAATTTATACCTAGTTGATCTACTCCTATAGGACAGTGCAGTATTTGACAAAAATGTTTCGTAGTCGGCAGGATTCGAACCTGCGCGTGGAGACCCCAACATATTTCTAGTCTGTCGCCTTAACCGCTCGGCCACGACTACTGTATGTTGTAATTTGTACCTAGTTGATCTACTCATATAAGACAGTGCAGTATTTGACAAAAACAATTCGTAGTCGGCAGGATTCAAACCTGCGCGGGTAGACCCTAACAGATTTCTAGTCTGTCGCCTTAACCGCTCGGCCACGACTACTGTATGTTGTAATTTATACCTAGTTGATCTACTCCTATAGGACAGTGCAGTATTTGACAAAAAACGTTTCGTAGTCGGCAGGATTCGAACCTGCGCGGGGAAACCCCAACAGATTTCTAGTCTGTCGCCTTAACCGCTCGGCCACGACTACTGTATGTTGTAATTTGTACCTAGTTGATCTACTCATATAAGACAGTGCAGTATCTGACAACAACATTTCGTAGTCGGCAGGATTCGAACCTGCGCGGGAAGACCCCAACAGATTTCAACTCTATCGCCTTAACCGCTCTGCCACGACTACTGTATGTTGTAAATTATACCTAGTTGATCTACTCATTTAAGACAGTGCAGTATCTGACAAAAAAAATGTCGTAGTCGGCAGGATTCGAACCTGCGCGGGGAGACCCCAACAGATTTCTAGTCTGTCGCCTTAACCGCTCGGCCACGACTACTGTATGTTGTAATTTATACCTAGTTGATCTACTCCTATAGGACAGTGCAGTATTTGACAAACAACGTTTCGTAGTCGGCAGGATTCGAACCTGCGCGTGGAGACCCCAACATATTTCTAGTCTGTCGCCTTAACCGCTCGGCCACGACTACTGTATGTTGTAATTTGTACCTAGTTGATCTACTCATATAAGACAGTGCAGTATTTGACAAAAACAATTCGTAGTCGGCAGGATTCGAACCTGCGCGGGGAGACCCCAACAGATTTCTAGTCTGTCGCCTTAACCGCTCGGCCACGACTACTGTATGTTGTAATTTATACCTAGTTGATCTACTCCTATAGGACAGTGCAGTATTTGACAAAAAACGTTTCGTAGTCGGCAGGATTCGAACCTGCGCGGGGAAACCCCAACAGATTTCTAGTCTGTCGCCTTAACTGTTCGGCCACGACTACAGTATGTTGTAATTTGTACCTTGTTGATCTACTCATATAAGACAGTGCAGTATCTGACAAAAACATTTCGTAGTCGGCAGGATTCGAACCTGCGCGGGGAGACCCCAACAGATTTCTAGTCTGTCGCCTTAACCGCTCGGCCACGACTACTGTATGTTGTAATTTATACCTAGTTGATCTACTCCTATAGGACAGTGCAGTATTTGACAAAAAACGTTTCGTAGTCGGCAGGATTCGAACCTGTGCGGGGAAACTCCAACAGATTTCTAGTCTGTCGCCTTAACCGTTCGGCCACGACTACAGTATGTTGTAATTTGTACCTTGTTGATCTACTCATATAAGACAGTGCAGTATCTGACAACAACATTTCGTAGTCGGCAGGATTCGAACCTGCGCGGGAAGACCCCAACAGATTTCAACTCTGTCGCCTTAACCGCTCTGCCACGACTACTGTATGTTGTAATTTATACCTAGTTGATCTACTCCTATAAGACAGTGCAGTATTTGACAAAAAACGTGTCGTAGTCGGCAGGATTCGAACCTGCGCGGGGAGACCCCAACAGATTTCCAGTCTGTCGCCTTAACCGCTCGGCCACGACTACTGTATGTTGTAATTTGTACCTAGTTGATCTACTCATATAAGACAGTGCAGTATCTGACAACAACATTTCGTAGTCGGCAGGATTCGAACCTGCGCGGGAAGACCCCAACAGATTTCAACTCTGTCGCCTTAACCGCTCTGCCACGACTACTGTATGTTGTAAATTATACCTAGTTGATCTACTCATTTAAGACAGTGCAGTATCTGACAAAAACATTTCGTAGTCGGCAGGATTCGAACCTGCGCGGGGAGACCCCAACAGATTTCTAGTCTGTCGCCTTAACCGCTCGGCCACGACTACTGCATGTTGTAATTTGTACCTTGTTGATCTACTCATATAAGACAGTGCAGTATCTGACAAAAACATTTCGTAGTCGGCATGATTCAAACCTGCGCGGGAAGACCCCAACAGATTTCAACTCTGTCGCCTTAACCGCTCTGCCACGACTACTGTATGTTGTAATTTATACCTAGTTGATCTACTCCTATAAGACAGTGCAGTATTTGACAACAAATATTCGTAGTCGGCAGGATTCGAACGTGCGCAGGGAGACCCCAACAGATTTCTAGTCTGTCGCCTTAACCGCTCGGCCACGACTACTGTATGTTGTAATTTGTACCTTGTTGATCTACTCATATAAGACATTGCAGTGTCTGGCAAAAATATTTCGTAGTCGGCAGGATTCGAACCTGCGCGGGGAGACCCCAACAGATTTCTAGTCTGTCGCCTTAACCGCTCGGCCACGACTACTGTATGTTGTAATTTATACCTAGTTGATCTACTCCTATAGGACAGTGTAGTATTTGACAAAAAACGTTTCGTAGTCGGCAGGATTCGAACCTGCGCGTGGAGACCCCAACATATTTCTAGACTGTCGCCTTAACCGCTCGGCCACGACTACTGTATGTTGTAATTTATACCTAGTTGATCTACTCCTATAGGACAGTGCAGTATTTGACAAAAAACGTTTCGTAGTCGGCAGGATTCGAACCTGCGCGGGGAGACCCCAACAGATTTCCAGTCTGTCGCCTTAACCGCTCGGCCACGACTACTGTATGTTGTAATTTGTACCTAGTTGATCTACTCATATAAGACAGTGCAGTATCTGACAACAACATTTCGTAGTCGGCAGGATTCGAACCTGCGCGGGAAGACCCCAACAGATTTCAACTCTGTCGCCTTAACCGCTCTGCCACGACTACTGTATGTTGTAAATTATACCTAGTTGATCTATACTCATTTAAGACAGTGCAGTATCTGACAAAAACATTTCGTAGTCGGCAGGATTCGAACCTGCGCGGGGAAACCCCAACAGATTTCTAGTCTGTCGCCTTAATCGCTCGCCCACGACTACTGTATGTTGTAATTTGTACCTAGTTGATCTACTCATATAAGACAGTGCAGTATCTGACAAAAACATTTCGTAGTCGGCATGATTCAAACCTGCGCGGGAAGACCCCAACAGATTTCAACTCTGTCGCCTTAACCGCTCTGCCACGACTACTGTATGTTGTAATTTATACCTAGTTGATCTAATCCTATAAGACAGTGCAGTATTTGACACAAAATATTCGTAGTCGGCAGGATTCGAACGTGCGCGGGGAGACCCCAACAGATTTCTAGTCTGTCGCCTTAACCGCTCGGCCACGACTACTGTATGTTTGTAATTTGTACCTTGTTGATCTACTCATATAAGACATTGCAGTGTCTGGCAAAAACAATTCGTAGTCGGCAGGATTCGAACCTGCGCGGGGAGACCCCAACAGATTTCTAGTCTGTCGCCTTAACCGCTCGGCCACGACTACTTTATGTTGTAATTTATACCTAGTTGATCTACTCCTATAGGACAGTGCAGTATTTGACAAAAAACGTTTCGTAGTCGGCAGGATTCGAACCTGCGCGTGGAGACCCCAACAGATTTCTAGTCTGTCGCCTTAACCGCTCGGCCACGACTACTGTATGTTGTAATTTGTACCTAGTTGATCTACTCATATAAGACAGTGCAGTATTTGACAAAAACAATTCGTAGTCGGCAGGATTCGAACCTGCGCGGGAAGACCCCAACAGATTTCTAGTCTGTCGCCTTAACCGCTCGGCCACGACTACTGTATGTTGTAATTTATACCTAGTTGATCTACTCCTATAGGACAGTGCAGTATTTGACAAAAAACGTTTCGTAGTCGGCAGGATTCGAACCTGCGCGGGGAAACCCCAACAGATTTCTAGTCTGTCGCCTTAACCGCTCGCCCACGACTAGTGTATGTTGTAATTTGTACCTAGTTGATCTACTCATATAAGACAGTGCAGTATCTGACAACAACATTTCGTAGTCGGCAGGATTCGAACCTGCGCGGGGAGACCCCAACAAATTTCCAGTCTGTCGCCTTAACCGCTCGGCCACGACTACTGTATGTTGTAATTTGTACCTAGTTGATCTACTCATATAAGACAGTGCAGTATCTGACAACAACATTTCGTAGTCGGCAGGATTCGAACCTGCGCGGGAAGACCCCAACAGATTTCAACTCTGTCGCCTTAACCGCTCTGCCACGACTACTGTATGTTGTAAATTATACCTAGTTGATCTACTCATTTAAGACAGTGCAGTATCTGACAAAAACATTTCGTAGTCGGCAGGATTCGAACCTGCGCGGGGAGACCCCAACAGATTTCTAGTCTGTCGCCTTAACCGTTCGGCCACGACTACAGTATGTTGTAATTTGTATCTTGTTGATCTACTCATATAAGACAGTGCAGTATCTGACAAAAACATTTCGTAGTCGGCAGGATTCGAACCTGCGCGGGAAGACCCCAACAGATTTCAACTCTGTAGCCTTAACCGCTCTGCCACGACTACTGTATTTTGTAAATTATACCTAGTTGATCTACTCCTATAGGACAGTGCAGTATTTGACAAAAACAATTCGTAGTCGGCAGGATTCGAACCTGCGCGGGGAGACCCCAACAGATTTCTAGTCTGTCGCCTTAACCGCTCGGCCACGACTACTGTATGTTGTAATTTATACCTAGTTGATCTACTCCTATAGGACAGTGCAGTATTTGACAAAAAACGTTTCGTAGTCGGCAGGATTCGAACCTGCGCGGGGAAACCCCAACAGATTTCTAGTCTGTCGCCTTAATCGCTCGCCCACGACTACTGTATGTTGTAATTTGTACCTAGTTGATCTACTCATATAAGACAGTGCAGTATCTGACAACAACAATTCGTAGTCGGCAGGATTCGAACCTGCGCGGGGAGACCCCAACAGATTTCTAGTCTGTCGCCTTAACCGCTCGGCCACGACTACTTTATGTTGTAATTTATACCTAGTTGATCTACTCCTATAGGACAGTGCAGTATTTGACAAAAAACGTTTCGTAGTCGGCAGGATTCGAACCTGCGCGTGGAGACCCCAACAGATTTCTAGTCTGTCGCCTTAACCGCTCGGCCACGACTACTGTATGTTGTAATTTGTACCTAGTTGATCTACTCATATAAGACAGTGCAGTATTTGACAAAAACAATTCGTAGTCGGCAGGATTCGAACCTGCGCGGGAAGACCCCAACAGATTTCTAGTCTGTCGCCTTAACCGCTCGGCCACGACTACTGTATGTTGTAATTTATACCTAGTTGATCTACTCCTATAGGACAGTGCAGTATTTGACAAAAAACGTTTTGTAGTCGGCAGGATTCGAACCTGCGCGGGGAAACCCCAACAGATTTCTAGTCTGTCGCCTTAACCGCTCGCCCACGACTAGTGTATGTTGTAATTTGTACCTAGTTGATCTACTCATATAAGACAGTGCAGTATCTGACAACAACATTTCGTAGTCGGCAGGATTCGAACCTGCGCGGGGAGACCCCAACAGATGTCCAGTCTGTCGCCTTAACCGCTCGGCCACGACTACTGTATGTTGTAATTTGTACCTAGTTGATCTACTCATATAAGACAGTGCAGTATCTGACAACAACATTTCGTAGTCGGCAGGATTCGAACCTGCGCGGGAAGACCCCAACAGATTTCAACTCTGTCGCCTTAACCGCTCTGCCACGACTACTGTATGTTGTAAATTATACCTAGTTGATCTACTCATTTAAGACAGTGCAGTATCTGACAAAAACATTTCGTAGTCGGCAGGATTCGAACCTGCGCGGGGAGACCCCAACAGATTTCTAGTCTGTCGCCTTAACCGTTCGGCCACGACTACAGTATGTTGTAATTTGTACCTTGTTGATCTACTCATATAAGACAGTGCAGTATCTGACAAAAACATTTCGTAGTCGGCAGGATTCGAACCTGCGTGGGAAGACCCCAACAGATTTCAACTCTGTCGCCTTAACCGCTCTGCCACGACTACTGTATTTTGTAAATTATACCTAGTTGATCTACTCCTATAGGACAGTGCAGTATTTGACAAAAACAATTCGTAGTCGGCAGGATTCGAACCTGCGCGGGGAGACCCCAACAGATTTCTAGTCTGTCGCCTTAACCGCTCGGCCACGACTACTGTATGTTGTAATTTATACCTAGTTGATCTACTCCTATAGGACAGTGCAGTATTTGACAAAAAACGTTTCGTAGTCGGCAGGATTCGAACCTGCGCGGGGAAACCCCAACAGATTTCTAGTCTGTCGCCTTAATCGCTCGCCCACGACTACTGTATGTTGTAATTTGTACCTAGTTGATCTACTCATATAAGACAGTGCAGTATCTGACAACAACATTTCGTAGTCGGCAGGATTCGAACCTGCGCGGGGAGACCCCAACAGATTTCCAGTCTGTCGCCTTAACCGCTCGGCCACGACTACTGTATGTTGTAATTTGTACCTAGTTGATCTACTCATATAAGCCAGTGCAGTATCTGACAACAACATTTCGTAGTCGGCAGGATTCGAACCTGCGCGGGAAGACCCCAACAGATTTCAACTCTGTCGCCTTAACCGCTCTGCCACGACTACTGTATGTTGTAAATTATACCTAGTTGATCTACTCATTTAAGACAGTGCAGTATCTGACAAAAACATCTCGTAGTCGGCAGGATTCGAACCTGCGCGGGGAGACCCCAACAGATTTCTAGTCTGTCGCCTTAACCGTTCGGCCACGACTACAGTATGTTGTAATTTGTACCTTGTTGATCTACTCATATAAGACAGTGCAGTATCTGACAAAAACATTTCGTAGTCGGCAGGATTCGAACCTGCGCGGGAAGACCCCAACAGATTTCAACTCTGTCGCCTTAACCGCTCTGCCACGACTACTGTATTTTGTAAATTATACCTAGTTGATCTACTCCTATAGGACAGTGCAGTATTTGACAAAAAACGTTTCGTAGTCGGCAGGATTCGAACCTGCGCGGGGAGACCCCAACAGATTTCTAGTCTGTCGCCTTAACCGTTCGGCCACGACTACAGTATGTTGTAATTTGCACCTTGTTGATCTACTCATATAAGACAGTGCAGTATCTGACAACAACATTTCGTAGTCGGCAGGATTCGAACCTGCGCGGGAAGACCCCAACAGATTTCAACTCTGTCGCCTTAACCGATCTGCCACGACTACTGTACGTTGTAAATTATACCTAGTTGATCTTCTTCTATAGGACAGTGCAGTATTTGACAAAAAAAACGTTTCGTAGTCGGCAGGATTCGAACCTGCGCGGGGAGACCCAACAGATTTCTAGTCTGTCGCCTTAACCGCTCGGCCACGACTACTGTATGTTGTAATTTGTACCTAGTTGATCTACTCATATAAGACAGTGCATTATCTGACAAAAACATTTCGTAGTCGGCAGGATTCGAACCTGCGCGGGAAAACCCCAACATATTTCAACTCTGTCGCCTTAACCGCTCTGCCACGACTACTGTATGTTGTAAATTATACCTAGTTGATCTACTCATTTATGACAGTGCAGTATATGACAAAAACATTTCGTAGTCGGCAGGATTCGAACCTGCGCGGGAAGACCCCAACAGATTTATAGTCTGTCGCCTTAACCGCCCGGTCACGACTACTGCATGTTGTAATTTATACCTAGTTGATCTACTCCTATAGGAGAGTGCAGTATTTGACACAAAACGTTTCGTAGTCGGCAGTATTCGAACCTGCGCGGGGAGACCCCAACAGATTTCTAGTCTGTCGCCTTAACCGCTCGGCCACGACTACTGTATGTTGTAATTTATACCTAGTTGATCTACTCCTATAGGACAGTGCAGTATTTGACAAAAACGTTTCGTAGTCGGCAGGATTCGAACCTGCGCGGGGAGACCCCAACAGATTTCTAGTCTGTCGCCTTAACCGCTCGGCCACGACTACAGTATGTTGTAATTTGTACCTTGTTGATCTACTCATATAAGACAGTGCAGAATCTGACAAAAACATTTCGTAGTCGGCAGGATTCGAACCTGCGCGGGAAGACCCCAACAGATTTCAACTCTGTCGCCTTAACCGCTCTGCCACGACTACTGTATTTTGTAAATTATACCTAGTTGATCTACTCCTATAGGACAGTGCAGTATTTGACAAAAAACGTTTCGTAGTCGGCAGGATTCGAACCTGCGCGGGGAGACCCCAACAGATTTCTAGTCTGTCGCCTTAACCGTTCGGCCACGACTACAGTATGTTGTAATTTGCACCTTGTTGATCTACTCATATAAGACAGTGCAGTATCTGACAACAACATTTCGTAGTCGGCAGGATTCGAACCTGCGCGGGAAGACCCCAACAGATTTCAACTCTGTCGCCTTAACCGATCTGCCACGACTACTGTACGTTGTAAATTATACCTAGTTGATCTTCTTCTATAGGACAGTGCAGTATTTGACAAAAAAAACGTTTCGTAGTCGGCAGGATTCGAACCTGCGCGGGGAGACCCAACAGATTTCTAGTCTGTCGCCTTAACCGCTCGGCCACGACTACTGTATGTTGTAATTTGTACCTAGTTGATCTACTCATATAAGACAGTGCATTATCTGACAAAAACATTTCGTAGTCGGCAGGATTCGAACCTGCGCGGGAAAACCCCAACATATTTCAACTCTGTCGCCTTAACCGCTCTGCCACGACTACTGTATGTTGTAAATTATACCTAGTTGATCTACTCATTTATGACAGTGCAGTATATGACAAAAACATTTCGTAGTCGGCAGGATTCGAACCTGCGCGGGAAGACCCCAACAGATTTATAGTCTGTCGCCTTAACCGCCCGGTCACGACTACTGCATGTTGTAATTTATACCTAGTTGATCTACTCCTATAGGAGAGTGCAGTATTTGACACAAAACGTTTCGTAGTCGGCAGTATTCGAACCTGCGCGGGGAGACCCCAACAGATTTCTAGTCTGTCGCCTTAACCGCTCGGCCACGACTACTGTATGTTGTAATTTATACCTAGTTGATCTACTCCTATAGGACAGTGCAGTATTTGACAAAAACGTTTCGTAGTCGGCAGGATTCGAACCTGCGCGGGGAGACCCCAACAGATTTCTAGTCTGTCGCCTTAACCGCTCGGCCACGACTACAGTATGTTGTAATTTGTACCTTGTTGATCTACTCATATAAGACAGTGCAGAATCTGACAAAAACATTTCGTAGTCGGCAGGATTCGAACCTGCGCGGGAAGACCCCAACAGATTTCGACTCTGTCGCCTTAACCGCTCGGCCACGACTACTGTATGTTGTAATTTGTACCTTGTTGATCTACTCATATAAGACATTACAGTGTCTGGCAAAAACACTTCGTAGTCGGCAGGATTCAAACCTGCGCGTGGAGACCCCAACATATTTCTAGTCTGTCGCCTTAACCGCTCGGCCACGACTACTGTATGTTGTAATTTGTACCTAGTTGATCTACTCATATAAGACAGTGCAGTATTTGACAAAAACAATTCGTAGTCGGCAGGATTCGAACCTGCGACGGGAGACCCCAACAGATTTCTTGTCTGTCGCCTTAACCGCTCGGCCACGACTACCGCATTTTTCAATATAAACTTAGTTGATCTACTCCTTCCTGACAGTGGTGTATTTGACAAAAACGTTTCGTAGTGGGCAGGATTCGAACCTGCGCGGGGAGACCCCAACAGATTTCTAGTCTGTCGCCTTAACCGCTCGGCCACGACTACTGTATGGTGTAATTGATACCTAGTTGATCTACTCCTATAGGACAGTGCAGTATTTGACAACAAACGTTTCGTAGTCGGCAGGATTCGAACCTGCGCGGGGAGACCCCAACAGATTGCTAGTCTGTCACCTTAACCGCTCGGCCACGACTACGGTATGTTGTAATTTGTACCTAGTTGATCTACTCATATAAGACAGTGCAGTATCTGACAACAACATTTCGTAGTCGGCAGGATTCGAACCTGCGCGGGAAGACCCCAACAGATTTCAACTCTGTCGCCTTAACCGCTCTGCCACGACTACTGTATGTTGTAAATTATACCTAGTTGATCTACTCATTTAATACAGTGCAGTATCTGACAAAAACATTTCGTAGTCGGCAGGATTCGAACCTGCGCGGGGAGACCCCAACAGATTTCTAGTCTGTCGCCTTAACCGCTCGGCCACGACTACTGCATGTTGTAATTTATACCTAGTTGATCTACTCATATAAGACAGTGCAGTATCTGACAACAACATTTCATAGTCGGCAGGATTCGAACCTGCGCGGGAAGACCCCAACAGATTTCAACTCTGTCGCCTTAACCGCTCTGCCACGACTACTGTATGTTGTAAATTATACCTAGTTGATCTACTCATTTAAGACAGTGCAGTATCTGACAAAAACATTTGGTAGTCGGCAGGATTCGAACCTGCGCGGGGAGACCCCAACAGATTTCTAGTCTGTCGCCTTAACCGCTCGGCCACGACTACTGCATGTTGTAATTTATACCTAGTAGATCTACTCCTATAGGACAGTGCAGTATTTGACAAAAAACGTTTCGTAGTCGGCAGGATTCGAACCTGCGCGGGAAGACCCCAAGAAATTTCAACTCTGTCGCCTTAACCGCTCTGCCACGACTACTGTATGTTGTAAATTATACCTAGTTGATCTACTCATTTAAGACAGTGCAGTATCTGACAAAAACATTTCGTAGTCGGCAGGATTCGAACCTGCGCGGGGAGACCCCAACAGATTTCTAGTCTGTCGCCTTAACCGCTCGGCCACGACTACTTTATTTTGTAATTTATACCTAGTTGATCTACTCCTATAGGACAGTGCAGTATTTGACAAACAACGTTTCGTAGTCGGCAGGATTCGAACCTGCGCGTGGAGACCCCAACAGATTTCTAGTCTGTCGCCTTAACCGCTCGGCCACGACTACTGTATGTTGTAATTTGTACCTAGTTGACCTACTCATATAAGACAGTGCAGTATTTGACAAAAACAATTCGTAGTCGGCAGGATTCGAACCTGCGCGGGGAGACCCCAACAGATTTCTAGTCTGTCGCCTTAACCGCTCGGCCACGACTACTGTATGTTGTAATTTATACCTAGTTGATCTACTCCTATAGGACAGTGCAGTATTTGACAAAAAACCTTTCGTAGTCGGCAGGATTCGAACCTGCGCAGGGAGACCCCAACAGATTTCAAGTCTGTCGCCTTAACCCCTCGGCCACGACTGCAGCATTTTACAATTTAAACCTATTTGATCTACTTGTATAAGACAGTGAAGTATTTGACAAAATCATTTCGTAGTCGTCAGGATTCGAACCTGGGCGGGAGGACCCCAACATAATTCAAGTCTGTCGCCTTAACCACTCGGCCACGACTGCCGTATTTTACAATTTAAACCTATTTGATCTACTCGTATAAGACAGTGCAGTATTTGACAAAATACATTTTGTAGTCGGCAGGATTCGAACCAGCGGGGAGACCCCAACAGATTTCTAATATGTCGCCTTAACCGCTCGGCCACGACTACTGTATGTTTTAAATTATACCTATATGTTGTAATTTATACCTAGTTGATCTATCTATTCCTATAAGACAGTGCAGTATCTGACAAAACATTTCGTAGTCGGCAGGATTCGAACCTGCGCGGGGAGACCCCAACAGATTTCAAGTCTGTCGCCTTAACCACTCGGCCACGACTACTGTATGTTGTAATTTATACCTAGTTTATATATCTACTCCTATAAGACAGTGCAGTATCTGACAAAACCTTTCGTAGTCGGCAGGATTCGAACCTGCGCAGGGAGACCCCAACAGATTTCAAGTCTGTCGCCTTAACCCCTCGGCCACGACTGCAGCATTTTACAATTTAAACCTATTTGATCTACTTGTATAAGACAGTGAAGTATTTGACAAAATCATTTCGTAGTCGTCAGGATTCGAACCTGGGCGGGAGGACCCCAACATAATTCAAGTCTGTCGCCTTAACCACTCGGCCACGACTGCCGTATTTTACAATTTAAACCTATTTGATCTACTCGTATAAGACAGTGCAGTATTTGACAAAATACATTTCGTAGTCGGCAGGATTCGAACCTGCGCGGGGAGACCCCAACAGATTTCTAGTATGTCGCCTTAACCGCTCGGCCACGACTACTGTATGTTTTAAATTATACCTATATGTTGTAATTTATACCTAGTTGATCTATCTACTCCTATAATACAGTGCAGTATCTGACAAAACATTTCGTAGTGGGCAGGATTTGAACCTGCGCGGGGAGACCCCCAACAGATTTCTAGTCTGTCGCCTTAACCGCTCGGCCACGACTACTGTATGTTGCAATTTGTACCTAGTTGATCTACTCCTATAGGACAGTGCAGTATTTGACAAAAAACGTTTCGTAGTCGGCAGGATTCGAACCTGCGCGGCGCGACCCCAACAGATTTCTAGTATGTCGCCTTAACCGCTCGGCCACGACTACTGTATGTTTTAAATTATACCTATATGTTGTAATTTATACCTAGTTGATCTATCTATTCTTATAAGACAGTGCAGTATCTGACAAAACATTTCGTAGTCGGCAGGATTCGAACCTGCGCGGGGAGACGCCAACAGATTTCAAGTCTGTCGCCTTAATCACTCGGCCACGACTACTGGATGTTGTAATTTGTACCTAGTTGATCTATCTATTCTTATAAGACAGTGCAGTATCTGACAAAACATTTCGAAGTCGGCAGGATTCGAACCTGCGCGGGGAGACCCCAACAGATTTCAAGTCTGTCGCCTTAACCACTCGGCCACGACTACTGTATGTTGTAATTTATACCTAGTTGATCTATCTATTCCTATAAGACAGTGTCAGTATCTGACAAAACATTTTGTAGTCGGCAGGATTCGAACCTGCGCGGGGAGACCCCAACAGATTTCAAGTCTGTCGCCTTAACCACTCGGCCACGACTACTGTATGTTGTAATTTATACCTAGTTGATCTATCTATTCCTATAAGACAGTGCAGTATCTGACAAAACATTTCGTAGTCGGCAGGATTCGAACCTGCGCGGGGAGACCCCAACATATTTCAAATCTGTCGCCTTAACCACTCGGCCACGACTACTGTATGTTGTAATTTGTACCTAGTTGATCTACTCATATAAGACAGTGCAGTATTTGACAAAAACAATTCGTAGTCGGCAGGATTCGAACCTGCGCGGGGAGACCCCAACAGATTTCTAGTCTGTCGCCTTAACCGCTCGGCCACGACTACTGTATGTTGTAATTTATACCTAGTTGATCTACTCCTATAGGACAGTGCAGTATTTGACAAAAAACGTTTCGTAGTCGGCAGGATTCGAACCTGCGCAGGGAGACCCCAACAGATTTCAAGTCTGTCGCCTTAACCCCTTGGCCACGACTGCAGCATTTTACAATTTAAACCTATTTGATCTACTTGTATAAGACAGTGAAGTATTTGACAAAATCATTTCGTAGTCGTCAGGATTCGAACCTGGGCGGGAGGACCCCAACATAATTCAAGTCTGTCGCCTTAACCACTCGGCCACGACTGCCGTATTTTACAATTTAAACCTATTTGATCTACTCGTATAAGACAGTGCAGTATTTGACAAAATACATTTCGTAGTCGGCAGGATTCGAACCTGCGCGGGGAGACCCCAACAGATTTATAGTATGTCGCCTTAACCGCTCGGCCACGACTACTGTATGTTTTAAATTATACCTATATGTTGTAATTTATACCTAGTTGATCTATCTATTCCTATAAGACAGTGCAGTATCTGACAAAACATTTCGTAGTCGGCAGGATTCGAACCTGCGCGGGGAGACCCCAACAGATTTCAAGTCTGTCGCCTTAACCACTCGGCCACGACTACTGTATGTTGTAATTTATACCTAGTTTATATATCTACTCCTATAAGACAGTGCAGTATCTGACAAAACCTTTTGTAGTCGGCAGGATTCGAACCTGCGCAGGGAGACCCCAACAGATTTCAAGTCTGTCGCCTTAACCCCTCGGCCACGACTGCAGCATTTTACAATTTAAACCTATTTGATCTACTTGTATAAGACAGTGAAGTATTTGACAAAATCATTTCGTAGTCGTCAGGATTCGAACCTGGGCGGGAGGACCCCAACATAATTCAAGTCTGTCGCCTTAACCACTCGGCCACGACTGCCGTATTTTACAATTTAAACCTATTTGATCTACTCGTATAAGACAGTGCAGTATTTGACAAAATACATTTCGTAGTCGGCAGGATTCGAACCAGCGCGGGGGGACCCCAACAGATTTCTAGTATGTCGCCTTAACCGCTCGGCCACGACTACTGTATGTTTTAAATTATACCTATATGTTGTAATTTATACCTAGTTGATCTATCTATTCTTATAAGACAGTGCAGTATCTGACAAAACATTTCGTAGTCGGCAGGATTCGAACCTGCGCGGGGAGACGCCAACAGATTTCAAGTCTGTCGCCTTAATCACTCGGCCACGACTACTGGATGTTGTAATTTGTACCTAGTTGATCTATCTATTCTTATAAGACAGTGCAGTATCTGACAAAACATTTCGAAGTCGGCAGGATTCGAACCTGCGCGGGGAGACCCCAACAGATTTCAAGTCTGTCGCCTTAACCACTCGGCCACGACTACTGTATGTTGTAATTTATACCTAGTTGATCTATCTATTCCTATAAGACAGTGTCAGTATCTGACAAAACATTTTGTAGTCGGCAGGATTCGAACCTGCGCGGGGAGACCCCAACAGATTTCAAGTCTGTCGCCTTAACCACTCGGCCACGACTACTGTATGTTGTAATTTATACCTAGTTGATCTATCTATTCCTATAAGACAGTGCAGTATCTGACAAAACATTTCGTAGTCGGCAGGATTCGAACCTGCGCGGGGAGACCCCAACATATTTCAAATCTGTCGCCTTAACCACTCGGCCACGACTACTGTATGTTGTAATTTATACCTAGTTTATATATCTACTCCTATAAGACAGTGCAGTATCTGACAAAACATTTCGTAGTCGGCAGGATTCGAACCTGCGCGGGGAGACCCCAACAGATTTAAAGTCTGTCGCCTTAACCACTCGGCCACGACTGCCGCATTTTACAATTTAAACCTATTTGATCTACTCGTATAAGACAGTGAAGTATTTGACAAAATCATTTCGTAGTCGGCAGGATTCGAACCTGCGCGGGGAGACCCAAATAGATTTCAAGTCTGTCGCCTTAACCAATCGGACACGACTGCCTTATTTTTACAATTTAAACCTAGTTGACCTATACTCGTATAAGACAGTGAAGTATTTGACAAAACATTTCGTAGTCGGCAGGAATCGAACCTGCGCGGGGAGACCCCAATAGATTTCAAGTCTGTCTCCTTAACCAATCGGACACGACTGCCTTATTTTTACAATTTAAACCTAGTTGACCTATACTCGTATAAGACAGTGAAGTATTTGACAAAATCGTTTCGTAGTCGGCAGAATTCGAACCTGCGCAGAAAGACCCCAACAGATTTCTAGTCTGTCGCCTTAACCGCTTGGCCACGACTGCCGTATTTTACAATTTAAACCTATTTGATCTACTCGTATAATATAAGACAGTGAAGTATTTGACAAAATCATTTCGTAGTCGGCAGGATTCGAACCTGCACGGGGAGACCCCAACAGATTTCCATTCTGTCGCCTTAACCACTCGGCCACGACTACTGTATGTTGTAATTTATACCTAGTTGATCTATCTATTCCTATAAGACAGTGCAGTATCTGACAAAACATTTCGTAGTCGGCAGGATTCGAACCTGCGCGGGGAGACCCCAACAGATTTCAAGTCTGTCGCCTTAACCACTCGGCCACGACTGCCGCATTTTACAATTTAAACCTTTTTGATCTACTCGTATAAGACAGTGAAGTATTTGACAAAATCATTTCGTAGTCGTCATGATTCGAACCTGGGCGGGAGGACCCCAACATAATTCAAGTCTGTCGCCTTAACCACTTGGCCACGACTGCCGTATTTTACAATTTAAACCTATTTGATCTACTCGTATAAGACAGTGAAGTATTTGACAAAATCATTTCGTAGTCGGCAGGATTCGAACCTGCGCGGGGAGACCCCAACAGATTTCAAGTCTGTCGCCTTAACCACTCGGCCACGACTGCAGCATTTTACAATTTAAACCTATTTGATCTACTCGTATAAGACAGTGAAGTATTTGACAAAACCATTTCGTAGTCGGCAGGAATCGAACCTGCGCGTCTAGAGCCCAAAAGTTTTCTAGTCAGTCGCCTTAAACGCTCGGCCACGACTATAGTATTTTACAATGTAAACAGATTGATCTAATCCTATAAGACAGTGCAGTATTTGACAAAATACATTTCGTAGTCGGCAGGATTCGAACCTGCGCGGGGAGACCCCAACAGATTTCTAGTATGTCGCCTTAACCGCTCGGCCACGACTACTGTATGTTTTAAATTATACCTATATGTTGTAATTTATACCTAGTTGATCTATCTACTCCTATAATACAGTGCAGTATCTGACAAAACATTTCGCAGGGGCAGGATTTGAACCTGCGCGGGGAGACCCCCAACAGATTTCTAGTCTGTCGCCTTAATCACTCGGCCACGACTACTGAATGTTGTAATTTGTACCTAGTTGATCTATCTATTCTTATAAGACAGTGCAGTATCTGACAAAACATTTCGAAGTCGGCAGGATTCGAACCTGCGCGGGGAGAGCCCAACAGATTTCAAGTCTGTCGCCTTAACCACTTGGCCACGACTACTGTATGTTGTAATTTATACCTAGTTGATCTATCTATTCCTATAAGACAGTGTCAGTATCTGACAAAACATTTTGTAGTCGGCAGGATTCGAACCTGCGCGGGGAGACCCCAACAGATTTCAAGTCTGTCGCCTTAACCACTCGGCCACGGCTACTGTATGTTGTAATTTATACCTAGTTGATCTATCTATTCCTATAAGACAGTGAAGTATCTGACAAAACATTTCGTAGTCGGCAAGATTCGAACCTGCGCGGGGAGACCCCAACATATTTCAAATCTGTCGCCTTAACCACTCGGCCACGACTACTGTATGTTGTAATTTATACCTAGTTTATATATCTACTCCTATAAGACAGTGCAGTATCTGACAAAACATTTCGTAGTCGGCAGGATTCGAACCTGCGCGGGGAGACCCCAACAGATTTCAAGTCTGTCGCCTTAACCACTCGGCCACGACTGCCGCATTTTACAATTTAAACCTATTTGATCTACTCGTATAAGACAGTGAAGTATTTGACAAAATCATTTCGTAGTCGGCAGGATTCGAACCTGCGCGGGGAGACCCAAATAGATTTCAAGTCTGTCGCCTTAACCAATCGGACACGACTGCCTTATTTTTACAATTTAAACCTAGTTGACCTATACTCGTATAAGACAGTGAAGTATTTGACAAAATCATTTCGTAGTCGTCAGGATTCGAACCTGGGCGGGGGGACCCCAACATATTTCAAGTCTGTCGCCTTAACCACTCGGCCACGACTACTGTATGTTGTAATTTATACCTAGTTGATCTATCTATTCCTATAAGACAGTGCAGTATCTGACAAAACATTTTGTAGTCGGCAGGATTCGAACCTGCGCGGGGAGACCCTAACAGATTTCAAGTCTGTCGCCTTAACCACTCGGCCACGACTACTGTATGTTGTAATTTATACCTAGTTGATCTATCTATTCCTATAAGACAGTGCAGTATCTGACAAAACATTTTGTAGTCGGCAGGATTCGAACCTGCGCGGAGAGACCCCAACAGATTTCAAGTCTGTCGCCTTAACCACTCGGCCACGACTACTGTATGTTGTAATTTATACCTAGTTGATCTATCTATTCCTATAAGACAGTGTCAGTATCTGACAAAACATTTTGTAGTCGGCAGGATTCGAACCTGCGCGGGGAGACCACAACAGATTTCAAGTCTGTCGCCTTAACCACTCGGCCACGACTACTGTATGTTGTAATTTATACCTAGTTGATCTATCTATTCCTATAAGACAGTGCAGTATCTGACAAAACATTTCGTAGTCGGCAGGATTCGAACCTGCGCGGGGAGACCCCAACATATTTCAAATCTGTCGCCTTAACCACTCGGCCACGACTACTGTATGTTGTAATTTATACCTAGTTTATATATCTACTCCTATAAGACAATACAGTATCTGACAAAACATTTCGTAGTCGGCAGGATTCGAACCTGCGCGGGGAGACCCTAACAGATTTCAAGTCTGTCGCCTTAACCACTCGGCCACGACTGCCGCATTTTACAATTTAAACCTATTTGATCTACTCGTATAAGACAGTGAAGTATTTGACAAAATCATTTCGTAGTCGGCAGGATTTGAACCTGCGCGGGGAGACCCAAATAGATTTCAAGTCTGTCGCCTTAACCAATCGGACACGACTGCCTTATTTTTACAATTTAAACCTAGTTGGCCTATACTCGTATAAGACAGTGAAGTATTTGACAAAATCATTTCGTAGTCGTCAGGATTCGAACCTGGGCGGGGGGACCCCAACATATTTCAAGTCTGTCGCCTTAACCACTCGGCCACGACTACTGTATGTTGTAATTTATACCTAGTTGATCTATCTATCTATTCCTATAAGACAGTGCAGTATCTGACAAAACATTTCGAAGTCGGCAGGATTCGAACCTGCGCGGGGAGACCCCAACAGATTTCAAGTCTGTCGCCTTAACCACTCGGCCACGACTACTGTATGTTGTAATTTATACCTAGTTGATCTATCTATTCCTATAAGACAGTGCAGTATCTGACAAAACATTTTGTAGTCGGCAGGATTCGAACCTGCGCGGGGAGACCCCAACAGATTTCAAGTCTGTCGCCTTAACCACTCGGCCACGACTACTGTATGTTGTAATTTATACCTAGTTGATCTATCTATTCCTATAAGACAGTGCAGTATCTGACAAAACATTTTGTAGTCGGCAGGATTCGAACCTGCGCGGGTAGACCCCAACAGATTTCAAGTCTGTCGCCTTAACCACTCGGCCACGACTACTGTATGTTGTAATTTATACCTAGTTGATCTATCTATTCCTATAAGACAGTGCAGTATCTGACAAAACATTTCGTAGTCGGCAGGATTCAAACCTGCGCGGGGAGACCCCAACAGATTTATAGTCTGTCCCCTTAACCGCTCGGCCACGACTACCGTATTTTTACAATTTAAACCTAGTTGACCTATACTCGTGTAATACAGTGAAGTATTTGACAAAACATTTCGTAGTCGGCAGGAATCGAACCTGCGCGGGGAGACCCCAATAGATTTCAAGTCTGTCGCCTTAACCAATCGGACACGACTGCCTTATTTTTACAATTTAAAGCTAGTTGACCTATACTCGTATAAGACAGTGAAGTATTTGACAAAATCATTTCGTAGTCTGCAGAATTCGAACCTGCGCGGAAAGACCCCAACAGATTTCTAGTCTGTCGCCTTAACCGCTCGGCCACGACAGCCGTATTTTACAATTTAAACCTATTTGATCTACTCGTATAATTTAAGACAGTGAAGTATTTGACAAAATCATTTCGTAGTCGGCAGGATTCGAACCTGCGCGGGGAGACCCCAACAGATTTCAAGTCTGTCGCCTTAACCACTCGGCCACGACTACTGTATGTTGTAATTTATACCTAGTTGATCTATCTATTCCTATAAGACAGTGCAGTATCTGACAAAACATTTCGTAGTCGGCAGGATTCGAACCTGCGCGGGGAGACCCCAACAGATTTCAAGTCTGTCGCCTTAACCACTCAGCCACGACTACTGTATGTTGTAATTTATACCTAGTTGATCTATCTATTCCTATAAGACAGTGCAGTATCTGACAAAACATTTCGTAGTCGGCAGGATTCGAACCTGCGCGGAAAGACCCCAACAGATTTATAGTCTGTCGCCTTAACCACTCGGACACGACTGCCGTATTTTACAATTTAAACCTAGTTGATCTACTCGTATAAGACAGTGAAGTATTTGACAAAATCATTTCGTAGTTAGCAAAATTCGAACCTGCGCGGGGAGACCCCAACAGATTTCAAGTCTGTCGCCTTAACCACTCGGCCACGACTACTGTATGTTGTAATTTATACGTATTTGATATATCTACTCCTATAAGACAGTGCAGTATCTGACAAAACATTTCGTAGTCGGCAGGATTCGAAACTGCGCGGGGAGACCCCAACAGATTTCAAGTCTGTCGCCTTAACCACTCGGCCACGACTACTGTATGTTTTAATTTATACCTAGTTGATATATCTACTTCTATAATACAGTGCAGTATCTGACAAAACATTTCGTAGTCGGCAGGATTTGAACCTGCGCGGGGAGACCCCCAACAGATTTCTAGTCTGTCCCCTTAACCGCTCGGCCACGACTACCGTATTTTTACAATTTAAACCTAGTTGACCTATACTCGTGTAATACAGTGAAGTATTTGACAAAACATTTTGTAGTCGGCAGAATTCGAACCTGCGCGGGGAGACCCTAACAGATTTCAAGTCTGTCGCCTTAACCACTCGGCCACGACTGCCGCATTTTACAATTTAAACCTATTTGATCTACTCGTATAAGACAGTGAAGTATTTGACAAAATCATTTCGTAGTCGGCAGGATTTGAACCTGCGCGGGGAGACCCAAATAGATTTCAAGTCTGTCGCCTTAACCAATCGGACACGACTGCCTTATTTTTACAATTTAAACCTAGTTGACCTATACTCGTATAAGACAGTGAAGTATTTGACAAAATCATTTCGTAGTCGTCAGGATTCGAACCTGGGCGGGGGGACCCCAACATATTTCAAGTCTGTCGCCTTAACCACTCGGCCACGACTACTGTATGTTGTAATTTATACCTAGTTGACCTATCTATCTATTCCTATAAGACAGTGCAGTATCTGACAAAACATTTCGAAGTCGGCAGGATTCGAACCTGCGCGGGGAGACCCCAACAGATTTCAAGTCTGTCGCCTTAACCACTCGGCCACGACTACTGTATGTTGTAATTTATACCTAGTTGATCTATCTATTCCTATAAGACAGTGCAGTATCTGACAAAACATTTTGTAGTCGGCAGGATTCGAACCTGCGCGGGGAGACCCTAACAGATTTCAAGTCTGTCGCCTTAACCACTCGGCCACGACTACTGTATGTTGTAATTTATACCTAGTTGATCTATCTATTCCTATAAGACAGTGCAGTATCTGACAAAACATTTTGTAGTCGGCAGGATTCGAACCTGCGCGGAGAGACCCCAACAGATTTCAAGTCTGTCGCCTTAACCACTCGGCCACGACTACTGTATGTTGTAATTTATACCTAGTTGATCTATCTATTCCTATAAGACAGTGTCAGTATCTGACAAAACATTTTGTAGTCGGCAGGATTCGAACCTGCGCGGGGAGACCACAACAGATTTCAAGTCTGTCGCCTTAACCACTCGGCCACGACTACTGTATGTTGTAATTTATACCTAGTTGATCTATCTATTCCTATAAGACAGTGCAGTATCTGACAAAACATTTCGTAGTCGGCAGGATTCGAACCTGCGCGGGGAGACCCCAACATATTTCAAATCTGTCGCCTTAACCACTCGGCCACGACTACTGTATGTTGTAATTTATACCTAGTTTATATATCTACTCCTATAAGACAATACAGTATCTGACAAAACATTTCGTAGTCGGCAGGATTCGAACCTGCGCGGGGAGACCCTAACAGATTTCAAGTCTGTCGCCTTAACCACTCGGCCACGACTGCCGCATTTTACAATTTAAACCTATTTGATCTACTCGTATAAGACAGTGAAGTATTTGACAAAATCATTTCGTAGTCGGCAGGATTTGAACCTGCGCGGGGAGACCCAAATAGATTTCAAGTCTGTCGCCTTAACCAATCGGACACGACTGCCTTATTTTTACAATTTAAACCTAGTTGGCCTATACTCGTATAAGACAGTGAAGTATTTGACAAAATCATTTCGTAGTCGTCAGGATTCGAACCTGGGCGGGGGGACCCCAACATATTTCAAGTCTGTCGCCTTAACCACTCGGCCACGACTACTGTATGTTGTAATTTATACCTAGTTGATCTATCTATCTATTCCTATAAGACAGTGCAGTATCTGACAAAACATTTCGAAGTCGGCAGGATTCGAACCTGCGCGGGGAGACCCCAACAGATTTCAAGTCTGTCGCCTTAACCACTCGGCCACGACTACTGTATGTTGTAATTTATACCTAGTTGATCTATCTATTCCTATAAGACAGTGCAGTATCTGACAAAACATTTTGTAGTCGGCAGGATTCGAACCTGCGCGGGGAGACCCCAACAGATTTCAAGTCTGTCGCCTTAACCACTCGGCCACGACTACTGTATGTTGTAATTTATACCTAGTTGATCTATCTATTCCTATAAGACAGTGCAGTATCTGACAAAACATTTTGTAGTCGGCAGGATTCGAACCTGCGCGGGTAGACCCCAACAGATTTCAAGTCTGTCGCCTTAACCACTCGGCCACGACTACTGTATGTTGTAATTTATACCTAGTTGATCTATCTATTCCTATAAGACAGTGCAGTATCTGACAAAACATTTCGTAGTCGGCAGGATTCAAACCTGCGCGGGGAGACCCCAACAGATTTCAAGTCTGTCGCCTTAACCACTCGGCCACGACTACTGTATGTTGTAATTTATACCTAGTTGATCTATCTATTCCTATAAGACAGTGTCAGTATCTGACAAAACATTTTGTAGTCGGCAGGATTCGAACCTGCGCGGGGAGACCACAACAGATTTCAAGTCTGTCGCCTTAACCACTCGGCCACGACTACTGTATGTTGTAATTTATACCTAGTTGATCTATCTATTCCTATAAGACAGTGCAGTATCTGACAAAACATTTCGTAGTCGGCAGGATTCGAACCTGCGCGGGGAGACCCCAACATATTTCAAATCTGTCGCCTTAACCACTCGGCCACGACTACTGTATGTTGTAATTTATACCTAGTTTATATATCTACTCCTATAAGACAATACAGTATCTGACAAAACATTTCGTAGTCGGCAGGATTCGAACCTGCGCGGGGAGACCCTAACAGATTTCAAGTCTGTCGCCTTAACCACTCGGCCACGACTGCCGCATTTTACAATTTAAACCTATTTGATCTACTCGTATAAGACAGTGAAGTATTTGACAAAATCATTTCGTAGTCGGCAGGATTTGAACCTGCGCGGGGAGACCCAAATAGATTTCAAGTCTGTCGCCTTAACCAATCGGACACGACTGCCTTATTTTTACAATTTAAACCTAGTTGGCCTATACTCGTATAAGACAGTGAAGTATTTGACAAAATCATTTCGTAGTCGTCAGGATTCGAACCTGGGCGGGGGGACCCCAACATATTTCAAGTCTGTCGCCTTAACCACTTGGCCACGACTACTGTATGTTGTAATTTATACCTAGTTGATCTATCTATCTATTCCTATAAGACAGTGCAGTATCTGACAAAACATTTCGAAGTCGGCAGGATTCGAACCTGCGCGGGGAGACCCCAACAGATTTCAAGTCTGTCGCCTTAACCACTCGGGCACGACTACTGTATGTTGTAATTTATACCTAGTTGATCTATCTATTCCTATAAGACAGTGCAGTATCTGACAAAACATTTTGTAGTCGGCAGGATTCGAACCTGCGCGGGGAGACCCCAACAGATTTCAAGTCTGTCGCCTTAACCACTCGGCCACGACTACTGTATGTTGTAATTTATACCTAGTTGATCTATCTATTCCTATAAGACAGTGCAGTATCTGACAAAACATTTTGTAGTCGGCAGGATTCGAACCTGCGCGGGTAGACCCCAACAGATTTCAAGTCTGTCGCCTTAACCACTCGGCCACGACTACTGTATGTTGTAATTTATACCTAGTTGATCTATCTATTCCTATAAGACAGTGCAGTATCTGACAAAACATTTCGTAGTCGGCAGGATTCAAACCTGCGCGGGGAGACCCCAACAGATTTATAGTCTGTCCCCTTAACCGCTCGGCCACGACTACCGTATTTTTACAATTTAAACCTAGTTGACCTATACTCGTGTAATACAGTGAAGTATTTGACAAAACATTTCGTAGTCGGCAGGAATCGAACCTGCGCGGGGAGACCCCAATAGATTTCAAGTCTGTCGCCTTAACCAATCGGACACGACTGCCTTATTTTTACAATTTAAAGCTAGTTGACCTATACTCGTATAAGACAGTGAAGTATTTGACAAAATCATTTCGTAGTCGGCAGAATTCGAACCTGCGCGGAAAGACCCCAACAGATTTCTAGTCTGTCGCCTTAACCGCTCGGCCACGACAGCCGTATTTTACAATTTAAACCTAGTTGATCTACTCGTATAAGACAGTGAAGTATTTGACAAAATCATTTCGTAGTCGGCAGGATTCGAACCTGCGCGGGGAGACCCCAACAGATTTCAAGTCTGTCGCCTTAACCACTCGGCCACGACTACTGTATGTTGTAATTTATACCTAGTTGATCTATCTATTCCTATAAGACAGTGCAGTATCTGACAAAACATTTCGTAGTCGGCAGGATTCGAACCTGCGCAGGGAGACCCCAACAGATTTCAAGTCTGTCGCCTTAACCACTCGGCCACGACTACTGTATGTTGTAATTTATACCTAGTTGATCTATCTATTCCTATAAGACAGTGCAGTATCTGACAAAACATTTCGTAGTCGGCAGGATTCGAACCTGCGCGGAAAGACCCCAACAGATTTATAGTCTGTCGCCTTAACCACTCGGACACGACTGCCGTATTTTACAATTTAAACCTAGTTGATCTACTCGTATAAGACAGTGAAGTATTTGACAAAATCATTTCGTAGTTAGCAAAATTCGAACCTGCGCGGGGAGACCCCAACAGATTTCAAGTCTGTCGCCTTAACCACTCGGCCACGACTACTGTATGTTGTAATTTATACGTATTTGATATATCTACTCCTATAAGACAGTGCAGTATCTGACAAAACATTTCGTAGTCGGCAGGATTCGAAACTGCGCGGGGAGACCCCAACAGATTTCAAGTCTGTCGCCTTAACCACTCGGCCACGACTACTGTATGTTTTAATTTATACCTAGTTGATATATCTACTTCTATAATACAGTGCAGTATCTGACAAAACATTTCGTAGTCGGCAGGATTTGAACCTGCGCGGGGAGACCCCCAACAGATTTCTAGTCTGTCCCCTTAACCGCTCGGCCACGACTACCGTATTTTTACAATTTAAACCTAGTTGACCTATACTCGTGTAATACAGTGAAGTATTTGACAAAACATTTTGTAGTCGGCAGAATTCGAACCTGCGCGGGGAGACCCTAACAGATTTCAAGTCTGTCGCCTTAACCACTCGGCCACGACTGCCGCATTTTACAATTTAAACCTATTTGATCTACTCGTATAAGACAGTGAAGTATTTGACAAAATCATTTCGTAGTCGGCAGGATTTGAACCTGCGCGGGGAGACCCAAATAGATTTCAAGTCTGTCGCCTTAACCAATCGGACACGACTGCCTTATTTTTGCAATTTAAACCTAGTTGACCTATACTCGTATAAGACAGTGAAGTATTTGACAAAATCATTTCGTAGTCGTCAGGATTCGAACCTGGGCGGGGGGACCTCAACATATTTCAAGTCTGTCGCCTTAACCACTCGGCCACGACTACTGTATGTTGTAATTTATACCTAGTTGATCTATCTATCTATTCCTATAAGACAGTGCAGTATCTGACAAAACATTTCGAAGTTGGCAGGATTCGAACCTGCGCGGGGAGACCCCAACAGATTTCAAGTCTGTCGCCTTAACCACTCGGCCACGACTACTGTATGTTGTAATTTATACCTAGTTGATCTATCTATTCCTATAAGACAGTGCAGTATCTGACAAAACATTTTGTAGTCGGCAGGATTCGAACCTGCGCGGGTAGACCCCAACAGATTTCAAGTCTGTCGCCTTAACCACTCGGCCACGACTACTGTATGTTGTAATTTATACCTAGTTGATCTATCTATTCCTATAAGACAGTGCAGTATCTGACAAAACATTTCGTAGTCGGCAGGATTCAAACCTGCGCGGGGAGACCCCAACAGATTTATAGTCTGTCCCCTTAACCGCTCGGCCACGACTACCGTATTTTTACAATTTAAACCTAGTTGACCTATACTCGTGTAATACAGTGAAGTATTTGACAAAACATTTCGTAGTCGGCAGGAATCGAACCTGCGCGGGGAGACCCCAATAGATTTCAAGTCTGTCGCCTTAACCAATCGGACACGACTGCCTTATTTTTACAATTTAAAGCTAGTTGACCTATACTCGTATAAGACAGTGAAGTATTTGACAAAATCATTTCGTAGTCGGCAGGATTCGAACCTGCGCGGGGAGACCCCAACAGATTTCAAGTCTGTCGCCTTAACCACTCGGCCACGACTACTGTATGTTGTAATTTATACCTAGTTGATCTATCTATTCCTATAAGACAGTGCAGTATCTGACAAAACATTTCGTAGTCGGCAGGATTCGAACCTGCGCGGAAAGACCCCAACAGATTTATAGTCTGTCGCCTTAACCACTCGGACACGACTGCCGTATTTTACAATTTAAACCTAGTTGATCTACTTGTATAAGACAGTGAAGTATTTGACAAAATCATTTCGTAGTTAGCAAAATTCGAACCTGCGCGGGGAGACCCCAACAGATTTCAAGTCTATCGCCTTAACCACTCGGCCACGACTACTGTATGTTGTAATTTATACGTATTTGATATATCTACTCCTATAAGACAGTGCAGTATCTGACAAAACATTTCGTAGTCGGCAGGATTCGAAACTGCGCGGGGAGACCCCAACAGATTTCAAGTCTGTCGCCTTAACCACTCGGCCACGACTACTGTATGTTTTAATTTATACCTAGTTGATATATCTACTTCTATAATACAGTGCAGTATCTGACAAAACATTTCGTAGTCGGCAGGATTTGAACCTGCGCGGGGAGACCCCCAACAGATTTCTAGTCTGTCCCCTTAACCGCTCGGCCACGACTACCGTATTTTTACAATTTAAACCTAGTTGACCTATACTCGTGTAATACAGTGAAGTATTTGACAAAACATTTTGTAGTCGGCAGAATTCGAATCTGCGCGTGAGGACCCCAACAGATTTCAAGTCTGTCGCCTTAACCACTCGGACACGACTACGGTATGTTGTAATTTATACCTAGTTGATCTATCTGTTCCTACAAGATAGTGCAGTATCTGACAAAACATGTCGTAGTCGGCAGGATTCGAACCTGCGCGGGGAGACCCCAACAGATTTCAAGTCTGTCGCCTTAACCACTCGGCCACGACTGCCGTATTTTACAATTTAAACCTATTTGATCTACTCGTATAATATAAGACAGTGCAGTATCTGACAAAACATTTCGAAGTCGGCAGGATTCGAACCTGCGCGGGGAGACCCCAACAGATTTCAAGTCTGTCGCCTTAACCACTCGGCCACGACTACTGTATGTTGTAATTTATACCTAGTTGATCTATCTATTCCTATAAGACAGTGTCAGTATCTGACAAAACATTTTGTAGTCGGCAGGATTCGAACCTGCGCGGGGAGACCCCAACAGATTTCAAGTCTGTCGCCTTAACCACTCGGCCACGACTGCCGCATTTTACAATTTAAACCTATTTGATCTACTCGTATAAGACAGTGAAGTATTTGACAAAATCATTTCGTAGTCGGCAGGATTCGAACCTGCGCGGGGAGACCCAAATAGATTTCAAGTCTGTCGCCTTAACCAATCGGACACGACTGCCTTATTTTTACAATTTAAACCTAGTTGACCTATACTCGTATAAGACAGTGAAGTATTTGACAAAATCATTTCGTAGTCGTCAGGATTCGAACCTGGGCGGGGGGACCCCAACATATTTCAAGTCTGTCGCCTTAACCACTCGGCCACGACTACTGTATGTTGTAATTTATACCTAGTTGACCTATCTATCTATTCCTATAAGACAGTGCAGTATCTGACAAAACATTTCGAAGTCGGCAGGATTCGAACCTGCGCGGGGGGACCCCAACAGATTTCAAGTCTGTCGCCTTAAACCACTCGGCCACGACTACTGTATGTTGTAATTTATACCTAGTTGATCTATCTATTCCTATAAGACAGTGCAGTATCTGACAAAACATTTTGTAGTCGGCAGGATTCGAACCTGCGCGGGGAGACCCTAACAGATTTCAAGTCTGTCGCCTTAACCACTCGGCCACGACTACTGTATGTTGTAATTTATACCTAGTTGATCTATCTATTCCTATAAGACAGTGCAGTATCTGACAAAACATTTTGTAGTCGGCAGGATTCGAACCTGCGCGGAGAGACCCCAACAGATTTCAAGTCTGTCGCCTTAACCACTCGGCCACGACTACTGTATGTTGTAATTTATACCTAGTTGATCTATCTATTCCTATAAGACAGTGTCAGTATCTGACAAAACATTTTGTAGTCGGCAGGATTCGAACCTGCGCGGGGAGACCCCAACAGATTTCAAGTCTGTCGCCTTAACCACTCGGCCACGACTACTGTATGTTGTAATTTATACCTAGTTGATCTATCTATTCCTATAAGACAGTGCAGTATCTGACAAAACATTTCGTAGTCGGCAGGATTCGAACCTGCGCGGGGAGACCCCAACATATTTCAAATCTGTCGCCTTAACCACTCGGCCACGACTACTGTATGTTGTAATTTATACCTAGTTTATATATCTACTCCTATAAGACAGTGCAGTATCTGACAAAACATTTCGTAGTCGGCAGGATTCGAACCTGCGCGGGGAGACCCTAACAGATTTCAAGTCTGTCGCCTTAACCACTCGGCCACGACTGCCGCATTTTACAATTTAAACCTATTTGATCTACTCGTATAAGACAGTGAAGTATTTGACAAAATCATTTCGTAGTCGGCAGGATTCGAACCTGCGCGGGGAGACCCAAATAGATTTCAAGTCTGTCGCCTTAACCAATCGGACACGACAGCCTTATTTTTACAATTTAAACCTAGTTGACCTATACTCGTATAAGACAGTGAAGTATTTGACAAAATCATTTCGTAGTCGTCAGGATTCGAACCTGGGCGGGGGGACCCCAACATATTTCAAGTCTGTCGCCTTAACCACTCGGCCACGACTACTGTATGTTGTAATTTATACCTAGTTGATCTATCTATCTATTCCTATAAGACAGTGCAGTATCTGACAAAACATTTCGAAGTCGGCAGGATTCGAACCTGCGCGGGGAGACCCCAACAGACTTCAAGTCTGTCGCCTTAACCACTCGGCCACGACTACTGTATGTTGTAATTTATACCTAGTTGATCTATCTATTCCTATAAGACAGTGCAGTATCTGACAAAACATTTTGTAGTCGGCAGGATTCGAACCTGCGCGGGGAGACCCCAACAGATTTCAAGTCTGTCGCCTTAACCACTCGGCCACGACTACTGTATGTTGTAATTTATACCTAGTTGATCTATCTATTCCTATAAGACAGTGCAGTATCTGACAAAACATTTTGTAGTCGGCAGGATTCGAACCTGCGCGGGGAGACCCCAACAGATTTCAAGTCTGTCGCCTTAACCACTCGGCCACGACTACTGTATGTTGTAATTTATACCTAGTTGATCTATCTATTCCTATAAGACAGTGCAGTATCTGACAAAACATTTCGTAGTCGGCAGGATTCAAACCTGCGCGGGGAGACCCCAACAGATTTATAGTCTGTCCCCTTAACCGCTCGGCCACGACTACCGTATTTTTACAATTTAAACCTAGTTGACCTATACTCGTGTAATACAGTGAAGTATTTGACAAAACATTTCGTAGTAGGCAGGAATCGAACCTGCGCGGGGAGACCCCAATAGATTTCAAGTCTGTCGCCTTAACCAATCGGACACGACTGCCTTATTTTTACAATTTAAAGCTAGTTGACCTATACTCGTATAAGACAGTGAAGTATTTGACAAAATCGTTTCGTAGTCGGCAGAATTCGAACCTGCGCAGAAAGACCCCAACAGATTTCTAGTCTGTCGCCTTAACCGCTTGGCCACGACTGCCGTATTTTACAATTTAAACCTATTTGATCTACTCGTATAATATAAGACAGTGAAGTATTTGACAAAATCATTTCGTAGTCGGCAGGATTCGAACCTGCACGGGGAGACCACAACAGATTTCAAGTCTGTCGCCTTAACCACTCGGCCACGACTACTGTATGTTGTAATTTATACCTAGTTGATCTATCTATTCCTATAAGACAGTGCAGTATCTGACAAAACATTTCGTAGTCGGCAGGATTCGAACCTGCGCGGGGAGACCCCAACAGATTTCAAGTCTGTCGCCTTAACCACTCGGCCACGACTGCCGCATTTTACAATTTAAACCTATTTGATCTACTCGTATAAGACAGTGAAGTATTTGACAAAATCATTTCGTAGTCGTCAGGATTCGAACCTGGGCGGGAGGACCCCAACATAATTCAAGTCTGTCGCCTTAACCACTTGGCCACGACTGCCGTATTTTACAATTTAAATCTATTTGATCTACTCGTATAAGACAGTGAAGTATTTGACAAAATCATTTCGTAGTCGGCAGGATTCGAACCTGCGCGGGGAGACCCCAACAGATTTCAAGTCTGTCGCCTTAACCACTCGGCCACGACTGCCGCATTTTACAATTTAAACCTATTTGATCTACTCGTATAAGACAGTGAAGTATTTAACAAAATCATTTCGTAGTCGTCAGGATTCGAACCTGGGCGGGAGGACCCCAACATAATTCAAGTCTGTCGCCTTAACCACTCGGCCACGACTGCCGTATTTTACAATTTAAACCTATTTGATCTACTCGTATAAGACAGTGAAGTATTTGACAAAATCATTTCGTAGTCGGCAGGATTCGAACCTGCGCGGGGAGACCCCAACAGATTTCAAGTCTGTCGCCTTAACCACTCGGCCACGACTACTGTATGTTGTAATTTATACCTAGTTAATTTATCTATTCCTATAAGACAGTGCAGTATCTGACAAAACATTTCGAAGTCGGTAGGATTCGAACCTGCGCGGGGAGACCCCAACAGATTTCAAGTCTGTCGCCTTAACCACTCGGCCACGACTACTGTATGTTGTAATTTATACCTAGTTGATCTATCTATTTCTATAAGACAGTGCAGTATCTGACAAAACATTTCGTAGTCGGCAGGATTAAAACCTGCGCGGGGAGACCCCAACAGATTTATAGTCTGTCCCCTTAACCGCTCGGCCACGACTACCGTATTTTTACAATTTAAACCTAGTTGACCTATACTCGTGTAATACAGTGAAGTATTTGACAAAACATTTCGTAGTCGGCAGGATTCGAACCTGCGCGGGGAGACCCCAATAGATTTCAAGTCTGTCGCCTAAACCACTCGGACACGACTGCCGTATTTTTACAATTTAAACCTAGTTGACCTATACTCGTATAAGACAGTGAAGTATTTGACAAAATCATTTCGTAGTCGGCAGAATTCGAACCTGCGCGGAAAGACCCCAACAGATTTCTAGTCTGTCGCCTTAACCGCTCGGCCACGACAGCCGTATTTTACAATTTAAACCTATTTGATCTACTCGTATAATATAAGACAGTGAAGTATTTGACAAAATCATTTCGTAGTCGGCAGGATTCGAACCTGCGCGGGGAGACCCCAACAGATTTCAAGTCTGTTGCCTTAACCACTCGGCCACGACTACTGTATGTTGTAATTTATACCTAGTTGATCTATCTATTCCTATAAGACAGTGCAGTATCTGACAAAACATTTCGTAGTCGGCAGGATTCGAACCTGCGCGGGGAGACCCCAACAGATTTCAAGTCTGTCGCCTTAACCACTCGGCCACGACTACTGTATGTTGTAATTTATACCTAGTTGATCTATCTATTCCTATAAGACAGTGCAGTATCTGACAAAACATTTCGTAGTCGGCAGGATTCGAACCTGCGCGGAAAGACCCCAACAGATTTATAGTCTGTCGCCTTAACCACTCGGACACGACTGCCGTATTTT
>JBAIAA010000993.1:320000-420000 GCA_037893245.1 Crossaster papposus
CCTTAACCACTCGGCCACGACTACTGTATGTTTTAATTTATACCTAGTTGATATATCTACTTCTATAATACAGTGCAGTATCTGACAAAACATTTCGTAGTCGGCAGGATTTGAACCTGCGCGGGGAGACCCCCAACAGATTTCTAGTCTGTCCCCTTAACCGCTCGGCCACGACTACCGTATTTTTACAATTTAAACCTAGTTGACCTATACTCGTGTAATACAGTGAAGTATTTGACAAAACATTTTGTAGTCGGCAGAATTCGAATCTGCGCGTGAGGACCCCAACAGATTTCAAGTCTGTCGCCTTAACCACTCGGACACGACTACGGTATGTTGTAATTTATACCTAGTTGATCTATCTGTTCCTACAAGATAGTGCAGTATCTGACAAAACATGTCGTAGTCGGCAGGATTCGAACCTGCGCGGGGAGACCCCAACAGATTTCAAGTCTGTCGCCTTAACCACTCGGCCACGACTGCCGTATTTTACAATTTAAACCTATTTGATCTACTCGTATAATATAAGACAGTGAAGTGTCTGACAAAACATGTCGTAGTCGGCAGGATTCGAACCTGCGCGGGAGACCCCAACAGATTTCAAGTCTGTCGCCTTAACCACTCGGCCACGACTGCCGTATTTTACAATTTAAACCTATTTGATCTACTCGTATAATATAAGACAGTGAAGTATTTGACAAAATTATTTCGTAGTCGTCAGGATTCGAACCTGGGCGGGAGGACCCCAACATAATTCAAGTCTGTCGCCTTAACCACTTGGCCACGACTGCCGTATTTTACAATTTAAACCTATTTGATCTACTCGTATAAGACAGTGAAGTATTTGACAAAATCATTTCGTAGTCGGCAGGATTCGAACCTGCGCGGGGAGACCCCAACAGATTTCAAGTCTGTCGCCTTAACCACTCGGCCACGACTGCCGCATTTTACAATTTAAACCTATTTGATCTACTCGTATAAGACAGTGAAGTATTTAACAAAATCATTTCGTAGTCGTCAGGATTCGAACCTGGGCGGGAGGACCCCAACATAATTCAAGTCTGTCGCCTTAAACAACTCGGCCACGACTGCCGTATTTTACAATTTAAACCTATTTGATCTACTCGTATAAGACAGTGAAGTATTTGACAAAATCATTTCGTAGTCGGCAGGATTCGAACCTGCGCGGGGAGACCCCAACAGATTTCAAGTCCGTCGCCTTAACCACTCGGCCACGACTGCCGCATTTTACAATTTAAACCTATTTGATCTACTCGTATAAGACAGTGAAGTATTTAACAAAATCATTTCGTAGTCGTCAGGATTCGAACCTGGGCGGGAGGACCCCAACATAATTCAAGTCTGTCGCCTTAAACAACTCGGCCACGACTGCCGTATTTTACAATTTAAACCTATTTGATCTACTCGTATAAGACAGTGAAGTATTTGACAAAATCATTTCGTAGTCGGCAGGATTCGAACCTGCGCGGGGAGACCCCAACAGATTCCAAGTCTGTCGCCTTAACCACTCGGCCACGACTACTGTATGTTGTAATTTATACCTAGTTAATCTATCTATTCCTATAAGACAGTGCAGTATCTGACAAAACATTTCGAAGTCGGTAGGATTCGAACCTGCGCGGGGAGACCCCAACAGATTTATAGTCTGTCCCCTTAACCGCTCGGCCACGACTACCGTATTTTTACAATTTAAACCTAGTTGACCTATACTCCTGTAATACAGTGAAGTATTTGACAAAACATTTCGTAGTCGGCAGGATTCGAACCTGCGCGGGGAGACCCCAATAGATTTCAAGTCTGTCGCCTAAACCACTCGGACACGACTGCCGTATTTTTTACAATTTAAACCTAGTTGACCTATACTCGTATAAGACAGTGAAGTATTTGACAAAATCATTTCGTAGTCGGCAGAATTCGAACCTGCGCGGAAAGACCCCAACAGATTTCTAGTCTGTCGCCTTAACCACTCGGCCACGACTACTGTATGTTGTAATTTATACCTAGTTGATCTATCTATTCCTATAAGACAGTGCAGTATCTGACAAAACATTTCGTAGTCGGCAGGATTCGAACCTGCGCGGGGAGACCCCAACAGATTTCAAGTCTGTCGCCTTAACCACTCGGCCACGACTACTGTATGTTGTAATTTATACCTAGTTGATCTATCTATTCCTATAAGACAGTGCATTATCTGACAAAACATTTCGTAGTCGGCAGGATTCGAACATGCGCGGAAAGACCCCAACAGATTTATAGTCTGTCGCCTAAACCACTCGGCCACGACTGCCGTATTTTACAATTTAAACCTATTTGATCTACTCGTATAATATAAGACAGTGAAGTATCTGACAAAACATGTCGTAGTCGGCAGGATTCGAACCTGCGCGGGGAGACCCCAACAGATTTCAAGTCTGTCGCCTTAACCACTCGGCCACGACTGCCGTATTTTACAATTTAAACCTATTTGATCTACTCGTATAATATAAGACAGTGAAGTATTTGACAAAATCATTTCGTAGTTGGCAGAATTCGAACCTGCGCGGAAAGATCCCAACAGATTTCTAGTCTGTCGCCTTAACCGCTCGGCCACGACTGCCGTATTTTACAATTTAAACCTAGTTGATCTACTCGTATAATACAGTGAAGAATTTGACAATACATTTCGTAGTCGGCAGAATTCGAACCTCCGCGGAAGGACCCCAACAGATTTCAAGTCTGTCGTCTGAACCACTCGGCCACGACTACTGTATGTTGTAATTTATACCTAGTTAATATATCTCCTCCTATAAGACAGTGCAGTATCTGACAAAACATTTCAAAGTCGGCAGGATTCGAACCTGCGCGGGGAGACCCCAACAGATTTCTAGTCTGTCCCCTTAACCGCTCGGCCACGACTACCGTATTTTTACAATTTAAAACTAGTTGACCTATACTCGTGTAATACAGTGAAGTATTTGACAAAACATTTCGTAGTCGGCAGAATTCGAATCTGCGCGGGAGGACCCCAACAGATTTCAAGTCTGTCGCCTTAACCACTCAGACACGACTGCCGTATTTTACAATTTAAACCTAGTTGATCTACTCGTATAATACAGTGAAGAATTTGACAATACATTTCGTAGTCGGCAGAATTCGAACCTCCGCGGAAGGACCCCAACAGATTTCAAGTCTGTCGTCTTAACCACTCGGCCACGACTACTGTATGTTGTAATTTATACCTAGTTAATATATCTCCTCCTATAAGACAGTGCAGTATCTGACAAAACATTTCAAAGTCGGCAGGATTCGAACCTGCGCGGAAAGACCCCAACAGATTTCTAGTCTGTCGCCTTAACCACTCGGACACGACTGCGTTATTTTACAATTTAAACCTAGTTGATCTACTCGTATAAGACAGTGAAGTATTTGACAAAATCATTTCGTAGTTGGCAGAATTCGAACCTGCGCGGAATGATCCCAACAGATTTCTAGTCTGTCGCCTTAACCGCTCGGCCACGACTGCCGTATTTTACAATTTAAACCTAGTTGATCTACTCGTATAATACAGTGAAGAATTTGACAATACATTTCGTAGTCGGCAGAATTCGAACCTCCGCGGAAGGACCCCAACAGATTTCAAGTCTGTCGTCTTAACCACTCGGCCACGACTACTGTATGTTGTAATTTATACCTAGTTAATATATCTCCTCCTATAAGACAGTGCAGTATCTGACAAAACATTTCAAAGTCGGCAGGATTCGAACCTGCGCGGAAAGACCCCAACAGATTTCTAGTCTGTCGCCTTAACCACTCGGACACGACTGCGCTATTTTACAATTTAAACCTAGTTGATCTACTCGTATAAGACAGTGAAGTATTTGACAAAATCATTTCGTAGTTGGCAGAATTCGAACCTGCGCGGAAAGATCCCAACAGATTTCTAGTCTGTCGCCTTAACCGCTCGGCCACGACTGCCGTATTTTACAATTTAAACCTAGTTGATCTACTCGTATAATACAGTGAAGAATTTGACAATACATTTCGTAGTCGGCAGAATTCGAACCTCCGCGGTGAGACCCCAACAGATTTCAAGTCTGTCGTCATAACCACTTGGCCACGACTACTGTATGTTGTAATTTATACCTAGTTAATATATTTCCTCCTATAAGACAGTGCAGTATCTGACAAAACATTTCGTAGTCGGCAGGATTCGAACCTGCGCGGGGAGACCCCAACAGATTTCTAGTCTGTCCCCTTAACCGCTCGGCCACGACTACCGTATTTTTACAATTTAAAACTAGTTGACCTATACTCGTGTAATACAGTGAAGAATTTGACAAAACATTTCGTAGTCGGCAGAATTCGAATCTGCGCGGGGAGACCCCAACATATTTCTAGTCTGTCCCCTTAACCGCTCGGCCACGACTACCGTATTTTTACAATTTAAAACTAGTTGACCTATACTCGTGTAATACAGTGAAGTATTTGACAAAACATTTCGTAGTCGGCAGAATTTGAATCTGCGCGGGAGGACCCCAACAGATTTCAAGTCTGTCGCCTTAACCACTCGGACACGACTGCCGTATTTTACAATGTAAACCTAGTTGATCTACTCGTATAAGACAGTGAAGTATTTGACAAAATCATTTCGTAGTTGGCAGAATTCGAACCTGCGCGGAAAGACCCCAACAGATTTCTAGTCTGTCGCCTTAACCGCTCGGCCACGACTGCCGTATTTTACAATTTAAACCTATTTGATCTACTCGTATAATACAGTGAAGAATTTGACAATACATTTCGTAGTCGACAGAATTCGAACCTCCGCGGTAAGACCCCAACAGATTTCAAGTCTGTCGCCTTAACCACTCGGCAACGACTACGGTATGTTGTAATGTATACCTAGTTGATATATCTATTCCTTTAAGACAGTGCAGTATCTGACAAAACATTTCGTAGTCGTCAGGATTCGAACCTGCGCGAGGAGACCCCAACATATTTCAAGTCTGTCGCCTTAACCACTCGGCCACGACTACTGTATGTTGTAATTTATACCTAGTTGATATATCTATTCCTATAAGACAGTGCAGTATCTGACAAAACATGTCGTAGTCGGCAGGATTCGAACCTGCGCGGAGAGACCCCCAACAGATTTCTAGTCTGTCGTCTTAACCGCTCGGCCACAACTACTGTATGTTGTAATTTATACCTAGTTGATCTATCTATTCCTATAAGACAGTGCAGTATCTGACAAAACATTTCGTAGTCGGCAGGATTCGAACCTGCGCGTGGAGACCCCAACAGATTTCAAGTCTGTCGCCTTAACCACTTGGCCACGACTACTGTATGTTGTAATTTATACGTAGTTGATCTATCTACTCCTATAAGACAGTGCAGTATCTGACAAAACATGTCGTAGTCGGCAGGATTTGAACCTGCGCGGGGAGACCCCAACAGATTTCTAGTCTGTAGTCTTAACCGCCCGGCCACGACTACTGTATGTTGTAATTTATACCTAGTTGATCTATCTATTCCTATAAGACAGTGCAGTATCTGACAAAACATTTCGTAGTCGGCAGGATTCGAACCTGCGCGGGGAGACCCCAACAGATTTTAAGTCTGTCGCCTTAACCACTCGGCCACGACTGCCGTATTTCACAATTTAAACCTATTTGATATACTCGTATAAGACAGTGAAGTATTTGACAAAATCATTTCGTTGTCGGCAGGATTCGAACCTGCGCGGGGAGACCCCAACAGATTTCAAGTCTGTCGCCTTAACTACTCGGCCACGACTACTGTATGTTGTAATTTATACCTAGTTGATATATCTACTCCTATAAGACAGTGCAGTATCTGCATGACAAAACATTTCGACGGTAGTCGGCAGGATTCGAACCTGCGCGGGGAGACACCAACATATTTCAAGTCTGTCGCCTTAACCACTCGGCCACGACTGCCGTATTTTACAATTTAAACCTAGTTGATCTACTTGTATAAGACAGTGAAGTATTTGACAAAATCATTTCGTAGTCGGCAGGATTCGAACCTGCGCGGGGATACCCCAACAGATTTCAAGTCTGTCGCCTTAACCACTCGGCCACGACTACTGTATGTTGTAATTTATACCTAGTTGATATATCTACTCCTATAAGACAGTGCAGTATCTGACAAAACATTTCGTAGTAGGCAGGATTCGAACCTGCGTGGGGAGACCCCAACAGATTTGTTAGTCTATCCCCTTAACCGCTCGGCCACGACTACCGTATTTTTACAATTTAAACCTAGTTGATCTATACTCGTGTAATACAGTGAAGTATTTGACAAAACATTTCGTAGTCGGCAGAATTCGAATCTGCGCGGGAGGACCCCAACAGATTTCTAGTCTGTCCCCTTAACCGCTCGGCCACGACTACCGTATTTTTACAATTTAAAACTAGTTGACCTATACTCGTGTAATACACTGAAGTATTTGACAAAAAAATTCGTAGTCGGCAGAATTCGAATCTGCCCGGGAGGACCCCAACAGATTTCAAGTCTGTCGCCTTAACCACTCAGACACGACTGCCGTATTTTACAATTTAAACCTAGTTGATCTACTTGTATAAGACAGTGAAGTATTTGACAAAATCATTTCGTAGTCGGCAGGATTCGAACCTGCGCGGGGATACCCCAACAGATTTCAAGTCTGTCGCCTTAACCACTCGGCAACGACTAATGTATGTTGTAATTTATACCTAGTTGATCTATCTATTCCTATAAGACAGTGCAGTATCTGACAACACATTTCGTAGTCGGCAGGATTCGAACGTGCGCGGGGAAACCCCCAACAGATTTCTAGTCTGTCCCCTTAACCGCTCGGCCACGACTACCGTATTTTTACAATTTAAACCTAGTTGATCTGTCTATTCCTATAAGACAGTGCAGTATTTGACAAAATCATTTCGTAGTCGGCAGGATTCGAACCTGCGCGTGGAGACCCCAACAGATTTCAAGTCTGTCGCCTTAACCACTCGGCCACGACTACTGTATGTTGTAATTTATACGTAGTTGATCTATCTACTCCTATAAGACAGTGCAGTATCTGACAAAACATGTCGTAGTCGGCATGATTCGAACCTGCGCGGGGAGACCCCAACAGATTTCAAGTCTGTCGTCTTAACCGCTGGGCCACGACTACTGTATGTTGTAATTTATACCTAGTTGATCTATCTATTCTTATAAGACAGTGCAGTATCTGACAAAACATGTCGTAGTCGGTAGAATTCGAACCTTCCAGGAAAGACCCCAACAGATTTCTAGTCTGTCGCCTTAACCGCTGGGCCACGACTGCCGTATTTTACAATTTAAACCTAGTTGATCTACTCGTATAATACAGTGAAGAATTTGACAATACATTTCGTAGTCGGCAGGATTCGAACCTGCGCGGGGAGACCCTAACATATTTCTAGTCTGTCCCCTTAACCGCTCGGCCACGACTACCGTATTTTTACAATTTAAAACTAGTTGACCTATACTCGTGTAATACAGTGAAGTATTTGACAAAAAATTTCGTAGTCGGCAGAATTTGAATCTGCGCGGGAGGACCCCAACAGATTTCAAGTCTGTCGCCTTAACCACTCGGACACGACTGCCGTATTTTACAATTTAAACCTAGTTGATCTACTCGTATAAGACAGTGAAGTATTTGACAAAATCATTTCGTAGTTGGCAGAATTCGAACCTGCGCGGAAAGACCCCAACAGATTTCTAGTCTGTCGCCTTAACCGCTCGGCCACGACTGCCGTATTTTTCAATTTAAACCTATTTGATCTACTCGTATAAGACAGTGCAGTATCTGACAAAACATTTCGTAGTCGGCAGGATTCGAACCTGCGCGGGGAGACCCCAACAGATTTCAAGTCTGTCGCCTTAACTACTCGGCCACGACTACTGTATGTTGTAATTTATACCTAGTTGATATATCTACTCCTATAAGACAGTGCAGTATCTGCATGACAAAACATTTCGACGGTAGTCGGCAGGATTCGAACCTGCGCGGGGAGACACCAACATATTTCAAGTCTGTCGCCTTAACCACTCGGCCACGACTGCCGTATTTTACAATTTAAACCTAGTTGATCTACTTGTATAAGACAGTGAAGTATTTGACAAAATCATTTCGTAGTCGGCAGGATTCGAACCTGCGCGGTGATACCCCAACAGATTTCAAGTCTGTCGCCTTAACCACTCGGCCACGACTACTGTATGTTGTAATTTATACCTAGTTGATATATCTACTCCTATAAGACAGTGCAGTATCTGACAAAACATTTCGTAGTAGGCAGGATTCGAACCTGCGTGGGGAGACCCCAACAGATTTGTTAGTCTATCCCCTTAACCGCTCGGCCACGACTACCGTATTTTTACAATTTAAACCTAGTTGATCTATACTCGTGTAATACAGTGAAGTATTTGACAAAACATTTCGTAGTCGGCAGAATTCGAATCTGCGCGGGAGGACCCCAACAGATTTCTAGTCTGTCCCCTTAACCGCTCGGCCACGACTACCGTATTTTTACAATTTAAAACTAGTTGACCTATACTCGTGTAATACACTGAAGTATTTGACAAAAAAATTCGTAGTCGGCAGAATTCGAATCTGCCCGGGAGGACCCCAACAGATTTCAAGTCTGTCGCCTTAACCACTCAGACACGACTGCCGTATTTTACAATTTAAACCTAGTTGATCTACTTGTATAAGACAGTGAAGTATTTGACAAAATCATTTCGTAGTCGGCAGGATTCGAACCTGCGCGGGGATACCCCAACAGATTTCAAGTCTGTCGCCTTAACCACTCGGCAACGACTAATGTATGTTGTAATTTATACCTAGTTGATCTATCTATTCCTATAAGACAGTGCAGTATCTGACAACACATTTCGTAGTCGGCAGGATTCGAACGTGCGCGGGGAGACCCCCAACAGATTTCTAGTCTGTCCCCTTAACCGCTCGGCCACGACTACCGTATTTTTACAATTTAAACCTAGTTGATCTGTCTATTCCTATAAGACAGTGCAGTATTTGACAAAATCATTTCGTAGTCGGCAGGATTCGAACCTGCGCGTGGAGACCCCAACAGATTTCAAGTCTGTCGCCTTAACCACTCGGCCACGACTACTGTATGTTGTAATTTATACGTAGTTGATCTATCTACTCCTATAAGACAGTGCAGTATCTGACAAAACATGTCGTAGTCGGCATGATTCGAACCTGCGCGGGGAGACCCCAACAGATTTCAAGTCTGTCGTCTTAACCGCTGGGCCACGACTACTGTATGTTGTAATTTATACCTAGTTGATCTATCTATTCTTATAAGACAGTGCAGTATCTGACAAAACATGTCGTAGTCGGTAGAATTCGAACCTTCCAGGAAAGACCCCAACAGATTTCTAGTCTGTCGCCTTAACCGCTGGGCCACGACTGCCGTATTTTACAATTTAAACCTAGTTGATCTACTCGTATAATACAGTGAAGAATTTGACAATACATTTCGTAGTCGGCAGGATTCGAACCTGCGCGGGGAGACCCTAACATATTTCTAGTCTGTCCCCTTAACCGCTCGGCCACGACTACCGTATTTTTACAATTTAAAACTAGTTGACCTATACTCGTGTAATACAGTGAAGTATTTGACAAAAAATTTCGTAGTCGGCAGAATTTGAATCTGCGCGGGAGGACCCCAACAGATTTCAAGTCTGTCGCCTTAACCACTCGGACACGACTGCCGTATTTTACAATTTAAACCTAGTTGATCTACTCGTATAAGACAGTGAAGTATTTGACAAAATCATTTCGTAGTTGGCAGAATTCGAACCTGCGCGGAAAGACCCCAACAGATTTCTAGTCTGTCGCCTTAACCGCTCGGCCACGACTGCCGTATTTTTCAATTTAAACCTATTTGATCTACTCGTATAATACAGTGAAGAATTTGACAATACATTTCGTAGTCGACAGAATTCGAACCTCCGCGGTGAGACCCCAACAGATTTCAAGTCTGTCGCCTTAACCACTCGGCAACGACTACGGTATGTTGTAATGTATACCTAGTTGATCTATCTATTCCTATAAGACAGTGCAGTATCTGACAAAACATTTCGTAGTCGTCAGGATTCGAACCTGCGCGAGGAGACCCCAACATATTTCAAGTCTGTCGCCTTAACCACTCGGCCACGACTACTGTATGTTGTAATTTATACCTAGTTGATATATCTATTCCTATAAGACAGTGCAGTATCTGACAAAACATGTCGTAGTCGGCAGGATTCGAACCTGCGCGGAGAGACCCCCAACAGATTTCTAGTCTGTCGTCTTAACCGCTCGGCCACAACTACTGTATGTTGTAATTTATACGTAGTTGATCTATCTACTCCTATAAGACAGTGCAGTATCTGACAAAACATGTCGTAGTCGGCAGGATTTGAACCTGCGCGGGGAGACCCCAACAGATTTCTAGTCTGTAGTCTTAACCGCTCGGCCACGACTACTGTATGTTGTAATTTATACCTAGTTGATCTATCTATTCCTATAAGACAGTGCAGTATCTGACAAAACATTTCGTAGTCGGCAGGATTCGAACCTGCGCGGGGAGACCCCAACAGATTTTAAGTCTGTCGCCTTAACCACTCGGCCACGACTGCCGTATTTTACAATTTAAACCTATTTGATATACTCGTATAAGACAGTGAAGTATTTGACAAAATCATTTCGTTGTCGGCAGGATTCGAACCTGCGCGGGGAGACCCCAACAGATTTCAAGTCTGTCGCCTTAACTACTCGGCCACGACTACTGTATGTTGTAATTTATACCTAGTTGATATATCTACTCCTATAAGACAGTGCAGTATCTGACAAAACATTTCGTAGTCGGCAGGATTCGAACCTGCGCGGAGAGACTCCAACAGATTTCTAGTCTGTCCCTTTAACCGCTCGGCCACGACTACCGTATTTTTTCAATTTAAACCTAGTTGACCTATACTCGTGTAATACAGTGCAGTATTTGACAAAACATTTCGTAGTCGGCAGAATTCTATTCTGCGCGGGGAGACCCCAACAGATTTCAAGTCTGTCGCCTTAACCACTCGGCCACGACTACGGTATGTTGTAATTTGTACCTAGTTGATCTATCTATTCCTAAAAGACAGTGCAGTATCTGCATGACAAAACATTTCGACGGTAGTCGGCAGGATTCGAACCTGCGCGGGGAGACACCAACATATTTCAAGTCTGTCGCCTTAACCACTCGGCCACGACTGCCGTATTTTACAATTTAAACCTATTTGATCTACTCGTATAAGACAGTGAAGTATTTGACAAAATCATTTCGTAGTCGCCAGGATTCGAACCTGCGCGGGGAGACCCCAACAGATTTCAAGTCTGTCGCCTTAACCACTCTGCCACGACTACGGTATGTTGTAATTTATACCTAGTTGATCTATCTATTCCTATAAGACAGTGCAGTATCTGACAAAACATTTCGTAGTCGGCAGGATTCGAACCTGCGCGGGGAGACCCCAACAGATTTCAAGTCTGTCGCCTTAACCACTCGGCCACGACTGCCGTATTTTATAATTTAAACCTATTTAATCTACTCGTATAAGACAGTGAAGTATTTGACAAAATCATTTCGTAGTCGGCAGGATTCAAACCTGCGCGGGGAGACCCCAACAGATTTCAAGTCTGTCGCCTTAACCACTCGGCCACGACTACGGTATGTTGTAATTTGTACCTAGTTGATCTATCTATTCCTACAAGACAGTGCAGTATCTGACAAAACATTTCGACGGTAGTCGGCAGGATTCGAACCTGCGCGGGGAGACCCCAACAGATTTCAAGTCTGTCGCCTTAACTACTCGGCCACGACTACTGTATGTTGTAATATGTACCTAGTTGATCTATCTATTCATATAAGACAGTGCAGTATCTGACAAAACATTTCGTAGTCGGCAGGATTCGAACCTGCGCGGGGAGACCCCAACAGATTTCAAGTCTGTCGCCTTAACCACTCGGCCACGACTACGGTATGTTGTAATTTATACCTAGTTGATCTATCTATTCCTATAAGACAGTGCAGTATCTGACAAAACATTTCGACGGTAGTCGGCAGGATTCGAACCTGCGCGGAGAGACTCCAACAGATTTCTAGTCTGTCCCTTTAACCGCTCGGCCACGACTACCGTATTTTTTCAATTTAAACCTAGTTGACCTATACTCGTGTAATACAGTGCAGTATTTGACAAAACATTTCGTAGTCGGCAGAATTCTATTCTGCGCGGGAGGACCCCAACAGATTTCAAGTCTGTCGCCTTAACCACTCGGACACGAGTGCCGTATTTTACAATTTAAACCTAGTTGATCTACTCGTATAAGACAGTGAAGTATTTGACAAAATCATTTCGTAGTCGGCAGAATTCGAACCTGCGCGGAAAGACCCCAACAGATTTCTAGTCTGTCGCCTTAACCGCTCGGCCACGACTGCCGTATTTTACAATTTAAACCTAGTTGATCTACTCGTATAATACAGTGAAGAATTTGACAAAACATTTCGTAGTCGGCAGGATTCGAACCTGCGCGGGGAGACCCCAACAGATTTCAAGTCTGTCGCCTTAACCACTCGGCCACGACTACGGTATGTTGTAATTTGTACCTAGTTGATCTATCTATTCCTAAAAGACAGTGCAGTATCTGCATGACAAAACATTTCGACGGTAGTCGGCAGGATTCGAACCTGCGCGGGGAGACACCAACATATTTCAAGTCTGTCGCCTTAACCACTCGGCCACGACTGCCGTATTTTACAATTTAAACCTATTTGATCTACTCGTATAAGACAGTGAAGTATTTGACAAAATCATTTCGTAGTCGCCAGGATTCGAACCTGCGCGGAGAGACCCCAACAGATTTCAAGTCTGTCGCCTTAACCACTCTGCCACGACTACGGTATGTTGTAATTTATACCTAGTTGATCTATCTATTCCTATAAGACAGTGCAGTATCTGACAAAACATTTCGTAGTCGGCAGGATTCGAACCTGCGCGGGGAGACCCCAACAGATTTCAAGTCTGTCGCCTTAACCACTCGGCCACGACTGCCGTATTTTATAATTTAAACCTATTTAATCTACTCGTATAAGACAGTGAAGTATTTGACAAAATCATTTCGTAGTCGGCAGGATTCAAACCTGCGCGGGGAGACCCCAACAGATTTCAAGTCTGTCGCCTTAACCACTCGGCCACGACTACGGTATGTTGTAATTTGTACCTAGTTGATCTATCTATTCCTACAAGACAGTGCAGTATCTGACAAAACATTTCGACGGTAGTCGGCAGGATTCGAACCTGCGCGGGGAGACCCCAACAGATTTCAAGTCTGTCGCCTTAACTACTCGGCCACGACTACTGTATGTTGTAATATGTACCTAGTTGATCTATCTATTCATATAAGACAGTGCAGTATCTGACAAAACATTTCGTAGTCGGCAGGATTCGAACCTGCGCGGGGAGACCCCAACAGATTTCAAGTCTGTCGCCTTAACCACTCGGCCACGACTACGGTATGTTGTAATTTATACCTAGTTGATCTATCTATTCCTATAAGACAGTGCAGTATCTGACAAAACATTTCGACGGTAGTCGGCAGGATTCGAACCTGCGCGGAGAGACTCCAACAGATTTCTAGTCTGTCCCTTTAACCGCTCGGCCACGACTACCGTATTTTTTCAATTTAAACCTAGTTGACCTATACTCGTGTAATACAGTGCAGTATTTGACAAAACATTTCGTAGTCGGCAGAATTCTATTCTGCGCGGGAGGACCCCAACAGATTTCAAGTCTGTCGCCTTAACCACTCGGACACGAGTGCCGTATTTTACAATTTAAACCTAGTTGATCTACTCGTATAAGACAGTGAAGTATTTGACAAAATCATTTCGTAGTCGGCAGAATTCGAACCTGCGCGGAAAGACCCCAACAGATTTCTAGTCTGTCGCCTTAACCGCTCGGCCACGACTGCCGTATTTTACAATTTAAACCTAGTTGATCTACTCGTATAATACAGTGAAGAATTTGACAAAACATTTCGTAGTCGGCAGGATTCGAACCTGCGCGGGGAGACCCCAACAGATTTCAAGTCTGTCGCCTTAACCACTCGGCCACGACTACGGTATGTTGTAATTTGTACCTAGTTGATCTATCTATTCCTAAAAGACAGTGCAGTATCTGCATGACAAAACATTTCGACGGTAGTCGGCAGGATTCGAACCTGCGCGGGGAGACACCAACATATTTCAAGTCTGTCGCCTTAACCACTCGGCCACGACTGCCGTATTTTACAATTTAAACCTATTTGATCTACTCGTATAAGACAGTGAAGTATTTGACAAAATCATTTCGTAGTCGCCAGGATTCGAACCTGCGCGGGGAGACCCCAACAGATTTCAAGTCTGTCGCCTTAACCACTCTGCCACGACTACGGTATGTTGTAATTTATACCTAGTTGATCTATCTATTCCTATAAGACAGTGCAGTATCTGACAAAACATTTCGTAGTCGGCAGGATTCGAACCTGCGCGGGGAAACCCCAACAGATTTCAAGTCTGTCGCCTTAACCACTCGGCCACGACTGCCGTATTTTATAATTTAAACCTATTTAATCTACTCGTATAAGACAGTGAAGTATTTGACAAAATCATTTCGTAGTCGGCAGGATTCAAACCTGCGCGGGGAGACCCCAACAGATTTCAAGTCTGTCGCCTTAACCACTCGGCCACGACTACGGTATGTTGTAATTTGTACCTAGTTGATCTATCTATTCCTACAAGACAGTGCAGTATCTGACAAAACATTTCGTAGTCGGAAGGATTCTATTCTGCGCGGGAGGACCCCAACAGATTTCAAGTCTGTCGCCTTAACCACTCAGACACGAGTGCCGTATTTTACAATTTAAACCTAGTTGATCTACTCGTATAAGACAGTGAAGTATTTGACAAAATCATTTCGTAGTCGGCAGAATTCGAACCTGCGCGGAAAGACCACAACATATTTCTAGTCTGTCGCCTTAACCGCTCGGCCACGACTGCCGTATTTTACAATTTAAACCTAGTTGATCTACTCGTATAAGACAGTGAAGTATTTGACAAAATCATTTCGTAGTCGGCAGGATTCGAACCTGCGCGGGGAGACCCCAACAGATTTCAAGTCTGTCGCCTTAACCACTCGGCCACGACTACGGTATGTTGTAATTTGTACCTAGTTGATCTATCTATTCCTATAAGACAGTGCAGTATCTGAAAAAACATTTCGACGGTAGTCGGCAGGATTCGAACCTGCGCGGGGAGACACCAACATATTTCAAGTCTGTCGCCTTAACCACTCGGCCACGACTGCCGTATTTTACAATTTAAACCTATTTGATCTACTCGTATAAGACATTGAAGTATTTGATAAAATCATTTCGTAGTCGGCAGGATTTGAACCTGCGAGAGGAGACCCCAACAGATTTCAAGTCTGTCGCCTTAACCACTCGGCCACGACTACGGTATATTGTAATTTATACCTAGTTGATCTATCTATTCCTATAAGACAGTGCAGTATCTGACAAAACATTTCGTAGTCGGCAGGATTCGAACCTGCGCGGGGAGACCCCAACAGATTTCAAGTCTGTCGCCTTAACCACTCGGCCACGACTACGGTATGTTGTAATTTGTACCTAGTTGATCTATCTATTCCTATAAGACAGTGCAGTATCTGCATGACAAAACATTTCGACGGTAGTCGGCAGGATTCGAACCTGCGCGGGGAGACACCAACATATTTCAAGTCTGTCGCCTTAACCACTCGGCCACGACTGCCGTATTTTACAATTTAAACCTATTTGATCTACTCCTATAAGACAGTGCAGTATCTGACAAAACATGTCGTAGTTGGCAGGATTTGAACCTGCGCGGGGAGACCCCAACAGATTTCTAGTCTGTAGTCTTAACCGCTCGGCCACGACTACTGTATGTTGTAATTTATACCTAGTTGATCTATCTATTCCTATAAGACAGTGCAGTATCTGACAAAACATTTCGTAGTCGGCAGGATTCGAACCTGCGCGGGGAGACCCCAACAGATTTTAAGTCTGTCGCCTTAACCACTCGGCCACGACTGCCGTATTTTACAATTTAAACCTATTTGATATACTCGTATAAGACAGTGAAGTATTTGACAAAATCATTTCGTTGTCGGCAGGATTCGAACCTGCGCGGGGAGACCCCAACAGATTTCTAGTCTGTCCCCTTAACCGCTCGGCCACGACTACCGTATTTTTACAATTTAAAACTAGTTGACCTATACTCGTGTAATACACTGAAGTATTTCACACAAAAAATCGTAGTCGGCAGAATTCGAATCTGCGCGGGAGGACCCCAACAGATTTCAAGTCTGTCGCCTTAACCACTCAGACACGACTGCCGTATTTTACAATTTAAACCTAGTTGATCTACTTGTATAAGACAGTGAAGTATTTGACAAAAACATTTCGTAGTCGGCAGGATTCGAACCTACGCGGGGATACCCCAACAGATTTCAAGTCTGTCGCCTTAACCACTCGGCCACGACTACGGTATGTTGTAATTTATACCTAGTTGATCTACTCGTATAATATAATACAGTGAAGAATTTGAGAATACATTTCGTAGTAGGCAGGATTCGAACCTGCGTGGGGAGACCCCAACAGATTTGTTAGTCTATCCCCTTAACCACTCGGCCACGACTACCGTATTTTTACAATTTAAACCTAGTTGATCTATCTATTCCTATAAGACAGTGCAGTATTTGACAAAATCATTTCGTAGTCGGCAGGATTCGAACCTGCGCGTGGAGACCCCAACAGATTTCAAGTCTGTCGCCTTAACCACTCGGCCACGACTACTGTATGTTGTAATTTATACGTAGTTGATCTATCTACTCCTATAAGACAGTGCAGTATCTGACAAAACATGTCGTAGTCGGCATGATTCGAATCTGCGCGGGGAGACCCCAACAGATTTCAAGTCTGTCGTCTTAACCGCTCGGCCACGACTACTGTATGTTGTAATTTATACCTAGTTGATCTATCTATTCCTATAAGACAGTGCAGTATCTGACAAAACATGTCGTAGTCGGTAGAATTCGAACCTTCCAGGAAAGACCCCAACAGATTTATAGTCTGTCGCCTTAACCGCTGGGCCACGACTGCCGTATTTTACAATTTAAACCTAGTTGATCTACTCGTATAATACAGTGAAGAATTTGACAATACATTTCGTAGTCGGCAGGATTCGAAACTGCGCGGGGAGACCCCAACATATTTCTAGTCTGTCCCCTTAACCGCTCGGCCACGACTACCGTATTTTTACAATTTAAAACTAGTTGACCTATACTCGTGTAATACAGTGAAGTATTTGACAAAACATTTCGTAGTCGGCAGAATTTGAATCTGCGCGGGAGGACCCCAACAGATTTCAAGTCTGTCGCCTTAACCACTCGGACACGACTGCCGTATTTTACAATGTAAACCTAGTTGATCTACTCGTATAAGACAGTGAAGTATTTGACAAAATCATTTCGTAGTTGGCAGAATTCGAACCTGCGCGGAAAGACCCCAACAGATTTCTAGTCTGTCGCCTTAACCGCTCGGCCACGACTGCCGTATTTTACAATTTAAACCTATTTGATCTACTCGTATAATACAGTGAAGAATTTGACAATACATTTCGTAGTCGACAGAATTCGAACCTCCGCGGTAAGACCCCAACAGATTTCAAGTCTGTCGCCTTAACCACTCGGCAACGACTACGGTATGTTGTAATGTATACCTAGTTGATATATCTATTCCTATAAGACAGTGCAGTATCTGACAAAACATTTCGTAGTCGTCAGGATTCGAACCTGCGCGAGGAGACCCCAACATATTTCAAGTCTGTCGCCTTAACCACTCGGCCACGACTACTGTATGTTGTAATTTATACCTAGTTGATATATCTATTCCTATAAGACAGTGCAGTATCTGACAAAACATGTCGTAGTCGGCAGGATTCGAACCTGCGCGGAGAGACCCCCAACAGATTTCTAGTCTGTCGTCTTAACCGCTCGGCCACAACTACTGTATGTTGTAATTTATACCTAGTTGATCTATCTATTCCTATAAGACAGTGCAGTATCTGACAAAACATTTCGTAGTCGGCAGGATTCGAACCTGCGCGTGGAGACCCCAACATATTTCAAGTCTGTCGCCTTAACCACTTGGCCACGACTACTGTATGTTGTAATTTATACGTAGTTGATCTATCTACTCCTATAAGACAGTGCAGTATCTGACAAAACATGTCGTAGTCGGCAGGATTTGAACCTGCGCGGGGAGACCCCAACAGATTTCTAGTCTGTAGTCTTAACCGCCCGGCCACGACTACTGTATGTTGTAATTTATACCTAGTTGATTTATCTATTCCTATAAGACAGTGCAGTATCAGACAAAACATTTCGTAGTCGGCAGGATTCGAACCTGCGCGGGGAGACCCCAACAGATTTTAAGTCTGTCGCCTTAACCACTCGGCCACGACTGCCGTATTTCACAATTTAAACCTATTTGATATACTCGTATAAGACAGTGAAGTATTTGACAAAATCATTTCGTTGTCGGCAGGATTCGAACCTGCGCGGGGAGACCCCAACAGATTTCAAGTCTGTCGCCTTAACTACTCGGCCACGACTACTGTATGTTGTAATTTATACCTAGTTGATATATCTACTCCTATAAGACAGTGCAGTATCTGCATGACAAAACATTTCGACGGTAGTCGGCAGGATTCGAACCTGCGCGGGGAGACACCAACATATTTCAAGTCTGTCGCCTTAACCACTCGGCCACGACTGCCGTATTTTACAATTTAAACCTAGTTGATCTACTTGTATAAGACAGTGAAGTATTTGACAAAATCATTTCGTAGTCGGCAGGATTCGAACCTGCGCGGGGATACCCCAACAGATTTCAAGTCTGTCGCCTTAACCACTCGGCCACGACTACTGTATGTTGTAATTTATACCTAGTTGATATATCTACTCCTATAAGACAGTGCAGTATCTGACAAAACATTTCGTAGTAGGCAGGATTCGAACCTGCGTGGGGAGACCCCAACAGATTTGTTAGTCTATCCCCTTAACCGCTCGGCCACGACTACCGTATTTTTACAATTTAAACCTAGTTGATCTATACTCGTGTAATACAGTGAAGTATTTGACAAAACATTTCGTAGTCGGCAGAATTCGAATCTGCGCGGGAGGACCCCAACAGATTTCTAGTCTGTCCCCTTAACCGCTCGGCCACGACTACCGTATTTTTACAATTTAAAACTAGTTGACCTATACTCGTGTAATACACTGAAGTATTTGACAAAAAAATTCGTAGTCGGCAGAATTCGAATCTGCGCGGGGAGACCCCAACAGATTTCAAGTCTGTCGCCCTAACTACTCGGCCACGACTACTGTATGTTGTAATTTATACCTAGTTGATATATCTACTCCTATAAGACAGTGCAGTATCTGCATGACAAAACATTTCGACGGTAGTCGGCAGGATTCGAACCTGCGCGGGGAGACACCAACATATTTCAAGTCTGTCGCCTTAACCACTCGGCCACGACTGCCGTATTTTACAATTTAAACCTAGTTGATCTACTTGTATAAGACAGTGAAGTATTTGACAAAATCATTTCGTAGTCGGCAGGATTCGAACCTGCGCGGGGATACCCCAACAGATTTCAAGTCTGTCGCCTTAACCACTCGGCCACGACTACTGTATGTTGTAATTTATACCTAGTTGATATATCTACTCCTATAAGACAGTGCAGTATCTGACAAAACATTTCGTAGTAGGCAGGATTCGAACCTGCGTGGGGAGACCCCAACAGATTTGTTAGTCTATCCCCTTAACCGCTCGGCCACGACTACCGTATTTTTACAATTTAAACCTAGTTGATCTATACTCGTGTAATACAGTGAAGTATTTGACAAAACATTTCGTAGTCGGCAGAATTCGAATCTGCGCGGGAGGACCCCAACAGATTTCTAGTCTGTCCCCTTAACCGCTCGGCCACGACTACCGTATTTTTACAATTTAAAACTAGTTGACCTATACTCGTGTAATACACTGAAGTATTTGACAAAAAAATTCGTAGTCGGCAGAATTCGAATCTGCGCGGGAGGACCCCAACAGATTTCAAGTCTGTCGCCTTAACCACTCAGACACGACTGCCGTATTTTACAATTTAAACCTAGTTGATCTACTTGTATAAGACAGTGAAGTATTTGACAAAATCATTTCGTAGTCGGCAGGATTCGAACCTGCGCGGGGATACCCCAACAGATTTCAAGTCTGTCGCCTTAACCACTCGGCAACGACTAATGTATGTTGTAATTTATACCTAGTTGATCTATCTATTCCTATAAGACAGTGCAGTATCTGACAACACATTTCGTAGTCGGCAGGATTCGAACGTGCGCGGGGAGACCCCCAACAGATTTCTAGTCTGTCCCCTTAACCGCTCGGCCACGACTACCGTATTTTTACAATTTAAACCTAGTTGATCTGTCTATTCCTATAAGACAGTGCAGTATTTGACAAAATCATTTCGTAGTCGGCAGGATTCGAACCTGCGCGTGGAGACCCCAACAGATTTCAAGTCTGTCGCCTTAACCACTCGGCCACGACTACTGTATGTTGTAATTTATACGTAGTTGATCTATCTACTCCTATAAGACAGTGCAGTATCTGACAAAACATGTCGTAGTCGGCATGATTCGAACCTGCGCGGGGAGACCCCAACAGATTTCAAGTCTGTCGTCTTAACCGCTGGGCCACGACTACTGTATGTTGTAATTTATACCTAGTTGATCTATCTATTCTTATAAGACAGTGCAGTATCTGACAAAACATGTCGTAGTCGGTAGAATTCGAACCTTCCAGGAAAGACCCCAACAGATTTCTAGTCTGTCGCCTTAACCGCTGGGCCACGACTGCCGTATTTTACAATTTAAACCTAGTTGATCTACTCGTATAATACAGTGAAGAATTTGACAATACATTTCGTAGTCGGCAGGATTCGAACCTGCGCGGGGAGACCCTAACATATTTCTAGTCTGTCCCCTTAACCGCTCGGCCACGACTACCGTATTTTTACAATTTAAAACTAGTTGACCTATACTCGTGTAATACAGTGAAGTATTTGACAAAACATTTCGTAGTCGGCAGAATTTGAATCTGCGCGGGAGGACCCCAACAGATTTCAAGTCTGTCGCCTTAACCACTCGGACACGACTGCCGTATTTTACAATTTAAACCTAGTTGATCTACTCGTATAAGACAGTGAAGTATTTGACAAAATCATTTCGTAGTTGGCAGAATTCGAACCTGCGCGGAAAGACCCCAACAGATTTCTAGTCTGTCGCCTTAACCGCTCGGCCACGACTGCCGTATTTTACAATTTAAACCTATTTGATCTACTCGTATAATACAGTGAAGAATTTGACAATACATTTCGTAGTCGACAGAATTCGAACCTCCGCGGTGAGACCCCAACAGATTTCAAGTCTGTCGCCTTAACCACTCGGCAACGACTACGGTATGTTGTAATGTATACCTAGTTGATCTATCTATTCCTATAAGACAGTGCAGTATCTGACAAAACATTTCGTAGTCGTCAGGATTCGAACCTGCGCGAGGAGACCCCAACATATTTCAAGTCTGTCGCCTTAACCACTCGGCCACGACTACTGTATGTTGTAATTTATACCTAGTTGATATATCTATTCCTATAAGACAGTGCAGTATCTGACAAAACATGTCGTAGTCGGCAGGATTCGAACCTGCGCGGAGAGACCCCCAACAGATTTCTAGTCTGTCGTCTTAACCGCTCGGCCACAACTACTGTATGTTGTAATTTATACGTAGTTGATCTATCTACTCCTATAAGACAGTGCAGTATCTGACAAAACATGTCGTAGTCGGCAGGATTTGAACCTGCGCGGGGAGACCCCAACAGATTTCTAGTCTGTAGTCTTAACCGCTCGGCCACGACTACTGTATGTTGTAATTTATACCTAGTTGATCTATCTATTCCTATAAGACAGTGCAGTATCTGACAAAACATTTCGTAGTCGGCAGGATTCGAACCTGCGCGGGGAGACCCCAACAGATTTTAAGTCTGTCGCCTTAACCACTCGGCCACGACTGCCGTATTTTACAATTTAAACCTATTTGATATACTCGTATAAGACAGTGAAGTATTTGACAAAATCATTTCGTTGTCGGCAGGATTCCATGGGCGGATACAGGGGGGGGGTCCAAGGGGTCCGGACCCCCCCCTTTTTTCTTGAGTGAAAAAAAAATAAAAAAACGAAAAAAACGAAAAAAAATAAAAATATGTATTTCACCTAACAAGCAACGTACATACATGTACACACATACATACGTGTATTATTCTCAAACCACACACACAAAATAACAACCATATAGACTATGATTTGACTTTTTTGGCTTAGTTTTTCGAGCCGCTAGTTTGTTTATTCCTTCTTATTGCATTTCAGGCAATTACATATTTTAATTTTTTTAACGCTTTCATAAGCTTGAACGGGGCAGGCTTGCCCCAAATGCCATGCTTGGCTCACCACTGGGCCCATTTACTTGGCAGACTTGCCAATAAAAACACTGGAATTTCACCGTTTGAAGTGACGGTTGAGTAGCCCCAGCAGAACGAGTGCAATAGGCGCTAACCACAGTGTTTATATATTTGTCACGTGACCTAAATTTAAGCTAAATTTATGTAAATTACTAAACACTAAATTGGAACAAACACGCCGCTTTTTTCACCGTTTGTAGAGACGGTCGGAATAAACCCCGCTAGCACAAGCGGGCGTTTGGCGTGTAGTTTTTTTAAAGATTAAACACAACTTGTAACATTTTATTTTAACATTCAACTTTAAATTAAACTTACTTAATAACTATTAGGGCTTGTAATTTGTTTATTATTTTAAATGGAGTCACTGCCGGTCGCTCCCAGCCAAATCCTGCCTATGTTAAGTATGCCTAAGGTTTATGACCAATTAACCGTTACCTCATTTTACACGTAGTGTGAGTCAGTGTGCGCTGTTTTTAAATCCAAACTTCCAATACCGGTATCCATAATATACTCCTCTGGTCAAAATTTATTTCAAGTTATCATTCCAGCTAAAAATGGTAAATATTAGATTTAAAAAAAAATCGTATAAAAATCAGGCTTCATATTGCCACAACATTAACAAAAAATAGGTAGAAATTGGCCTCAGATTGCGCCAGAGAGCACCTAATAAACCAAAAAATTTCAGGGCCCTTAAGCGGGCCCTGAACCCCGGCCGCAGGGACTTCGCGCTACGCGCTCGTGATGTGCGCTTCGCGTACATGCTTCCCAGTTACATGTACTCAAATTGTTACACACCCACATTTTTTTTTTACACACCCAATTAACAAAATGCTGCCTAAGACCTTGGGTGGACCCCCCCTTTAAAAAAATCCTGGATCCGCCCATGGATTCGAACCTGCGCGGGGAGACCCCAACAGATTTCAAGTCTGTCGCCTTAACTACTCGGCCACGACTACTGTATGTTGTAATTTATACCTAGTTGATATATCTACTCCTATAAGACAGTGCAGTATCTGACAAAACATTTCGTAGTCGGCAGGATTCGAACCTGCGCGGAGAGACTCCAACAGATTTCTAGTCTGTCCTTTTAACAGCTCGGCCACGACTACCGTATTTTTTCAATTTAAACCTAGTTGACCTATACTCGTGTAATACAGTGCAGTATTTGACAAAACATTTCGTAGTCGGCAGAATTCTATTCTGCGCGGGAGGACCCCAACAGATTTCAAGTCTGTCGCCTTAACCACTCGGACACGAGTGCCGTATTTTACAATTTAAACCTAGTTGATCTACTCGTATAAGACAGTGAAGTATTTGACAAAATCATTTCGTAGTCGGCAGAATTCGAACCTGCGCGGAAAGACCCCAACAGATTTCTAGTCTGTCGCCTTAACCGCTCGGCCACGACTGCCGTATTTTACAATATAAACCTAGTTGATCTACTCGTATAATACAGTGAAGAATTTGACAAAACATTTCGTAGTCGGCAGGATTCGAACCTGCGCGGGGAGACCCCAACAGATTTCAAGTCTGTCGCCTTAACCACTCGGCCACGACTACGGTATGTTGTAATTTGTACCTAGTTGATCTATCTATTCCTAAAAGACAGTGCAGTATCTGCATGACAAAACATTTCGACGGTAGTCGGCAGGATTCGAACCTGCGCGGGGAGACACCAACATATTTCAAGTCTGTCGCCTTAACCACTCGGCCACGACTGCCGTATTTTACAATTTAAACCTATTTGATCTACTCGTATAAGACAGTGAAGTATTTGACAAAATCATTTCGTAGTCGCCAGGATTCGAACCTGCGCGGGGAGACCCCAACAGATTTCAAGTCTGTCGCCTTAACCACTCTGCCACGACTACGGTATGTTGTAATTTATACCTAGTTGATCTATCTATTCCTATAAGACAGTGCAGTATCTGACAAAACATTTCGTAGTCGGCAGGATTCGAACCTGCGCGGGGAGACCCCAACAGATTTCAAGTCTGTCGCCTTAACCACTCGGCCACGACTGCCGTATTTTATAATTTAAACCTATTTAATCTACTCGTATAAGACAGTGAAGTATTTGACAAAATCATTTCGTAGTCGGCAGGATTCAAACCTGCGCGGGGAGACCCCAACAGATTTCAAGTCTGTCGCCTTAACCACTCGGCCACGACTACGGTATGTTGTAATTTGTACCTAGTTGATCTATCTATTCCTACAAGACAGTGCAGTATCTGACAAAACATTTCGACGGTAGTCGGCAGGATTCGAACCTGCGCGGGGAGACCCCAACAGATTTCAAGTCTGTCGCCTTAACTACTCGGCCACGACTACTGTATGTTGTAATATGTACCTAGTTGATCTATCTATTCATATAAGACAGTGCAGTATCTGACAAAACATTTCGTAGTCGGCAGGATTCGAACCTGCGCGGGGAGACCCCAACAGATTTCAAGTCTGTCGCCTTAACCACTCGGCCACGACTACGGTATGTTGTAATTTATACCTAGTTGATCTATCTATTCCTATAAGACAGTGCAGTATCTGACAAAACATTTCGTAGTCGGAAGGATTCTATTCTGCGCGGGAGGACCCCAACAGATTTCAAGTCTGTCGCCTTAACCACTCAGACACGAGTGCCGTATTTTACAATTTAAACCTAGTTGATCTACTCGTATAAGACAGTGAAGTATTTGACAAAATCATTTCGTAGTCGGCAGAATTCGAACCTGCGCGGAAAGACCACAACATATTTCTAGTCTGTCGCCTTAACCGCTCGGCCACGACTGCCGTATTTTACAATTTAAACCTAGTTGATCTACTCGTATAAGACAGTGAAGTATTTGACAAAATCATTTCGTAGTCGGCAGGATTCGAACCTGCGCGGGGAGACCCCAACAGATTTCAAGTCTGTCGCCTTAACCACTCGGCCACGACTACGGTATGTTGTAATTTGTACCTAGTTGATCTATCTATTCCTATAAGACAGTGCAGTATCTGAAAAAACATTTCGACGGTAGTCGGCAGGATTCGAACCTGCGCGGGGAGACACCAACATATTTCAAGTCTGTCGCCTTAACCACTCGGCCACGACTGCCGTATTTTACAATTTAAACCTATTTGATCTACTCGTATAAGACATTGAAGTATTTGATAAAATCATTTCGTAGTCGGCAGGATTTGAACCTGCGAGAGGAGACCCCAACAGATCTCAAGTCTGTCGCCTTAACCACTCTGCCACGACTACGGTATGTTGTAATTTATACGTAGTTGATCTATCTACTCCTATAAGACAGTGCAGTATCTGACAAAACATGTCGTAGTCGGCAGGATTTGAACCTGCGCGGGGAGACCCCAACAGATTTCTAGTCTGTAGTCTTAACCGCTCGGCCACGACTACTGTATGTTGTAATTTATACCTAGTTGATCTATCTATTCCTATAAGACAGTGCAGTATCTGACAAAACATTTCGTAGTCGGCAGGATTCGAACCTGCGCGGGGAGACCCCAACAGATTTTAAGTCTGTCGCCTTAACCACTCGGCCACGACTGCCGTATTTTACAATTTAAACCTATTTGATATACTCGTATAAGACAGTGAAGTATTTGACAAAATCATTTCGTTGTCGGCAGGATTCAAACCTGCGCGGGGAGACCCCAACAGATTTCAAGTCTGTCGCCTTAACTACTCGGCCACGACTACTGTATGTTGTAATTTATACCTAGTTGATATATCTACTCCTATAAGACAGTGCAGTATCTGACAAAACATTTCGTAGTCGGCAGGATTCGAACCTGCGCGGAGAGACTCCAACAGATTTCTAGTCTGTCCCTTTAACCGCTCGGCCACGACTACCGTATTTTTTCAATTTAAACCTAGTTGACCTATACTCGTGTAATACAGTGCAGTATTTGACAAAACATTTCGTAGTCGGCAGAATTCTATTCTGCGCGGGAGGACCCCAACAGATTTCAAGTCTGTCGCCTTAACCACTCGGACACGAGTGCCGTATTTTACAATTTAAACCTAGTTGATCTACTCGTATAAGACAGTGAAGTATTTGACAAAATCATTTCGTAGTCGGCAGAATTCGAACCTGCGCGGAAAGACCCCAACAGATTTCTAGTCTGTCGCCTTAACCGCTCGGCCACGACTGCCGTATTTTACAATTTAAACCTAGTTGATCTACTCGTATAATACAGTGAAGAATTTGACAAAACATGTCGTAGTCGGCAGGATTCGAACCTGCGCGGGGAGACCCCAACAGATTTCAAGTCTGTCGCCTTAACCACTCGGCCACGACTACGGTATGTTGTAATTTGTACCTAGTTGATCTATCTATTCCTAAAAGACAGTGCAGTATCTGCATGACAAAACATTTCGACGGTAGTCGGCAGGATTCGAACCTGCGCGGGGAGACACCAACATATTTCAAGTCTGTCGCCTTAACCACTCGGCCACGACTGCCGTATTTTACAATTTAAACCTATTTGATCTACTCGTATAAGACAGTGAAGTATTTGACAAAATCATTTCGTAGTCGGCAGGATTCGAACCTGCGCGGGGAGACCCCAACAGATTTCAAGTCTGTCGCCTTAACCACTCTGCCACGACTACGGTATGTTGTAATTTATACCTAGTTGATCTATCTATTCCTATAAGACAGTGCAGTATCTGACAAAACATTTCGTAGTCGGCAGGATTCGAACCTGCGCGGGGAGACCCCAACAGATTTCAAGTCTGTCGCCTTAACCACTCGGCCACGACTGCCGTATTTTATAATTTAAACCTATTTAATCTACTCGTATAAGACAGTGAAGTATTTGACAAAATCATTTCGTAGTCGGCAGGATTCAAACCTGCGCGGGGAGACCCCAACAGATTTCAAGTCTGTCGCCTTAACCACTCGGCCACGACTACGGTATGTTGTAATTTGTACCTAGTTGATCTATCTATTCCTACAAGACAGTGCAGTATCTGACAAAACATTTCGACGGTAGTCGGCAGGATTCGAACCTGCGCGGGGAGACCCCAACAGATTTCAAGTCTGTCGCCTTAACTACTCGGCCACGACTACTGTATGTTGTAATTTGTACCTAGTTGATCTATCTATTCCTATAAGACAGTGCAGTATCTGACAAAACATTTCGTAGTCGGCAGGATTCGAACCTGCGCGGGGAGACCCCAACAGATTTCAAGTCTGTCGCCTTAACCACTCGGCCACGACTACGGTATGTTGTAATTTATACCTAGTTGATCTATCTATTCCTATAAGACAGTGCAGTATCTGACAAAACATTTCGTAGTCGGAAGGATTCTATTCTGCGCGGGAAGACCCCAACAGATTTCAAGTCTGTCGCCTTAACCACTCAGACACGAGTGCCGTATTTTACAATTTAAACCTAGTTGATCTACTCGTATAAGACAGTGAAGTATTTGACAAAATCATTTCGTAGTCGGCAGAATTCGAACCTGCGCGGAAAGACCACAACAGATTTCTAGTCTGTCGCCTTAACCGCTCGGCCACGACTGCCGTATTTTACAATTTAAACCTAGTTGATCTACTCGTATAAGACAGTGAAGTATTTGACAAAATCATTTCGTAGTCGGCAGGATTCGAACCTGCGCGGGGAGACCCCAACAGATTTCAAGTCTGTCGCCTTAACCACTCGGCCACGACTACGGTATGTTGTAATTTGTACCTAGTTGATCTATCTATTCCTATAAGACAGTGCAGTATCTGAAAAAACATTTCGACGGTAGTCGGCAGGATTCGAACCTGCGCGGGGAGACACCAACATATTTCAAGTCTGTCGCCTTAACCACTCGGCCACGACTGCCGTATTTTACAATTTAAACCTATTTGATCTACTCGTATAAGACATTGAAGTATTTGATAAAATCGTTTCGTAGTCGGCAGGATTTGAACCTGCGAGAGGAGACCCCAACAGATTTCAAGTCTGTCGCCTTAACCACTCGGCCACGACTACGGTATATTGTAATTTATACCTAGTTGATCTATCTATTCCTATAAGACAGTGCAGTATCTGACAAAACATTTCGTAGTCGGCAGGATTCGAACCTGCGCGGGGAGACCCCAACAGATTTCAAGTCTGTCGCCTTAACCACTCGGCCACGACTACGGTATGTTGTAATTTGTACCTAGTTGATCTATCTATTCCTATAAGACAGTGCAGTATCTGCATGACAAAACATTTCGACGGTAGTCGGCAGGATTCGAACCTGCGCGGGGAGACACCAACATATTTCAAGTCTGTCGCCTTAACCACTCGGCCACGACTGCCGTATTTTACAATTTAAACCTATTTGATCTACTCGTATAAAAAAGTGAAGTATTTGACAAAATCATTTCGTAGTCGGCAGGATTCGAACCTGCGCGGGGAGACCCCAACAGATTTCAAGTCTGTCGCCTTAACCACTCTGCCACGACTACGGTATGTTGTAATTTATACCTAGTTGATCTATCTATTCCTATAAGACAGTGCAGTATCTGACAAAACATTTCGTAGTCGGCAGGATTCGAACCTGCGCGGGGAGACCCCAACAGATTTCAAGTCTGTCGCCTTAACCACTCGGCCACGACTGCCGTATTTTATAATTTAAACCTATTTAATCTACTCGTATAAGACAGTGAAGTATTTGACAAAATCATTTCGTAGTCGGCAGGATTCAAACCTGCGCGGGGAGACCCCAACAGATTTCAAGTCTGTCGCCTTAACCACTCGGCCACGACTACGGTATGTTGTAATTTGTACCTAGTTGATCTATCTATTCCTATAAGACAGTGCAGTATCTGACAAAACATTTCGACGGTAGTCGGCAGGATTCGAACCTGCGCGGGGAGACCCCAACAGATTTCAAGTCTGTCGCCTTAACTACTCGGCCACGACTACTGTATGTTGTAATTTGTACCTAGTTGATCTATCTATTCCTATAAGACAGTGCAGTATCTGACAAAACATTTCGTAGTCGGCAGGATTCGAACCTGCGCGGGGAGACCCCAACAGATTTCAAGTCTGTCGCCTTAACCACTGGGCCACGACTACGGTATGTTGTAATTTGTACCTAGTTGATCTATCTATTCCTATAAGACAGTGCAGTATCTGACAAAACATTTCGTAGTCGGCAGGATTCGAACCTGCGCGGGGAGACCCCAACAGATTTCAAGTCTGTCGCCTTAACCACTCGGCCACGACTGCCGTATTTTATAATTTAAACCTATTTAATCTACTCGTATAAGACAGTGAAGTATTTGACAAAATCATTTCGTAGTCGGCAGGATTCAAACCTGCGCGGGGAGACCCCAACAGATTTCAAGTCTGTCGCCTTAACCACTCGGCCACGACTACGGTATGTTGTAATTTGTACCTAGTTGATCTATCTATTCCTATAAGACAGTGCAGTATCTGACAAAACATTTCGACGGTAGTCGGCAGGATTCGAACCTGCGCGGGGAGACCCCAACAGATTTCAAGTCTGTCGCCTTAACTACTCGGCCACGACTACTGTATGTTGTAATTTGTACCTAGTTGATCTATCTATTCCTATAAGACAGTGCAGTATCTGACAAAACATTTCGTAGTCGGCAGGATTCGAACCTGCGCGGGGAGACCCCAACAGATTTCAAGTCTGTCGCCTTAACCACTCGGCCACGACTACTGTATGTTGTAATTTGTACCTAGTTGATCTATCTATTCCTATAAGACAGTGCAGTATCTGACAAAACATTTCGTAGTCGGCAGGATTCGAACCTGCGCGGGGAGACCCCAACAGATTTCAAGTCTGTCGCCTTAACCACTCGGCCACGACTACGGTATGTTGTAATTTATACCTAGTTGATCTATCTATTCCTATAAGACAGTGCAGTATCTGACAAAACATTTCGTAGTCGGAAGGATTCTATTCTGCGCGGGAAGACCCCAACAGATTTCAAGTCTGTCGCCTTAACCACTCAGACACGAGTGCCGTATTTTACAATTTAAACCTAGTTGATCTACTCGTATAAGACAGTGAAGTATTTGACAAAATCATTTCGTAGTCGGCAGAATTCGAACCTGCGCGGAAAGACCACAACAGATTTCTAGTCTGTCGCCTTAACTGCTCGGCCACGACTGCCGTATTTTACAATTTAAACCTAGTTGATCTACTCGTATAAGACAGTGAAGTATTTGACAAAATCATTTCGTAGTCGGCAGGATTCGAACCTGCGCGGGGAGACCCCAACAGATTTCAAGTCTGTCGCCTTAACCACTCGGCCACGACTACGGTATGTTGTAATTTGTACCTAGTTGATCTATCTATTCCTATAAGACAGTGCAGTATCTGAAAAAACATTTCGACGGTAGTCGGCAGGATTCGAACCTGCGCGGGGAGACACCAACATATTTCAAGTCTGTCGCCTTAACCACTCGGCCACGACTGCCGTATTTTACAATTTAAACCTATTTGATCTACTCGTATAAGACATTGAAGTATTTGATAAAATCGTTTCGTAGTCGGCAGGATTTGAACCTGCGAGAGGAGACCCCAACAGATTTCAAGTCTGTCGCCTTAACCACTCGGCCACGACTACGGTATATTGTAATTTATACCTAGTTGATCTATCTATTCCTATAAGACAGTGCAGTATCTGACAAAACATTTCGTAGTCGGCAGGATTCGAACCTGCGCGGGGAGACCCCAACAGATTTCAAGTCTGTCGCCTTAACCACTCGGCCACGACTACGGTATGTTGTAATTTGTACCTAGTTGATCTATCTATTCCTATAAGACAGTGCAGTATCTGCATGACAAAACATTTCGACGGTAGTCGGCAGGATTCGAACCTGCGCGGGGAGACACCAACATATTTCAAGTCTGTCGCCTTAACCACTCGGCCACGACTGCCGTATTTTACAATTTAAACCTATTTGATCTACTCGTATAAAAAAGTGAAGTATTTGACAAAATCATTTCGTAGTCGGCAGGATTCGAACCTGCGCGGGGAGACCCCAACAGATTTCAAGTCTGTCGCCTTAACCACTCTGCCACGACTACGGTATGTTGTAATTTATACCTAGTTGATCTATCTATTCCTATAAGACAGTGCAGTATCTGACAAAACATTTCGTAGTCGGCAGGATTCGAACCTGCGCGGGGAGACCCCAACAGATTTCAAGTCTGTCGCCTTAACCACTCGGCCACGACTGCCGTATTTTATAATTTAAACCTATTTAATCTACTCGTATAAGACAGTGAAGTATTTGACAAAATCATTTCGTAGTCGGCAGGATTCAAACCTGCGCGGGGAGACCCCAACAGATTTCAAGTCTGTCGCCTTAACCACTCGGCCACGACTACGGTATGTTGTAATTTGTACCTAGTTGATCTATCTATTCCTATAAGACAGTGCAGTATCTGACAAAACATTTCGACGGTAGTCGGCAGGATTCGAACCTGCGCGGGGAGACCCCAACAGATTTCAAGTCTGTCGCCTTAACTACTCGGCCACGACTACTGTATGTTGTAATTTGTACCTAGTTGATCTATCTATTCCTATAAGACAGTGCAGTATCTGACAAAACATTTCGTAGTCGGCAGGATTCGAACCTGCGCGGGGAGACCCCAACAGATTTCAAGTCTGTCGCCTTAACCACTGGGCCACGACTACGGTATGTTGTAATTTATACCTAGTTGATCTATCTATTCCTATAAGACAGTGCAGTATCTGACAAAACATTTCGTAGTCGGAAGGATTCTATTCTGCGCGGGAGGACCCCAACAGATTTCAAGTCTGTCGCCTTAACCACTCAGACACGAGTGCCGTATTTTACAATTTAAACCTAGTTGATCTACTCGTATAAGACAGTGAAGTATTTGACAAAATCATTTCGTAGTCGGCAGAATTCGAACCTGCGCGGAAAGACCACAACAGATTTCTAGTCTGTCGCCTTAACCGCTTGGCCACGACTGCCGTATTTTACAATTTAAACCTAGTTGATCTACTCGTATAAGACAGTGAAGTATTTGACAAAATCATGTCGTAGTCGGCAGAATTCGAACCTGCGCGGAAAGACCACAACAGATTTCTAGTCTGTCGCCTTAACCGCTCGGCCACGACTGCCGTATTTTACAATTTAAACCTAGTTGATCTACTCGTATAAGACAGTGAAGTATTTGACAAAATCATTTCGTAGTCGGCAGGATTCGAACCTGCGCGGGGAGACCCCAACAGATTTCAAGTCTGTCGCCTTAACCACTCGGCCACGACTACGGTATGTTGTAATTTGTACCTAGTTGATCTATCTATTCCTATAAGACAGTGCAGTATCTGAAAAAACATTTCGACGGTAGTCGGCAGGATTCGAACCTGCGCGGGGAGACACCAACATATTTCAAGTCTGTCGCCTTAACCACTCGGCCACGACTGCCGTATTTTACAATTTAAACCTATTTGATCTACTCGTATAAGACATTGAAGTATTTGATAAAATCATTTCGTAGTCGGCAGGATTTGAACCTGCGAGAGGAGACCCCAACAGATTTCAAGTCTGTCGCCTTAACCACTCGGCCACGACTACGGTATATTGTAATTTATACCTAGTTGATCTATCTATTCCTATAAGACAGTGCAGTATCTGACAAAACATTTCGTAGTCGGCAGGATTCGAACCTGCGCGGGGAGACCCCAACAGATTTCAAGTCTGTCGCCTTAACCACTCGGCCACGACTACGGTATGTTGTAATTTGTACCTAGTTGATCTATCTATTCCTATAAGACAGTGCAGTATCTGCATGACAAAACATTTCGACGGTAGTCGGCAGGATTCGAACCTGCGCGGGGAGACACCAACATATTTCAAGTCTGTCGCCTTAACCACTCGGCCACGACTGCCGTATTTTACAATTTAAACCTATTTGATCTACTCGTATAAAAAAGTGAAGTATTTGACAAAATCATTTCGTAGTCGGCAGGATTCGAACCTGCGCGGGGAGACCCCAACAGATTTCAAGTCTGTCGCCTTAACCACTCTGCCACGACTACGGTATGTTGTAATTTATACCTAGTTGATCTATCTATTCCTATAAGACAGTGCAGTATCTGACAAAACATTTCGTAGTCGGCAGGATTCGAACCTGCGCGGGGAGACCCCAACAGATTTCAAGTCTGTCGCCTTAACCACTGGGCCACGACTACGGTATGTTGTAATTTATACCTAGTTGATCTATCTATTCCTATAAGACAGTGCAGTATCTGACAAAACATTTCGTAGTCGGAAGGATTCTATTCTGCGCGGGAGGACCCCAACAGATTTCAAGTCTGTCGCCTTAACCACTCAGACACGAGTGCCGTATTTTACAATTTAAACCTAGTTGATCTACTCGTATAAGACAGTGAAGTATTTGACAAAATCATTTCGTAGTCGGCAGAATTCGAACCTGCGCGGAAAGACCACAACAGATTTCTAGTCTGTCGCCTTAACCGCTTGGCCACGACTGCCGTATTTTACAATTTAAACCTAGTTGATCTACTCGTATAAGACAGTGAAGTATTTGACAAAATCATGTCGTAGTCGGCAGAATTCGAACCTGCGCGGAAAGACCACAACAGATTTCTAGTCTGTCGCCTTAACCGCTCGGCCACGACTGCCGTATTTTACAATTTAAACCTAGTTGATCTACTCGTATAAGACAGTGAAGTATTTGACAAAATCATTTCGTAGTCGGCAGGATTCGAACCTGCGCGGGGAGACCCCAACAGATTTCAAGTCTGTCGCCTTAACCACTCGGCCACGACTACGGTATGTTGTAATTTGTACCTAGTTGATCTATCTATTCCTATAAGACAGTGCAGTATCTGAAAAAACATTTCGACGGTAGTCGGCAGGATTCGAACCTGCGCGGGGAGACACCAACATATTTCAAGTCTGTCGCCTTAACCACTCGGCCACGACTGCCGTATTTTACAATTTAAACCTATTTGATCTACTCGTATAAGACATTGAAGTATTTGATAAAATCATTTCGTAGTCGGCAGGATTTGAACCTGCGAGAGGAGACCCCAACAGATTTCAAGTCTGTCGCCTTAACCACTCGGCCACGACTACGGTATATTGTAATTTATACCTAGTTGATCTATCTATTCCTATAAGACAGTGCAGTATCTGACAAAACATTTCGTAGTCGGCAGGATTCGAACCTGCGCGGGGAGACCCCAACAGATTTCAAGTCTGTCGCCTTAACCACTCGGCCACGACTGCGGTATGTTGTAATTTGTACCTAGTTGATCTATCTATTCCTATAAGACAGTGCAGTATCTGCATGACAAAACATTTCGACGGTAGTCGGCAGGATTCGAACCTGCGCGGGGAGACACCAACAGATTTCAAGTCTGTCGCCTTAACCACTCGGCCACGACTACGGTATGTTGTAATTTGTACCTAGTTGATCTATCTATTCCTATAAGACAGTGCAGTATCTGAAAAAACATTTCGACGGTAGTCGGCAGGATTCGAACCTGCGCGGGGAGACACCAACATATTTCAAGTCTGTCGCCTTAACCACTCGGCCACGACTGCCGTATTTTACAATTTAAACCTATTTGATCTACTCGTATAAGACATTGAAGTATTTGATAAAATCATTTCGTAGTCGGCAGGATTTGAACCTGCGAGAGGAGACCCCAACAGATTTCAAGTCTGTCGCCTTAACCACTCGGCCACGACTACGGTATATTGTAATTTATACCTAGTTGATCTATCTATTCCTATAAGACAGTGCAGTATCTGACAAAACATTTCGTAGTCGGCAGGATTCGAACCTGCGCGGGGAGACCCCAACAGATTTCAAGTCTGTCGCCTTAACCACTCGGCCACGACTGCGGTATGTTGTAATTTGTACCTAGTTGATCTATCTATTCCTATAAGACAGTGCAGTATCTGCATGACAAAACATTTCGACGGTAGTCGGCAGGATTCGAACCTGCGCGGGGAGACACCAACATATTTCAAGTCTGTCGCCTTAACCACTCGGCCACGACTGCCGTATTTTACAATTTAAACCTATTTGATCTACTCGTATAAGACAGTGAAGTATTTGACAAAATCATTTCGTAGTCGGAAGGATTCGAACCTGCGCGGGGAGACCCCAACAGATTTCAAGTCTGTCGCCTTAACCACTCTGCCACGACTACGGTATGTTGTAATTTATACCTAGTTGATCTATCTATTCCTATAAGACAGTGCAGTAACTGACAAAACATTTCGTAGTCGGCAGGATTCGAACCTGCGCGGGGAGACCCCAACAGATTTCAAGTCTGTCGCCTTAACCACTCGGCCACGACTGGCGTATTTAATAATTTAAACCTATTTGATCTACTCGTATAGGACAGTGAAGTATTTGACAAAATCATTTCGTAGTCGGCAGGATTCGAACCTGCGAGGGGAAACCACATAAGATTTCAAGTCTGTCGCCTTAACCACTCGGCCACGACTACTGTATGTTGTAATTTATACCTAGTTGATCTATCTATTCCTATAAGACAGTGCAGTATCTGACAAAACATTTCGTAGTCGGCAGGATTCGAACCTGCGCGGGGAGACCCCAACAGATTTAAAGTCTGTCGCCTTAACCACTCGGCCACGACTACGGTATGTTGTAATTTATACCTAGTTGATCTATCTATTCCTATAAGACAGTGCAGTATCTGACAAAACATTTCGTAGTCGGAAGGATTCGAATCTGCGCGGGGAGACCCCAACAGATTTCAAGTCTGTCGCCTTAACCACTCGGCCACGAGTACTGTATGTTGTAATTTATACCTAGTTGATATATCTACTCCTATAAGACAGTGCAGTATCTGACAAAACATTTCGTAGTCGCCAGAATTCTATTCTGCGCGGGAGGACCCCAACAGATTTCAAGTCTGTCGCCTTAACCACTCAGACACGAGTGCCGTATTTTACAATTTAAACCTAGTTGATCTACTCGTATAAGACAGTGAAGTATTTGACAAAATCATTTCGTAGTCGCCAGAATTCGAACCTGCGCGGAAAGACCACAACAGATTTCTAGTCTGTCGCCTTAACCGCTCGGCCACGACTGCCGTATTTTACAATTTAAACCTAGTTGATCTACTCGTATAAGACAGTGAAGTATTTGACAAAATCATTTCGTAGTCGGCAGGATTCGAACCTGCGCGGGGAGACCCCAACAGATTTCAAGTCTGTCGCCTTAACCACTCGGCCACGACTACGGTATGTTGTAATTTGTACCTAGTTGATCTATCTATTCCTATAAGACAGTGCAGTATCTGAAAAAACATTTCGACGGTAGTCGGCAGGATTTGAACCTGCGAGGGGAGACACCAACATATTTCAAGTCTGTCGCCTTAACCACTCGGCCACGACTGCCGTATTTTACAATTTAAACCTATTTGATCTACTCGTATAAGACAGTGAAGTATTTGATAAAATCATTTCGTAGTCGGCAGGATTCGAACCTGCGCGGGGAGACCCCAACATATTTCAAGTCTGTCGCCTTAACCACTCTGCCACGACTACGGTATGTTGTAATTTATACCTAGTTGATCTATCTATTCCTATAAGACAGTGCAGTATCTGACAAAACATTTCGTAGTCGGCAGGATTGGAACCTGCGCGGGGAGATCCCAACAGATTTCAGGTCTGTCGCCTTAACCACTCGGCCACGACTGCCGTATTTTATAATTTAAACCTATTTGATCTACTCGTATAAGACAGTGAAGTATTTGACAAAATCATTTCGTAGTCGGCAGGATTCGAACCTGCGCGGGGAGACCACAACAGATTTCAAGTCTGTCGCCTTAACCACTGGGCCACGACTACTGTATGTTGTAATTTATACCTAGTTGATCTATCTATTCCTATAAGACAGTGCAGTATCTGACAAAACGTTTCGTAGTCGGCAGGATTCGAACCTGCGCGGGGAGACCCGAACAGATTTCAAGTCTGTCGCCTTAACCACTCGGCCACGGCTACGGTATGTTGTAATTTATACCTAGTTGATCTATCTATTCCTATAAGACAGTGCAGTATCTGACAAAACATTTCGTAGTCGGAAGGATTCGAATCTTCGCGGGGAGACCCCAACAGATTTCAAGTCTGTCGCCTTAACCACTCGGCCACGACTACTGTATGTTGTAATTTATACCTAGTTGATATATCTACTCCTATAAGACAGTGCAGTATCTGACAAAACATTTCGTAGTCGGCAGGATTCGAACCTGCGCGGAGAGACTCCAACAGATTTCTAGTCTGTCCCTTTAACCGCTCGGCCACGACTACCGTATTTTTTCAATTTAAACATAGTTGACCTATACTCGTGTAATACAGTGCAGTATTTGACAAAACATTTCGTAGTCGGCAGAATTATATTATGCGCGGGAGGACCCCAACAGATTTCAAGTCTGTCGCCTTAACCACTCGGACACGAGTGCCGTATTTTACAATTTAAACCTAGTTGATCTACTCGTATAAGACAGTGAAGTATTTGACAAAATCATTTCGTAGTCGGCAGGATTCGAACCTGCGCGGGGAGACCCCAACAGATTTCAAGTCTGTCGCCTTAACCACTCGGCCACGACTACGGTATGTTGTAATTTGTACCTAGTTGATCTATCTATTCCTATAAGACAGTGCAGTATCTGAAAAAACATTTCGACGGTAGTCGGCAGGATTCGAACATGCGCGGGGAGACACCAAAATATTTCAAGTCTGTCGCCTTAACCACTCGGCCACGACTGCCGTATTTTACAATTTAAACCTATTTGATCTACTCGTATAAGACAGTGAAGTATTTGATAAAATCATTTCGTAGTCGGCAGGATTCGAACCTGCGCGGGGAGACCACAACAGATTTCAAGTCTGTCGCCTTAACCACTAGGCCACGACTACTGTATGTTGTAATTTATACCTAGTTGATCTATCTATTCCTATAAGACAGTGCAGTATCTGACAAAACGTTTCGTAGTCGGCAGGATTCGAACCTGCGCGGGGAGACCCGAACAGATTTCAAGTCTGTCGCCTTAACCACTCGGCCACGGCTACGGTATGTTGTAATTTATACCTAGTTGATCTATCTATTCCTATAAGACAGTGCAGTATCTGACAAAACATTTCGTAGTCGGAAGGATTCGAATCTTCGCGGGGAGACCCCAAAAGATTTCAAGTCTGTCGCCTTAACCACTCGGCCACGACTACTGTATGTTGTAATTTATACCTAGTTGATATATCTACTCCTATAAGACAGTGCAGTATCTGACAAAACATTTCGTAGTCGGCAGGATTCGAACCTGCGCGGAGAGACTCCAACAGATTTCTAGTCTGTCCCTTTAACCGCTCGGCCACGACTACCGTATTTTTTCAATTTAAACATAGTTGACCTATACTCGTGTAATACAGTGCAGTATTTGACAAAACATTTCGTAGTCGGCAGAATTATATTATGCGCGGGAGGACCCCAACAGATTTCAAGTCTGTCGCCTTAACCACTCGGACACGAGTGCCGTATTTTACAATTCAAACCTAGTTGATCTACTCGTATAAGACAGTGAAGTATTTGACAAAATCATTTCGTAGTCGGCAGGATTCGAACCTGCGCGGGTAGACCCTAACAGATTTCAAGTCTGTCGCCTTAACCACTCGGCCACGACTACGGTATGTTGTAATTTGTACCTAGTTGATCTATCTATTCCTATAAGACAGTGCAGTATCTGAAAAAACATTTCGACGGTAGTCGGCAGGATTCGAACCTGCGCGGGGAGACACCAACATATTTCAAGTCTGTCGCCTTAACCACTCGGCCACGACTGCCGTATTTTACAATTTAAACCTATTTGATCTACTCGTATAAGACAGTGAAGTATTTGATAAAATCATTTCGTAGTCGGCAGGATTCGAACCTGCGCGGGGAGACCCCAACAGATTTCAAGTCTGTCGCCTTAACCACTCTGCCACGACTACGGTATGTTGAAATTTATACCTAGTTGATCTATCTATTCCTATAAAACAGTGCAGTATCTGACAAAACATTTCGTAGTCGGCAGGATTGGAACCTGCGCGGGGAGACCCCAACAGATTTCAAGTCTGTCGCCTTAACCACTCGGCCACGACTGCCGTATTTTATAATTTAAACCTATTTGATCTACTCGTATAAGACAGTGAAGTATTTGACAAAATCATTTCGTAGTCGGCAGAATTCGAACCTGCGCGGGGAGACCACAACAGATTTCAAGTCTGTCGCCTTAACCACTCGGCCACGACTACTGTATGTTGTAATTTATACCTAGTTGATCTATCTATTCCTATAAGACAGTGCAGTATCTGACAAAACGTTTCGTAATCGGCAGGATTCGAACCTGCGCGGGGAGACCCCAACAGATTTCAAGTCTGTCGCCTTAACCACTCGGCCACGGCCACGATATGTTGTAATTTATACCTAGTTGATCTATCTATTCCTATAAGACAGTGCAGTATCTGACAAAACATTTCGTAGTCGCCAGAATTCTATTCTGCGCGGGAGGACCCCAACAGATTTCAAGTCTGTCGCCTTAACCACTCAGACACGAGTGCCGTATTTTACAATTTAAACCTAGTTGATCTACTCGTATAAGACAGTGAAGTATTTGACAAAATCATTTCGTAGTCGGCAGAATTCGAACCTGCGCGGAAAGACCACAACAGATTTCTAGTCTGTCGCCTTAACCGCTCGGCCACGACTGCCGTATTTTACAATTTAAACCTAGTTGATCTACTCGTATAAGACAGTGAAGTATTTGACAAAATCATTTCGTAGTCGGCAGGATTCGAACCTGCGCGGGGAGACCCCAACAGATTTCAAGTCTGTCGCCTTAACCACTCGGCCACGACTACGGTATGTTGTAATTTGTACCTAGTTGATCTATCTATTCCTATAAGACAGTGCAGTATCTGAAAAAACATTTCGACGGTAGTCGGCAGGATTCGAACCTGCGCGGGGAGACACCAACATATTTCAAGTCTGTCGCCTTAACCACTCGGCCACGACTGCCGTATTTTACAATTTAAACCTATTTGATCTACTCGTATAAGACAGTGAAGTATTTGATAAAATCATTTCGTAGTCGGCAGGATTCAAACCTGCGCGGGGAGACCCCAACAGATTTCAAGTCTGTCGCCTTAACCACTCTGCCACGACTACGGTATGTTGAAATTTATACCTAGTTGATCTATCTATTCCTATAAAACAGTGCAGTATCTGACAAAACATTTCGTAGTCGGCAGGATTGGAACCTGCGCGGGGAGACCCCAACAGATTTCAAGTCTGTCGCCTTAACCACTCGGCCACGACTGCCGTATTTTATAATTTAAACCTATTTGATCTACTCGTATAAGACAGTGAAGTATTTGACAAAATCATTTCGTAGTCGGCAGAATTCGAACCTGCGCGGGGAGACCACAACAGATTTCAAGTCTGTCGCCTTAACCACTCGGCCACGACTACTGTATGTTGTAATTTATACCTAGTTGATCTATCTATTCCTATAAGACAGTGCAGTATCTGACAAAACGTTTCGTAATCGGCAGGATTCGAACCTGCGCGGGGAGACCCCAACAGATTTCAAGTCTGTCGCCTTAACCACTCGGCCACGGCCACGATATGTTGTAATTTATACCTAGTTGATCTATCTATTCCTATAAGACAGTGCAGTATCTGACAAAACATTTCGTAGTCGCCAGAATTCTATTCTGCGCGGGAGGACCCCAACAGATTTCAAGTCTGTCGCCTTAACCACTCAGACACGAGTGCCGTATTTTACAATTTAAACCTAGTTGATCTACTCGTATAAGACAGTGAAGTATTTGACAAAATCATTTCGTAGTCGGCAGAATTCGAACCTGCGCGGAAAGACCACAACAGATTTCTAGTCTGTCGCCTTAACCGCTCGGCCACGACTGCCGTATTTTACAATTTAAACCTAGTTGATCTACTCGTATAAGACAGTGAAGTATTTGACAAAATCATTTCGTAGTCGGCAGGATTCGAACCTGCGCGGGGAGACCCCAACAGATTTCAAGTCTGTCGCCTTAACCACTCGGCCACGACTACGGTATGTTGTAATTTGTACCTAGTTGATCTATCTATTCCTATAAGACAGTGCAGTATCTGAAAAAACATTTCGACGGTAGTCGGCAGGATTCGAACCTGCGCGGGGAGACACCAACATATTTCAAGTCTGTCGCCTTAACCACTCGGCCACGACTGCCGTATTTTACAATTTAAACCTATTTGATCTACTCGTATAAGACAGTGAAGTATTTTATAAAATCATTTCGTAGTCGGCAGGATTCGAACCTGCGCGGGGAGACCCCAACAGATTTCAAGTCTGTCGCCTTAACCACTCTGCCACGACTACGGTATGTTGAAATTTATACCTAGTTGATCTATCTAATCCTATAAAACAGTGCAGTATCTGACAAAACATTTCTTAGTCGGCAGGATTGGAACCTGCGCGGGGAGACCCCAACAGATTTCAAGTCTGTCGCCTTAACCACTCGGCCACGACTGCCGTATTTTATAATTTAAACCTATTTGATCTACTCGTATAAGACAGTGAAGTATTTGATAAAATCATTTCGTAGTCGGCAGGATTCGAACCTGCGCGGGGAGACCCCAACAGATTTCAAGTCTGTCGCCTTAACCACTCTGCCACGACTACGGTATGTTGAAATTTATACCTAGTTGATCTATCTATTCCTATAAAACAGTGCAGTATCTGACAAAACATTTCGTAGTCGGCAGGATTGGAACCTGCGCGGGGAGACCCCAACAGATTTCAAGTCTGTCGCCTTAACCACTCGGCCACGACTGCCGTATTTTATAATTTAAACCTATTTGATCTACTCGTATAAGACAGTGAAGTATTTGACAAAATCATTTCGTAGTCGGCAGAATTCGAACCTGCGCGGGGAGACCACAACAGATTTCAAGTCTGTCGCCTTAACCACTCGGCCACGACTACTGTATGTTGTAATTTATACCTAGTTGATCTATCTATTCCTATAAGACAGTGCAGTATCTGACAAAACGTTTCGTAGTCGGCAGGATTCGAACCTGCGCGGGGAGACCCCAACAGATTTCAAGTCTGTCGCCTTAACCACTCGGCCACGGCCACGGTATGTTGTAATTTATACCTAGTTGATCTATCTATTCCTATAAGACAGTGCAGTATCTGACAAAACATTTCGTAGTCGGAAGGATTCGAATTTTCGCGGGGAGACCCCAACAGATTTCAAGTCTGTCGCCTTAACCACTCGGCCACGACTACTGTATGTTGTAATTTATACCTAGTTGATCTATCTATTCATATAAGACAGTGCAGTATCTGACAAAACGTTTCGTAGTCGGCAGGATTCGAACCTGCGCGGGGAGACCCCAACAGATTTCAAGTCTGTCGCCTTAACCACTCGGCCACGGCCACGGTATGTTGTAATTTATACCTAGTTGATCTATCTATTCCTATAAGACAGTGCAGTATCTGACAAAACATTTCGTAGTCGCCAGAATTCTATTCTGCGCGGGAGGACCCCAACAGATTTCAAGTCTGTCGCCTTAACCACTCAGACACGAGTGCCGTATTTTACAATTTAAACCTAGTTGATCTACTCGTATAAGACAGTGAAGTATTTGACAAAATCATTTCGTAGTCGGCAGAATTCGAACCTGCGCGGAAAGACCACAACAGATTTCTAGTCTGTCGCCTTAACCGCTCGGCCACGACTGTCGTATTTTACAATTTAAACCTAGTTGATCTACTCGTATAAGACAGTGAAGTATTTGACAAAATCATTTCGTAGTCGGCAGGATTCGAACCTGCGCGGGGAGACCCCAACAGATTTCAAGTCTGTCGCCTTAACCACTCGGCCACGACTACGGTATGTTGTAATTTGTACCTAGTTGATCTATCTATTCCTATAAGACAGTGCAGTATCTGAAAAAACATTTCGACGGTAGTCGGCAGGATTCGAACCTGCGCGGGGAGACACCAACATATTTCAAGTCTGTCGCCTTAACCACTCGGCCACGACTGCCGTATTTTACAATTTAAACCTATTTGATCTACTCGTATAAGACAGTGAAGTATTTGATAAAATCATTTCGTAGTCGGCAGGATTCGAACCTGCGCGGGGAGACCCCAACAGATTTCAAGTCTGTCGCCTTAACCACTCTGCCACGACTACGGTATGTTGTAATTTATACCTAGTTGATCTATCTATTCCTATAAGACAGTGCAGTATCTGACAAAACATTTCGTAGTCGGCAGGATTGGAACCTGCGCGGGGAGATCCCAACAGATTTCAGGTCTGTCGCCTTAACCACTCGGCCACGACTGCCGTATTTTATAATTTAAACCTATTTGATCTACTCGTATAAGACAGTGAAGTATTTGACAAAATCATTTCGTAGTCGGCAGGATTCGAACCTGCGCGGGGAGACCACAACAGATTTCAAGTCTGTCGCCTTAACCACTAGGCCACGGCTACGGTATGTTGTAATTTATACCTAGTTGATCTATCTATTCCTATAAGACAGTGCAGTATCTGACAAAACGTTTCGTAGTCGGCAGGATTCGAACCTGCGCGGGGAGACCCGAACAGATTTCAAGTCTGTCGCCTTAACCACTCGGCCACGGCTACGGTATGTTGTAATTTATACCTAGTTGATCTATCTATTCCTATAAGACAGTGCAGTATCTGACAAAACATTTCGGAGTCGGAAGGATTCGAATCTTCGCGGGGAGACCCCAACAGATTTCAAGTCTGTCGCCTTAACCACTCGGCCACGACTACTGTATGTTGTAATTTATACCTAGTTGATATATCTACTCCTATAAGACAGTGCAGTATCTGACAAAACATTTCGTAGTCGGCAGGATTCGAACCTGCGCGGAGAGACTCCAACAGATTTCTAGTCTGTCCCTTTAACCGCTCGGCCACGACTACCGTATTTTCTCAATTTAAACATAGTTGACCTATACTCGTGTAATACAGTGCAGTATTTGACAAAACATTTCGTAGTCGGCAGAATTCTATTATGCGCGGGAGGACCCCAACAGATTTCAAGTCTGTCGCCTTAACCACTCGGACACGAGTGCCGTATTTTACAATTTAAACCTAGTTGATCTACTCGTATAAGACAGTGAAGTATTTGACAAAATCATTTCGTAGTCGGCAGGATTCGAACCTGCGCGGGGAGACCCCAACATATTTCAAGTCTGTCGCCTTAACCACTCTGCCACGACTACGTTATGTTGTAATTTGTACCTAGTTGATCTATCTATTCCTATAAGACAGTGCAGTATCTGAAAAAACATTTCGACGGTAGTCGGCAGGATTCGAACCTGCGCGGGGAGACACCAACATATTTTTAAAGTCTGTCGCCTTAACCACTCGGCCACGACTGCCGTATTTTACAATTTAAACCTATTTGATCTACTCGTATAAGACAGTGAAGTATTTGATAAAATCATTTCGTAGTCGGCAGGATTCGAACCTGCGCGGGGAGACCCCAACAGATTTCAAGTCTGTCGCCTTAACCACTCTGCCACGACTACGGTATGTTGAAATTGATACCTAGTTGATCTATCTATTCCTATAAAACAGTGCAGTATCTGACAAAACATTTCGTAGTCGGCAGGATTGGAACCTGCGCGGGGAGACCCCAACAGATTTCAAGTCTGTCGCCTTAACCACTCGGCCACGACTGCCGTATTTTATAATTTAAACCTATTTGATCTACTCGTATAAGACAGTGAAGTATTTGACAAAATCATTTCGTAGTCGGCAGAATTCGAACCTGCGCGGGGAGACCACAACAGATTTCAAGTCTGTCGCCTTAACCACTCGGCCACGACTACTGTATGTTGTAATTTATACCTAGTTGATCTATCTATTCCTATAAGACAGTGCAGTATCTGACAAAACGTTTGGTAGTCGGCAGGATTCGAACCTGCGCGGGGAGACCCCAACAGATTTCAAGTCTGTCGCCTTAACCACTCGGCCACGGCCACGGTATGTTGTAATTTATACCTAGTTGATCTATCTATTCCTATAAGACAGTGCAGTATCTGACAAAACATTTCGTAGTCGGAAGGATTCGAATTTTCGCGGGGAGACCCCAACAGATTTCAAGTCTGTCGCCTTAACCACTCGGCCACGACTACTGTATGTTGTAATTTATACCTAGTTGATATATCTACTCCTATAAGACAGTGCAGTATCTGACAAAACATTTCGTAGTCGGCAGAATTCGAACCTGCGCGGAGAGACTCCAACAGATTTCTAGTCTGTCCCTTTAACCGCTCGGCCACGACTACCGTATTTTTTCAATTTAAACATAGAACACGTTGAGAGCAATTTAGAAATAATGAGATTTTAAAAATACGCAAAAAATCATTACAATTTTAAATAATCCATTTATTAGCTCAGATATTTTAGCAAAATGTTCAAGCTTACACGTATAACATTTGAAAAGAGAAATTTCAATTAAAATATGATATTCAATGTTTAGAAAGCTACACATTGTGAAGAAAACAGCCCTTTTTCAAATAGAGGAATTTTTATTTTTTTAACCAAAATTGTGTTGGACGTTGATAATGCAAACATTTCTCATCAAAACGAAGTCTCACATTAAGTTGTTTAAGAAAATTACACAAAGGTCACTAAAGCCTTAATCACAATTTCATTTTTTATCACAAAGCAAATTGTGTAAAAAGAACCGACTGCGTCGTCTTCATTATTGAAATAAATTGATATTAACCTCAATAAAGTATACTTTCTTCAACAGATTCTGTTCCTACAAAAATTGTTTGCATGTTTTGACATATTTCCCTTGAAAAAATTCAATTACAAAAGCATTTATATCACAGCTGTTGGCAACTTAACAGCATCTCGTGTTCTGTAGTTAAATCAGTACAAATATCACATATTTTCCACGCGATAGGTGGTACCTCTGATTTTCATATCATCAAATGTTAAGTGTGAGTTTCCCATCTGATCTGAGCGTGGAAGCTCTCCAAATATCGGGCTTCCATTTGCATACAAACATTTACAACCTCAAGTTAAACATTGTGAATGGAAGTTCGACAATTGTAGGGTGTCTATTCATATCTAATAATGAAAGCCCTACAATTGTAGGCCGTTCATTCTCATCTGAGAATGGAGGCCCTACAATTGTAGGGTGTCCAGTCATATCTAGAAATGAAAGCCCTACAATTGTAGGCCTTCCATTCACATCTGAGAATGAAAACCCTACAATTGTAGGGCTTCCATTCACCTCTGAGAATGGAGGCCCTACAATTGTAGGCCTTCCATTCACATCTGAGAATGAAAACCCTACAATTGTAGGCCTTCCATTGTTTATCTGTGAATGGATGGCCTACAATTGTAGGGCTTTCATTATCAGATATGAATGGACCGCCTACAATTGTAGGGATTATATTATCTGTGAATGGATGGCCTACAATTGTAGGGCTTCTATTCTCAGACATGAATGAACAGACTGCAATTGTGAAGGGATTATATTCCCAGGTGTGAATAACTAGCTTACAATTATATGGCATAATCTCAGTTAAGAATAAAAAGCAAACATCTTGAATAACTTCAAAATCTAAACAAATCACAAAATGAAATTCCGACCTTGATGGAAATGCAGAAATTATAACAGTATAAACAAGCCTTGATGTTTTATTAATGATTTTTGTCTAAATTACCTTTATGTGTACAGCAGCATTGATTTTTTTAAATAATGTATAGATCTGATGAGTAGCAAGCGAGAAAGTTTGTAGGGGACTGCTTTTCAAATGAAAAAATGTATCTTGGAAACTCGGTTGCACTTTGTATTGTAAAAGGGCAGAAGCATCAAGTTCTCATTATTTCTAAATTACTCTCAATGTGTTATAGTTGACCTATACTCGTGTAATACAGTGCAGTATTTGACAAAACATTTCGTAGTCGGCAGAATTCTATTCTGCGCGGGAGGACCACAACAGATTTCAAGTCTGTCGCCTTAACCACTAGGCCACGACTACTGTATGTTGTAATTTATACCTAGTTGATCTATCTATTCCTATAAGACAGTGCAGTATCTGACAAAACGTTTCGTAGTCGGCAGGATTCGAACCTGCGCGGGGAGACCCGAACAGATTTCAAGTCTGTCGCCTTAACCACTCGGCCACGGCTACGGTATGTTGTAATTTATACCTAGTTGATCTATCTATTCCTATAAGACAGTGCAGTATCTGACAAAACATTTCGTAGTCGGAAGGATTCGAATCTTCGCGGGGAGACCCCAACAGATTTCAAGTCTGTCGCCTTAACCACTCGGCCACGACTACTGTATGTTGTAATTTATACCTAGTTGATATATCTACTCCTATAAGACAGTGCAGTATCTGACAAAACATTTCGTAGTCGGCAGGATTCGAACCTGCGCGGAGAGACTCCAACAGATTTCTAGTCTGTCCCTTTAACCGCTCGGCCACGACTACCGTATTTTTTCAATTTAAACATAGTTGACCTATACTCGTGTAATACAGTGCAGTATTTGACAAAACATTTCGTAGTCGGCAGAATTCTATTATGCGCGGGAGGACCCCAACAGATTTCAAGTCTGTCGCCTTAACCACTCGGACACGAGTGCCGTATTTTACAATTTAAACCTAGTTGATCTACTCGTATAAGACAGTGAAGTATTTGACAAAATCATTTCGTAGTCGGCAGGATTCGAACCTGCGCGGGGAGACCCAAACAGATTTCAAGTCTGTCGCCTTAACCACTCGGCCACGACTACGGTATGTTGTAATTTGTACCTAGTTGATCTATCTATTCCTATAAGACAGTGCAGTATCTGAAAAAACATTTCGACGGTAGTCGGCAGGATTCGAACCTGCGCGGGGAGACACCAACATATTTTTAAAGTCTGTCGCCTTAACCACTCGGCCACGACTGCCGTATTTTACAATTTAAACCTATTTAATCTACTCGTATAAGACAGTGAAGTATTTGATAAAATCATTTCGTAGTCGGCAGGATTCGAACCTGCGCGGGGAGACCCCAACAGATTTCAAGTCTGTCGCCTTAACCACTCTGCCACGACTACGGTATGTTGAAATTTATACCTAGTTGATCTATCTATTCCTATAAAACAGTGCAGTATCTGACAAAACATTTCGTAGTCGGCAGGATTGGAACCTGCGCGGGGAGACCCCAACAGATTTCAAGTCTGTCGCCTTAACCACTCGGCCACGACTGCCGTATTTTATAATTTAAACCTATTTGATCTACTCGTATAAGACAGTGAAGTATTTGACAAAATCATTTCGTAGTCGGCAGAATTCGAACCTGCGCGGGGAGACCACAACAGATTTCAAGTCTGTCGCCTTAACCACTCGGCCACGACTACTGTATGTTGTAATTTATACCTAGTTGATCTATCTATTCCTATAAGACAGTGCAGTATCTGACAAAACGTTTCGTATTCGGCAGGATTCGAACCTGCGCGGGGAGACCCCAACAGATTTCAAGTCTGTCGCCTTAACCACTCGGCCACGGCCACGGTATGTTGTAATTTATACCTAGTTGATCTATCTATTCCTATAAGACAGTGCAGTATCTGACAAAACATTTCGTAGTCGGAAGGATTCGAATTTTCGCTGGGAGACCCCAACAGATTTCAAGTCTGTCGCCTTAACCACTCGGCCACGACTACTGTATGTTGTAATTTATACCTAGTTGATATATCTACTCCTATAAGACAGTGCAGTATCTGACAAAACATTTCGTAGTCGGCAGGATTCGAACCTGCGCGGAGAGACTCCAACAGATTTCTAGTCTGTCCCTTTAACCGCTCGGCCACGACTACCGTATTTTTTCAATTTAAACATAGAACACGTTGAGAGCAATTTAGAAATAATGAGATTTTAAAAATACGCAAAAAATTATTACAATTTTAAATAATCCATTTATTAGCTCAGATATTTTAGCAAAATGTTCAAGCTTACACGTATAACATTTGAAAAGAGAAATTTCAATTAAAATATGATATTCAATGTTTAGAAAGCTACACATTGTGAAGAAAACAGCCCTTTTTCAAATAGAGGAATTTTTATTTTTTTAACCAAAATTGTGTTGGACGTTGATAATGCAAACATTTCTCATCAAAACGAAGTCTCACATTAAGTTGTTTAAGAAAATTACACAAAGGTCACTAAAGCCTTAATCACAATTTCATTTTTTATCACAAAGCAAATTGTGTAAAAAGAACCGACTGCGTCGTCTTCATTATTGAAATAAATTGATATTAACCTCAATAAAGTATACTTTCTTCAACAGATTCTGTTCCTACAAAAATTGTTTGCATGTTTTGACATATTTCCCTTGAAAAAATTCAATTACAAAAGCATTTATATCACAGCTGTTGGCAACTTAACAGCATCTCGTGTTCTGTAGTTAAATCAGTACAAATATCACATATTTTCCACGCGATAGGTGGTACCTCTGATTTTCATATCATCAAATGTTAAGTGTGAGTTTCCCATCTGATCTGAGCGTGGAAGCTCTCCAAATATCGGGCTTCCATTTGCATACAAACATTTACAACCTCAAGTTAAACATTGTGAATGGAAGTTCGACAACTGTAGGGTGTCTATTCATATCTAATAATGAAAGCCCTACAATTGTAGGCCGTTCATTCTCATCTGAGAATGGAGGCCCTACAATTGTAGGGTGTCCAGTCATATCTAGAAATGAAAGCCCTACAATTGTAGGCCTTCCATTCACATCTGAGAATGAAAACCCTACAATTGTAGGGCTTCCATTCACCTCTGAGAATGGAGGCCCTACAATTGTAGGCCTTCCATTCACATCTGAGAATGAAAACCCTACAATTGTAGGCCTTCCATTGTTTATCTGTGAATGGATGGCCTACAATTGTAGGGCTTTCATTATCAGATATGAATGGACCGCCTACAATTGTAGGGATTATATTATCTGTGAATGGATGGCCTACAATTGTAGGGCTTCTATTCTCAGACATGAATGAACAGACTGCAATTGTGAAGGGATTATATTCCCAGGTGTGAATAACTAGCTTACAATTATATGGCATAATCTCAGTTAAGAATAAAAAGCAAACATCTTGAATAACTTCAAAATCTAAACAAATCACAAAATGAAATTCCGACCTTGATGGAAATGCAGAAATTATAACAGTATAAACAAGCCTTGATGTTTTATTAATGATTTTTGTCTAAATTACCTTTATGTGTACACAGCAGCATTGATTTTTTTAAATAATGTATAGATCTGATGAGTAGCAAGCGAGAAAGTTTGTAGGGGACTGCTTTTCAAATGAAAAAATGTATCTTGGAAACTCGGTTGCACTTTGTATTGTAAAAGGGCAGAAGCATCAAGTTCTCATTATTTCTAAATTACTCTCAATGTGTTATAGTTGACCTATACTCGTGTAATACAGTGCAGTATTTGACAAAACATTTCGTAGTCGGCAGAATTCTATTCTGCGCGGGAGGACCCCAACAGATTTCAAGTCTGTCGCCTTAACCACTCGGACACGAGTGCCGTATTTTACAATTTAAACCTAGTTGATCTACTCGTATAAGACAGTGAAGTATTTGACAAAATCATTTCGTAGTCGGCAGAATTCGAACCTGCGCGGAAAGACCCCAACAGATTTCTAGTCTGTCGCCTTAACCACTCGGCCACGACTACGGTATATTGTAATTTATACCTAGTTGATCTATCTATTCCTATAAGACAGTGCAGTATCTCACAAAACATTTCGTAGTCGGCAGGATTCGAACCTGCGCGGGGAGACCCCAACAGATTTCAAGTCTGTCGCCTTAACCACTCGGCCACGACTACGGTATGTTGTAATTTATACCTAGTTGATCTATCTATTCCTATAAGACAGTGCAGTATCTGACAAAACATTTCGTAGTCGGCGGGATTCGAACCTGCGCGGGGAGACCCCAACAGATTTCAAGTCTGTCGCCTTAACCACTCGGCCACGACTACTATATTGTAATTTATACCTAGTAAAGTATTTGCATCGCTGCTTTGTTCGGACTCCAGAGTCCACATTTGATCTTAGGTATGGGTAGAAGGATTCGAGCGTAGAGACTAGAATCCGAACTGCTGGACCATCCAGTATGGGGAGGGTGGGTGGGATAAATGTTTTGGATCTTACCTGTCCTCGGAGCGACAAACCAAAGGCTTCTTCGACTTACCGTTCTCTCTCGTAGTGACCAAATTCACAAAGTGAATGTGGATCTTCCGACCGCTACGTCGCAGCGATGCAAAAAGTAAAGTATTTGCATCGCTGCTTTGTTCGGACTCCAGAGTCCACATTTGATCTTAGGTATGGGTAGAAGGATTCTTCGCTCCGAACTTAGACCCCCAATCCAATCCACTATTCTCTCTTTCTCTATCCCACAACCCCCATCCCATCCCATATCTCATCCCATTTCTCAGCCCTAATCTTACCCGTGATTATCCTCGGGATACACAGCCTTTGCCACCAATAGTTTCTGTATCCATTTGTCTACCAGTTAATGGTCTTGATGTATTGTTCCCTGCCGACAGGATCCTCTAGCCGCTAACCCTCAAATGAGGCCAAGCCCATGTTTTGCAGGTACCATCCTTGTTTGCACACTACCGCAAGGCGTTTGGCAACTTACACTATTCATCATAGAGCCGTCTCAAGCTGCCTTACCTTTCTGCATTGTACCTTTTCTCATTGTTCCCTTACTGCTGTAGCCGACCAATTCTTAATTTCGCTTTGTCACACGGTGTCGCCTCATCAGCCCTTGGCATGTTGCAAAATAGTGAAGGCCTGGACTACCCCGAGATGGATTGTAGCACCTTGACCATTCTTACAATGCACATAGTTTGTCTTCGTCCCGACGACATATATACATGCTGAAATCTGAGCTGCCTAAAACGACCTCTCGTCTTGCCCGTCAGCAAATTTCGAGTGAAAACCGTTTTCTCACACTCTAAGAAATAAGTACACAATGTTGCGTAAAATCTTACTCTTTGTGGTGGTAAAAAGGGAACATGGTCGTTTGCGGGGTAAAACGCTACGCAACAGGGGTTGTGTCAACATTTACTCAACTTCTGTGTAAAACGTTTACCCAACAGCGACGTCAAAATTCTTACCCAATTTCGTTGCGTCAAAATTATACCCAATAAATGACTACCCTTTACATACCCAGTTGGTTCAATGTTACCCAGCACCTGTGTACGTATCCTGCCTTTTACTCAGCTATTGAGCACTTTTCCCCCAACAGTTGTGTCAATTTAATAAAAACAATTTTTGTTACAGCATACTCCAGTGACATGGACATGAATACCAGTTTTACTTCCACCTTCTTTATTCATTTGTTTATTTTAATTGACAGTTATTAAATGAAGATTTAAGTTTACATTCATTTGGTGAACATATTTAACTAAAACAGTTTGTAATGCCTTAGAAATTTGGGTCTGAATCTCTTTACACATAGTGGGGCAGCCATTTTGAAAATTGTGCTGTTATTGCTTGTATTTAAAGGATAAATCTGTGGTGGTCCCATGTCCGATTACTTTCTCATGACAAACCAAATGTCATGCTTTTAAAGGCAAAATCCTAACACTTACCACCACTCAAACAATCATCAATGCAAATAACCTACCAGTGTTATGTTTAAATATTTTCCACATACATTTTGTAAGTTCAAACCTAAAGTTAATTCAATTATTTTAATATAATAGCAAACTTTTACAAAATTACAACAAATTAAGTGAAACAAACCACAAAACAACAGCTGTTGTGTGAATTATACATGTACCGGTATATGCACTCAAACCTACTTTTGTGTATCTTGACACATTGTATTTTGTTTCATGTTGTGTGTTGATTCAATTTACCATAGCCACAAAATAAGATTTAACTTCTCATTAAACAGATGCAAAATTCTACAAAATAAATTATCAATTTGCAAGTTGTATAGCCTTGTGTGCAACACAGCTAGAACTTTGTCTCTTGTAATCAAACAATACTGAATATTATAAATAACAAATTTAGTGTTCTTCCTTTACAACAGCAACTAAATAATGTGCTAGTGATGATTTTTTATTAATTATTGAATTAAATCCTTTATCCAACCTTCAAAATCGAATCTTGTATGGTGTACATCATCAGTGGTTGGAATACCCGGTGTCAGTGTCATTTCTGCAAAGGAAAAAAAAGGGAAATGCAATATGTAACTTGAAAAAATTCCCTCAGTTTATACATGCAATATTGTTTATAGCTCCATCATCCATGTGTTGATTAAACTGACCAGGGAACTGTCGACATTTCACCATATTTAATTACCAGCCTCAGCCCCAAGCCCCCCCCCCCCCCCCCCCCCACCCCTACCACCACCCCCATCCCCACCCTAGCTTCATACTCTGTTGACAGGGAGTGACGTTCAGGCCAAATTACTGCGGTTTGAACACTTTCAATGTTACAACGCATGCACATGCATTGCATTACAAGTGTACATGTATACGTTGTTCACAACGTGACACTGCAATCCAATCATCAACCCTATTTTACCACAAATATAACATACTTCAAATGCAGAACATAGCCCACGTTTTCACAATAACGTATTTTATTGATCAGTACATTGTAAAGAGTAAATAATTACCTTCAAACCCAGAAATCGGCGATTTCGAATCCTATTTTTCGCAGCACGTTCGCAACTCCACGGTCCGCCATCTTGAATGCCGATGTCATTTCGAGAAGGCAACAGATGGGCAAAATGTACCCATTTCGAGGCAATATTTACCTATTTGCGGGCATAATGCCCATTTTGTTGTACGCTGCAAGGTCAACTTGACCTAGTAGCTAGGCAAATGTTCTTCCTTACACTAACGTTGCTTACAACTTCAATATTTTCGGTTGCTCAATCAAAAGGTCAAAGTTACTTTTCGAAGGGTACTGGTCAAATCCCCACTTAACCCATAAATGGGTAAGAAAGTACTCAACTTTTGTACCCAACACATTTACGCAGCGGATTTTGACACTTTGTTTTTAGAGTGCACCGAGCCCATTCATCGGCGAAATTTGGCCGCCGTCCATTATACCTCCAGGTTGCTTCAAATTAAAGGACATCCTCATCCCAGTCGACCAGCGCTATTCGAATTCCCTCAAATGCTAAATGATATGTTGTACCTATAAATTGGACTTGTGTAAATTTAAACTAGAGCATCATAAATAAATCAACCCCAACCGAATACAAGTGGATCCATTTCAATTTCCGCTGCGCCGACTACTCCCACTATCTATTAGATCGATGAGAAATCTGAGATCACCTCTAGGTATCAACATTCAGAGTAATCTGAGCTGGAACAGTCAGACCTGACATGCAGCATTCAAAGCTACCCGCATCTTAAACTTCCTCATGCATCTTAAACTTCCGAAACTTCTACCCAGCCTCAAAAGGCTGTCAATGAGAAGTTGTACACTGCCTTAGTTAGACCAAACCTTGAGTAGGGGCTGCCCGCTTTTCTGTTATGATTTCTCAAGAAGAAGTAGCGTCTCAAAAAATGCTGGCAAACTAATGCTGGTTATAACTGTAAGATAGAAGGAAAGCGAACCAACTCACCTACCTATACAAAATGCTCCACAACATATTGTTAAAATTAAACCTACCGTCCTGAAACCAAAACTTTACTTGACTGCGCAGGGGAAACAACGAACAAATCAATGAAATCACAGCCAACACTAACATTTACCTTCCTTCCCAAAATTGTGAGAAAGTGGAACAAGCAACAAAAGGAAACAAGCAACAAAAGGAAACAAGCAAAATGCAGCATACTGTGGCGGGAACTCCCCCGGCCAACCTAAGGCTGTTAGGATAAGTCGGACACCTATTAAACCGACGACAATCTTCCCCACCCAAGGCTCTTCCCTATACGAGAGATCACTCAGAGCAACCTAAAGGCTAAGGGTGCAGGTCCGTTTTGGTGGAAATATACCGCCGATTATGATGATGGCGATTACTCTCTGTTAATTACACAATAAACCTGTGAACAAATACACCTTATTGTCGGTATAGGCCTACAAAGATCAACATTGATGATTTATTCTCAACAATCAATACAATGTACGATAATTAGGATTTAATTGGGGCTGTTTCATTTCCTGAGTTCTTAATTACTGGGGAGGAAAACCTCCTGCTTACAACAGCAACGCGCAATCGCATCAACAATGTGCAGCGCCATGCGCAACGCGCGACAGCATCAACAATGTGCAACACCATGCGCAACGCCCAACTACGTAATGTCCAACAGCATACGCAGTGCACAACAGCATACGCAGTGCACAACAGCATACGCAGTGTACTGCATCATACGCAATGTACTACCGCATACGCAATGTACTACAGCATATACAATGCACTACAGCGTACACAATGTATTATATAGCATATACAATGCGCCACAGCATATACAATGTACTAGCGGTATGCGCAATGTACGTACAACTCAGAACACAAGTCGTGAATCTACATGTACTGTACTTCTTCCGGTGGCGCGGCACTCCACCAACTAACCACGAACACGCATTACGTACCACCCAGGTAAACACGTACACCATGTAAAAACACCTACATGTACATGTACTTACACCTATATCTTACACCTATAGATTTGTTACACAATCTCGTGCATTCACGCAGCGAGTCACTGAGCGGTAAGCTCCGCCCAGCCAGCGCGCGCAACTACAGGTCACGTACGCCCTGGGTTGCATTTCATTCATAAGGTTATAATTACAATAGCATAGACAGCACTAAGTCATTGCACTTTCCGTCACAATGCCATTAACTTTGGTAGCACCAAGCTTCGACGGCAAATCAGAGTGGACGAAATGAGTCTGACCTGTTACTTACCGGCCTCACTGGACTGCTGGGCAGCATCTCCGTGTTATTTCGTTTCAAACAATACTCACAATCTCCAATACTTCCCAGATGTCCCTTATTCATCGTAACCCCTTCAATTGGTGCGCCAGACAAGGCCATTGTTTTGAAGAGTACCCAATGATGTGCTTTCACTTCTGATGTGCCAAAGTTCTAAACCTGACTTGCATCCTTCCTCCGTCCCTCGTAGGCGTGTTGTCACACGGCCGTCGTCTTGTATGCCGAACGAGGTCAGTGATTGCTACAACACTCTCCCACTTCAATGCATCATGGTCCTTCCTACAAAGTATTCCTATTGTTACGTACCGGTGCGGCCAATTTAGAACTTCGTCCCGCACAGACGGCAGAAAGTTTAATAACTCCCAAAGGATAAATTTAGGAATGAAACCAAAAGGTTGAGAGAACAAATCAGAGCAAGCAAATTAGATTATTCAACATTTAATGAATCAAATTAAACAATTAAGCAGGCTAAACAAAACTTGGTTAATAAGCAACACACTGGTTATATAAATATAACTTATCTCAAGCACAAATATATAGCGGCCATGCAAAATGATAAACAGGAGCAAAGTTAACAGCAATGGCAAAAGGCACAATGTGAACAGAAAGCTCGGCCAAGCAAAATATACAATAAATTCATATTTACCACTTTTAACAGGCCGCTGCTCGGTTAGTGCCTAATAAGGATGGCAGTGTAGCCCTTAGGCCAAACACCTAATCGGTACCGATAATGCTTCCTCTGCACAAGACTTCGGTCGGGAAAGGCCACGATATCCCAAGAAGGAACGGCAACTCCACACGGCCACGACATCGATGTGAAGACTGAAACCGGCGCCGGCCCAGGCTACACCGCCATACCCTAACACTTAATAACACATACATGTACATAGCACTAACCGAGGGCGATCAAAGATTGTACGGCCCTTAAATACTCTCATCCACCATGACCATCAGAGCGTAACAAATAACTAGAATTGCCACATGCTCCGCAGGTGCGTCTAAAATGCACACCTGGAATGCGAGCCAGGCCCGCGCACAAAGCCAGGGCAAGCCCGTAACACCTCCCTCCATAAAAGAATTTACCTAAAAGGGAAATTTTGAATTTGTTAAGCCACGTGGATGAGAATAATATTAAATATACAATACAATTAATACGATAATTTATACAAAATAATCACGCCAATCTATAATCAATCAAGCACCTGATATATACACACATAATTATTTTAGTTCGACACTCACTAAAAGATTATCTTGCACAAAATCATTTAGTAGCATCTTGACAATGTGTCGGCTACAATGTTGTTTTTTCCTTTTATGTGCCGAATTTCTAGGTCCAATTCTTGAAGTGCAAGACTCCACCTCAATAATCTTTGGTTTTTATTTCTCATTTTGGCCAAGAAAGTCAGTGGATTATGATCAGTGAATACCACTACTGGTTTCAATGGAGCTTCAAGATACACATTGAAATGTTGGATTGACAGAATTAAAGCTAAAGCTTCCTTCTCAATAGTGGAATACTTTGCTTGATGTTCGTTTACTTTCTTAGAGAAATAACTGACAGGGTGCATAATACCATGATCATCGGCTTGCATCAACACAGATCCAATACCGACATCACTAGCTTCGGTTGTAAGTACAAATGGCTTCGTGAAATCTGGAGCAGAGAGAACAGGGGCACTGGCCAACATGGCCTTTACGTTATTAAATGCTTGCATACATTCATTACTCCAGATGAATTTCTTATTCTTCTTGAGCAACTCTGTCAATGGTGATACAACATCTGAAAAGTTTCGACAGAACTTACGGTAATACCCTGCCATCTATATAATAATACGCTACTCTCTGTCTGTCTGTGTGTCTGTCTGTGCGCGCTTTTTCGTCCCCTTCCCGGGGTCGTGCGGCGTTCAAACTCGGTGGGTGGGTCCGGCTCGGTCCCCGCAAGAACCAGTTTGCATTCGCTAGGGCGTACGAGGTCAAAGGTCATCTAGGGGTCACCTTTTTGAAGTTGGTCGGATCGTGCTTAAACTCGGTGATCGCAATGCATGCTCGATGCGAGGTGAGCGTGGCAAAAATAAAACGGGTTAGCGTTTTTCGGGTCTTCCGGGGTCAAAGGTCGTCTAAGGGTCGAATTTTCAAAGTTTGTCCTATCGGGCTATTGGACTGGGAAAAAAATTCTAACCCAGGAGGTCATTCAGGGGGTGAAACATCCCTTCAAAATAATGGTTTGGGCCAAAAGCCATAGAGTTGTGCAGACAAATCGAAATCTGATACCTTTGTGTTTAGCCGCTGTCAAAAAAAGTCGCTGACATCTCTTTCAGCGGCCTTGGTAGAGAACAAACACAGCTGTTATCAATCGCCACCCAGATATCCCCTGGGGGGTAGTTAGAGCTGTTGGTCGTTTTTTATTTGTATCATATGGCTGTTTCATGTCTGTATTGCGCAATACTGATTTCAATGTTTACATGCTTGCAATGGATGTCCTTAAAAAAATACATAAAATAGCCAGAATGTTTAAATCTTTGATATGTGTGTCCAGGGTCCTTATATCCATCTGTTGAGACCGTGAGAAAAAGATTTGTACCCCCAAACACAGTTCATTACCCCCAACATTGTCACGGGAAGAAGTCTACAAGCAGTGCTGATTTCGCTCATATAAGGTAATGCATTGGTTTTTATATCTAAGTTGAATTTAAATAACTTTAATCAAGGGAAAATGGTGTATCAATAATTCAATACATTCTTATAACTGTTACAAAATAATGCTCAAAAGGTGGGAAATATTATAAGAAATGTAGGCATGTGTATCTGTATCATTGCAGCCAATTAAGTTTATGCAAGGTCAGCAAAATATTTTGTAAATCAATTATTAGTCTGTCAGATGAAGCAATCAGACGAGAGTTGTATTTGGCACCTCCATGATAGAGTCAACATGTATCCACAATCCCCATCCATCCAGGGAAGTAGCTACAAACCCGAGAACCGACAAACCCCGGGTGACCGCCTAGTACCCAAGAATCGCATTAAGTGTTTCCTAGTCTGAGGCTGTGGAAAATCCGATATAGCTTCAACCTTTGAGTTAACAGGCCGAATCTTACCCTGTCCTATTTCATGACCCAGAAAGACAACTTTTCCTTTTCCAATTTGACTTTTGTTCAAATTAACCGTCAAGTTGGCCTTCGAAAGTTCTTGAAACAACGCTCTTGTGTATTGCATATGCTCTTCCCAAGTGTTACTATACACTACAATGTCATCTATGTATACTTCGATATTCTGTAACCCTTTACATACGTTATTCATTAATCTTTGAAATGTAGCTGGGGCATTTTTCATACCAAATGGTAATACTGTATACTGGTATAAACCCTGTGGGGTAACAAATGCCGACACTTCTTTGGCTCTTGGGGTAAGAGGCACCTGCCAGTATCCCTTAAGTAAGTCATAAGTACTGACAAACCGAGAATTTCCAATTTTGTCAATACAATCGTCAACTCTAGGCAGAGGAAAGGTGTCGGTTTTAGTAACAGAATTAACTTTTCTAAAATCTGTACAAAAACGCACCGATCCATCCGATTTGGGCACCAAAATGCAAGGAGAACTCCAGGCACTGTTACTTTCCTCTATTATATCATTTTCCTTCATGTACTGAATTTCTTTATACAGAAGAGCTTGTTTAGTTGGCCCACATCGATATGGATGTTGTTTAATGGGCATTGCATTTCCGATATCTACATCGTGCTCGACCATATTTGTTCTAGTGGGCACATCAGAGAACATACAGTTGTATTTGTTTACTAAATCCGACATTTCAGTTTTCTGAGTCAAATTCAAGTGGTACAATTTAGTGTCCAAATTATCTAAAATCTGGGAATTATTCAGCTTCATGTTAGCACCAGGGACATAAATATCATCAGTCTGGTCCATAGCTGAATTCAGATCCACTACTGCCACTGATTTAGATGGGGTTTCTACTCTAGCATGGTAAAGCTTAAGCATATTTATATGACAAAGTCGTCTTTTCTTACGTCTATCCGGGCACAGTACAAGGTAATCCAACTCGTTAACTTTACGTTCAATTACGTAAGGCCCATGGTAGCGAGCTTGTAATGGTTGACCTACTATTGGTAGCAAAACTAGAACCTGATCACCTGGTTTAAAACTACGAAGTTTGCATTTACGGTCATACCAAGTTTTCATCTCAGTTTGAACTCCTCTAAGCTTGTTCTGTGCAAACTCACACGTGCTCTTCATACGTTCTTTAAGTTTAATAACGTAGCTCAAAACACTATCAGTCGTCTGATCCTCGTCTAGCCACTTTTCTTTCAAAAGAGTCAAAGGACCTCTTACTTTACGACCGAACACTAATTCAAAAGGACTGAAGCCCATTGATTCATTGCGTACCTCCCTAATAGCAAACAGAAGCAGCGAAAGTCCCTCATTCCAATCTCTATCGTGCTCTATACAATAGGCCTTAATCATGGTTTTCAGAGTTTGGTGAAAACGTTCCAAAGCTCCTTGGCTTTCAGGATGATAAGCACTGGATGTAACTACATTAATGCCCAAGGTCTTGAGCTGATCACGAAACAACTTCGAAGTGAAATTTGTGCCTTGGTCACTTTGAACAGTTTTCGGGAGGCCAAAACGAGTAAAGAACGAAATGAGTGCTTCACTGATCGGCTTAGCCTTTATGGAGCGCAAGGAAATGGCTTCAGCATACCTAGTACTGGAACACATGATTGTAAGTATGTACTGATGTCCAGACCTAGTTTTTGGTAACGGTCCAACACAATCAACTATGACCTTACTGAAGGGCTCATCCATCACAGGTATGGGTTTCAATGGTGCTTTAGGAGGATCCTGATTGGGTTTTCCTACAACCTGACAAATGTGACAAGTTCTACAGTAATCGCTCACAGATTTTCTAAGGTATGGCCAGTGGAAATGCTGTTGAATACGATCGCATGTTTTAGTTACACCTAAATGACCAGCCATAGGTGGATCGTGTGCTAGACTTATAATATGCGTCTGATAAGGTTTAGGAACAACCACTTGATGGACCACCTCCCAGTCTTCAGCAGGAGCATATGGTGGTCTCCACTTACGCATCAAAAGACCATTCTTATAGTAATAGCATACGGGTACTTTTGAAGCTTCGGTTTCGTTCTGAGCCGTTTTGCCAATACTAACTAGAGTCGGATCTTTAACTTGTTCAGCTACCAGTTCCTCTCTACTACCCACAATATCACTAATGACATCAAACTGAACATTAACGGGATTATCCTCAGGAGGCTTACAACTAACCTCTCTAGAGAGAGAAGGCAATCCAGCCATAAAAGTATCAGCTAAATCAACATCAGTCGTTCCACTAGTACTAAGTTTATTGCTAAATTCCTTATCTCTTCTCGTCATTGAACGAGTGCTAACGCACGAAGGAAAAATACCCGGATAATCCTTCTCAAGCTGAGAAGTATTATTAACACTACTTACAGTAGCATCCATTACTGGTTCTACAACTACCCTATGACCAGCAATATCATTGCCTAAAAGCAAGGCGATGCCCTCTAAACCCTTTGGCAAACTGGGGGTTACCCCTACAGTTATAGGTCCAGAAACTAACTCCGAGTTTAAATAGACATGATGAAGAGGAACATCAATACAATTATTGCCAATACCAGTTACAAGTACATTAGCACCTGAATAGGAACTATTACTTAAAGGAACTGTGCCTTTAAGCAACAATGACTGCGATGCTCCGGTGTCCCTTAACATAACTACTGGATATTTTGGCGACTCGGCTTCACTCTCACCGAGTGAAACATTACCTGTCATGATGAAAGGTAAGTAATCTTTTCGAATTTCAGACAAAGGACCATCAACCTCATCAAAAATTTCTGGGAATGTGGAATTTCGTGCTATCTTACTAAACGCTATAGGCCTAGACTCGCTAGTACCAGCTTGCTTCCTTAAATAAGCATAACAATTAGATTTCACATGGCCCAACTTCTTGCAAAAAGAGCAAACTATAGTGGGCTTAGAAAAATCCTTCTTTGCACTATTCCTTGAATTCCAATTGTCAGGTTTACTGTCTGCAGACTTTGAATTTTGATAACTCTTAACCTGACGCTTAAAAGGGTTGTAATCTCCCTTATAAAATTGCATTTTATGTGTTAGGATATAATCATCAGCCAACACACCAGCCTGGTGTAAATCTGTTACTTTGTGCTCCTCAAGATATGCTTTTATACTGTCAGGAACACATGATTTAAATTCCTCTAAAAGCATAACCTGACGCAACTTGGCAAACTCGGTAGCAGCTCCACATGAATTACACCATCTGTCAAAGAGATTATCTTTTTCACGAGAAAACTCAATATAATTTTGCGTATCCTGTTTTCTGGTATTTCTGAATTTTTGCCTATAAGCCTCTGGCACCTGTTCGTAGGCTTTCAAAATGGCCGTTTTCACAATTGTATAATCCTTACTTTGCTCCACAGGAAGAGCCGCATACACTTCCTGAGCCCTACCAGTAAGCACACTTTGCATTAACAAGGTCCGCATATCTGATGGCCACTGAAGCCTGTCGGCCACTTTTTCAAAATGACCAAAAAACTTATCAACTTCCTTATCTTGAAAGGGTGGCACCAAGCGAATGTGTTTGCTAGGGTCAAACGGAGGTATGTGTTTTTCCAACTTTGAATGTTGCAGTTGAGCTAAACCCAATTCAATTTCAGCCTTTTTCCTTTTTTCAATCTCAATTTCCAATTCAAGTTCCTTGAGTCTAACTGCGGCATCCTCAGAATACTTAATACTAGGCCCTGCACCTGGCGATTTTAACATACCTTCGTCTGCCAGGAATTCTACAATTACGGTTTTTAGGTCGGCTTTTTTCATACTAAGGAGTACCGAGACTTTGTAATACTTAGCCACATCAAAAAGCTCAGATCGCTTAAGGGTATCAAGTTTCTCCACTGAGGGAGAACCTTCAAAGCCCGCCACGAATTCATTAATATCGAATTTGCTTGCCATGATTGCTAACAGTGCAATAAACAATTGCCAATATACTACTAGAGATGTTATGGTTTTCATTTCCCGGACAAGCCCCCAATTCTGTTACGTACCGGTGCGGCCAATTTAGAACTTCGTCCCGCACAGACGGCAGAAAGTTTAATAACTCCCAAAGGATAAATTTAGGAATGAAACCAAAAGGTTGAGAGAACAAATCAGAGCAAGCAAATTAGATTATTCAACATTTAATGAATCAAATTAAACAATTAAGCAGGCTAAACAAAACTTGGTTAATAAGCAACACACTGGTTATATAAATATAACTTATCTCAAGCACAAATATATAGCGGCCATGCAAAATGATAAACAGGAGCAAAGTTAACAGCAATGGCAAAAGGCACAATGTGAACAGAAAGCTCGGCCAAGCAAAATATACAATAAATTCATATTTACCACTTTTAACCAGTTCGCGCCGGGATTATTTTAACATCGCCGAGCTCACGGGCGGGATTATTTTTAACGAAACTCGATCCGAAGCGGGTTCAGGCTGATAGTGCCGGGAAGCACACCCACGCATTTCCGGCCTTGCGCGCTGCTGACATACATTTCCGAACTTGAACTTGGCGTGTTTATGCGTCATCCGTTTTGAATTTGGGGACATTTGTGCGTTTATATACGTCATCCGGCGCGAACTGGTTAACAGGCCGCTGCTCGGTTAGTGCCTAATAAGGATGGCAGTGTAGCCCTTAGGCCAAACACCTAATCGGTACCGATAATGCTTCCTCTGCACAAGACTTCGGTCGGGAAAGGCCACGATATCCCAAGAAGGAACGGCAACTCCACACGGCCACGACATCGATGTGAAGACTGAAACCGGCGCCGGCCCAGGCTACACCGCCATACCCTAACACTTAATAACACATACATGTACATAGCACTAACCGAGGGCGATCAAAGATTGTACGGCCCTTAAATACTCTCATCCACCATGACCATCAGAGCGTAACAAATAACTAGAATTGCCACATGCTCCGCAGGTGCGTCTAAAATGCACACCTGGAATGCGAGCCAGGCCCGCGCACAAAGCCAGGGCAAGCCCGTAACACTATGCAAATCGGTTAGCTCAGCTAACAATTTAAAATATATCTACTGATGCATGCTAGCACCAAAGTATTCAAATTCACGATTTACCTCCTCCTTATGATTGATTAGCCGACAGTGGCCTTGATATTTATCTCCTGATAATTCGCTTTGCCTAACTAATTTTGCGGCCTGCTTCTTTTATTTACGGTACTCATTCCCCAATTATTATTGTTAGTCCCATTTTCCCGAGAGTTTTTATTATCTCATTTTTATTACCGGGGTTCATCCCCTCATTTGTTGTTTGTTTTATTTCTTAAACTTCACTGTTATTTGCAAGACAAAATCGTGGACACCAAAATACATCGATTGGGCCACGCCCGCCATAGTGAGTGTCTTGTAGCGTGACGTGGGCATGGCCAAACACTTGCACAGTACAATTTTAACCGTCGTGTAATTTCATACAAGCAGGTAACTAAAACCTTGAAGTGCTTAAAGGTTTCCTTTTCTCTTTATTAACAGTGATGGCATTTACAAACGAAAACCCCCAACCATTACTAAAACCAAGTTGGTATAATTTGCCTACAAGTGAAATACGTTAACTCAACCCAAGTGCAGCAAATCACGCTAAGGCAAAGAATCCCGCCGGACAGCATAGCGACCAATTGGTCAGACGTCAAAATCATGCAATGCGAGTTGTCGACCTCCCGAGAATCTGTGGCCACTGAATCGGCCTATCTAGCTTACATTTAAGGGGAATACAGAATACACCTAAATAACTCCGTGCTATTTAAACTGGGGCTGTTGCCCCCATTGTCATGCCTCTGTTTTATTAAGCAATATCTACAACCTACAAGCGTCAAACCTTATACGTTTTAGATCCAATTTACCATAAATACCCGCTTCATTATTCATTTCATCTTTCTTGACTATTTTTATGTTGGTATTGCCTCGTTTCTGTTTTGTTTTCTATTGTAACAACCTTGACTTCCTACTGCTGTCTAAGTAATATTCATAACCCTTTGCTTGCCCTTGTTTGTTGCTTTGTTGCTTTATTACATTATTACATTATCCTACTTTCTGCACAAACATATTGTTCGTTTGTTGCCATTCGTGGCCGAATAACTAATACAACATATAAAACATAACAGATACCTTTACCTGCCTTCTTAATTCACTGGGGCTATTCCCCTTTTTATAAATACATTATTACAAATTGGGCCTTTCCCAACCTCTGCCTTGTGCCTTCGCCAACATCAATATCTGGGGCTCTTCCCCACATCTCTTTCTGGGCCTTTCCCCATCCCTGCCTGGGGATTTTCCCCGCATTTATTTCTGAGGCTTTTCTTCACATCGATCTCTGGGGCTTTTCTCCACATCGATCTCTGGGGCTTTTTCCCACATCGATCTCTGGGGCTTTTCCCCGCATTTGTTTCTGGGGTCTTTCCCCCCACCTTTCTGCCTTGGGCCTTTCCCCACATCAATGTCTTGGTTTTTTTCACATTAAACTCTGGGTTTTTGTCTCGCAATAATCTCTGGCTTTTCCCCACATCTATACATCTATACATCTACACATTCTATACATATCTCCCTGGGGCCTTTCCCCACATTAACATCCGAGCCTTTTCCTCACATTAAAATCTAGGTTTTTCCTTACATTTAACTATGGGGCTTTTTCCCATTTCTCTGGGGCCTTTCCCTATCTCAACCTGGGGCTTTTCCCCACCTCTCAGCCTGGGGCCTTTCCCCACATATTTCTGGGGATTTTCCCCCGCATCGATCTCCTGGGCTTTTCGCCACATCGATCTCCGGGGCTTTTCCCCACACCCATCAATAGCCTTTCGCCTCAATTTATATCTTTGTATATGGGGCTTTCTATTTCATGCCTATCAACGGTGCTTTGGACCATTCATGTCTACAAATCAGGTTTTCCACCTGTCAAAAATAAACATCAATGTCTGTTGTTTTGTCCACATTAAACTCTGGGTTTTTGTCTCACATTAATCTCCGGCTTTTTCCCACATCTATTTCTGGAGGTTTTCTATACATATCTCCCTGGGGCCTTTCCCCACATTAATATCCGAGGCTTTTTCTCACATTAAAATCTAGGTTTTTCCTTACATTTAACTATAGGGCTTTTTCCCATTTCTCTGGTGCCTTTCCCCACCCCTCAGCCTGGGGCCTTTCCCCACATCTATTTCTGGGGATTTTTCCCCGCATCGATCTCTGGTTTTTTTTTCCCGCATCGATCTCTAGGGCCTTCCCCCACACCCATCTATAGCCTTTCGCCTCAATTTATATCTTTGTATATGGGGCTTTCTATTTCATGCCTATCAACGGTGCTTTTGACCATTCATGTCTACAAATCAGGTTTTCCACCTGTCAAAAATATTTAAAAAAAAAATATTTTTTTATTTTTTGCTCTTCACCTCATTTTCATGAATGGGGCTTTTCACCTCATTTCTATGAATGGGGGTTTTCACCTCATTTCTATGAATGTGGGTTTTCACCTCATTTCTATGAATGGGGGTTTTCACCTCATTTCTATGAATGTGGATTTTCACCTCAATTCTATGAATGGGGCTTTTCACCTCAATTCTATGAATGGGGCTTTTTACCTCAATTCTATGAATGGGGCTTTTCACCTCATTTCTATGAATGGGGCTTTTCACATAATTTCTATGAATGGGGCTTTTCACCTCAATTCTATGAATAGGGCTGTTCATCTCATTTCTATGATTGGGGCTGTTCACCTCATTTATATGATTAGGGCTTTTTACCTCATTTCTATGAATGGGGCTTTTTACCTCATTTCTATGATTGGGGATTTTTACCTCATGTCTATGAATGGGGCTTTTTACCTCATTTCTATGAATGGGGCTTTTTACCTCATTTCTATGAATGGGGCTGTTCACCCCATTTCTATGAATGGGGCTTTTTACCTCATTTCTATGAATGGGGCTTTTCACCCCATTTTTTATGAATGGTTTTTCACCTCATGTGTATGAATGGTTTTTCACCTCATTTGTATGAATGGCTTTTCACCTCATTTGTATGAATGGCTTTTCACCTCATTTGTATGAATGGCTTTTCACCTCATTTTGTATGAATGGCTTTTCATCTCATTTTGTATAAACGGGGCGTTTCACTTCATTTTTATGAATGGCTTTTCATGTCATTTTGCATAAACGGGGCTTTTTCCCTGTCTATACCATGGTTACCTAAAGCATCCCCAAAAAATCTAAACAGAATTTTGGAGAAACCACAACACTCCGGAAAACACTAAACGCCACAAAGAAAAGGGGGCGGGGGTTACCTCTGTTCCATCTGTTCCATCTCTTGCTTACCATGAAACTTGTTAGAGAAAACAATAAAACCAACCGCAAAACTTGCCAGCCCTCTTTTATATTTTAAACCCTAGTCCAAACACACCTCCCCATGGGGTATGTTACTCTGCTCATGCCAAAACACTGCCCTGCCTATGTACACGTACATTACCTGTACCTGTACACATTATGTACCGCATATCTTGGATTAGCAGCAGTATCGGCTAACAGGAGTCAGTTAAAGACATAGGAATTCACAAGATAAGATTCACAGTTAGAAGTTCTTGACATCGGGCTTAAATTGAACTACTTCGTCCACACTGACGTACCTAAATTATTTAGGCAAATGCTTATCACCGGTAACCTTTGTTTAGCATTTTGCATCTTGACACGCGCATCTACTGCATAATATCAACTGTAAGATTTTGTATTTATTTATTTATTTATTTATTTTCCCAACAGTTTAACTGCAGCAAATTTGTTCGGCTAAAACCGACTCATTCTAAACATGCCTTAGTTGATAAAAGTATTATGCAGTAATATAATCCTTTATTAGGGTCAACAAAACATTATTTCCGATTTTGGAAACAAACATACCATGGTGGCAACTTCCGTTAAGGTAAACTCACGCAACAGTTTGTGCACTAAGGATTAGCAAGGTTTAACAGCCAGAAAATATTCAATCGAAATAACTCTTTGTTTAGGATATGACTTGTTTTCCTGAAGACCTTATTTTAGCCAAAACATTTGTATGCGGGGCCTGTGTTTGTTTCCTCCCACCATTTCACTACTATTTCCCATATCATATAGGTACAGCACGTCTACTCCAGCAAAAGATAAACAAAAAAACCTTCAGATGTTGACGCTCAGTGTCCATTGCTGTAATGCTTGCCGTTTATTAGACAGCAAAAATTGTCCACTTTCAATAATACTCTTCCAAGGAATTGACCACAATGTCATATAAATCGCCAGACTCCGAAATTTGTTGTCTGATATGCACATACAATTTGTAAATAGAAAATTGTTCCCAGATACTTGGTTGCAGTCCTTTCACATGCATCACTTTCACATATTTAGTTGTGAGCCAAGCGTTACATTTATCATTATCACTTTAAGGGCATTTACCAACTATTTACCAGACACCATTTTCTGGGTAATATTTGCCAACATCGGGGCGCCCAACCCCGCCGAGAGACCACACTTGAGTCTGACCCTTACCTTCTGTTCATTGTTATACTCTGCTAAGACTATGGTCATCTAGAGCAACCAAATCCTGCAAGTGCAACCACAACTGAACATAAATTAATATATTCTCCTTAGACCTATACAGTTGCTTTTACTGTACATGTTCCCGTCGTACATGCCTACTGTACTTTCCACCAACACCGTTTGGGAACTTCCTCTCACCAAGATATACTACCGTTGTGTCTAATCCTTGATTAATATCTATCTCTTGGCTAAACCTACTCTATACAATATTGTTTAACAGCAACGCATGAGGAGGCATGGCTGTTCCCGGTACACAAGTGCGAATTTTCTCAAATCAGGCTTGGAATACATTAAGCCACATGCTTGAAACTAAAGAGTGAATATAATTCAACGGATGGAATGTGCTATTGCAAGGCAGCGCAAATGCGGCCTCTGTCTTCAGTTAAAATATTGAACTTTGATTGCAACCGATAGCCAATCGCATTAATTCACCGTTTCCGAGTCTATTTCTTTGGTGAATTTTGGCTATCATGAACGGAATGTTAAAGTAAATATGCACGTATATTTCACCACCCTCTCATTCCTGTTTGCAGGTTAACACGATACAACTTGCCTCGTAAGGAACAACGCGTGGTTCTAAACCCATCTCATGCCCTGTGGCTTTGCCATGGGGCTTCACCGCCTTGTACATACACGCTCCCATAACAATCAAGGTCTGATCGCCTGGGCTGTGCCAAACATAAACCAATTTCAGGGACTAACTATAAATACCCTTTCTAGGGGCCTATTATCACTCCTAAACCTTGGAGACCCAGGGCAAAGCTTTACCCCTCTATCGCTTCAAGGACCTCCTCCATTGTGTTAGTGCCTCTGGTAATGAAGATTCTGCTTCACCAGACCCCTGCCATACTAGTCATCACATGTCATGTACATATGGGATTAAATCAAGAGAAACGTGAAATACATAAACGGTGCTGTGTCTGTTAAATCACAGAGGGATAAATCCATCGTTCTAACCTTGTCCATCCTACCTCTTGCTACCAGCATACACATATTCATGGTGAACTGCCTTTACAGTCACCAGTGATAATATTTTTAATTCAGAAAAGGTCTGACATTATGTCCTTATATAGGACTACAAAGTTTTCCTCTGAGATAAACCACTCATTCTGAATTTAGACAAAGTTTGGAAAAAACAACCCCTCACCTGGTAGTCACTTGGCTACCTACGGACTCATTCGCCGCATCTGATATGAAACATCCGCTAATGCCCATGAAGTTCCACTAACATAATTGCATAAGCTGGCGCTACGGTGGCCTAAGAGTAGGGGTGTCATACACACCGTGCAGACCCACTAGACAACGAGTAACAACATGAGAATTTGCAGATCTCATGAAATGTATCATCTGAAAAAGAAAGACTTATATGAAAAATATGAGCAACATACATACTAGAAAAGATGATTTGAAATGCTTGAAAGATGTAAATAGAATAAATGAGATGGTTCAAAAAACACTTTTTAATTACTGTTGCTTAATACGTTGGTTGTCTAGGAAAAAGCGCAATCTGAAAAGTTTATCGGACCATAACTTGGCAACGCTTTGACCGATTTTGAAAGTTGAAAGAGATTTGCAATCTACTCACCAAGCCCTTCAAGAAATAGTCCCAAATAACTTCCTAAAAGCAATATTAAAATTTGTATTGTCCCCCCTACTAAGAGCTTGAAAATGTTCTATATGCCTTTTCACAGCTATTCTCCGCAAATCTGCCCAAAGGTTTGCCAAATTCATTATTTCGATCAACCTATTGAGGATCAAGTTTCCTTTTTATGCACAATTGTCACGAAGATATGAACGTGAATCATATTTTGTAAAGAACAAATCAATAACTGTGAAACAAAGGAGAACAACCATTTAATCATATACTCATAACCAGGAAGGGTTTACTAAACCTGCTGGGTTTAACTGCCGTAGGCCTTACTTCCTCAGATCTCAGAATTGTCAGGAACGCCGAACATACGTAATAGCCGTACTATACTGTGCCAAAGCTACCACTAATTTACTCACGGCGACGCTAAGGATTACAAATAAAATGTACATGTACAAGCTTTGCATTTTGAAAGCCACCTTACGTCTTCTTCATTTTAGACACCCTTGCATTACTCATAGATTTGGTATACTCTGATAACCGGACCGGCATTTTCTTTACTAAAGAGTACTACTATAAGAACCATGATAAAACTCGGTCCGACATAGGCCTACTGATAAATAACCGAATTCCCATATCCACATACCTTTGGACAATACCCACGCCTTCGTGAACATTCCGCAGGAATGCGAGGCCATCTTCTTCTCACAGTTAAATGTCGTGCCGTGCATGCTTGAGCGCGTGCTATTATCCAAAGTACAATAGCGTTGTGCAATAGCGTTGTACAATAGCTTTGTACAATACAAAGACTGCGTACGCCTACCTAATGTACCACGCCCGTCGCGCTGACCCTGTCAGCCTCAACGTACGTATATACATTGAGGAATTCCTACATGGTATATGTGAAAACACACAAATGGTATTCAAAAGAACGAATTTTAAACAAGAACTTGCCCAAATTCTTATTATGACCTTCCGCAGCCGAATAACCATAATCAAATTTTACATTAACAAAATGACATGGCTGCTCCATAAAATTGTACCTCCTTACCAGTGTCATGTTCGACCACCGGCAAGGATTTAGATATCTACCTTGTTTCCTAAAACGAACACCAATCTAGGCTCTACCTCCATCGGAATCGCAAACCTGCACAATTCCCCACCATTAGGATCGAAGTCCTCCCTTTAGGCACCCGTTATGGCCAGCCGAACTAGTAATTGGCTGGTCAACGGGCCGAGTATGGGTGGCCTAAGGTACGTGTATACATCAGCGGAGGCTATGTACGTCTTGCTCATATTGGTCAAATTCACAAAGTGAATGTGGATCTTCCGACCGCTACGTCGCAGCGATGCAAATAGTTGATCTATCTATTCCTATAAGACAGTGCAGTATCTGACAAAACATTTCGTAGTCGGCAGGATTCGAACCTGCGCGGGGAGACCCCAACAGATTTCAAGTCTGTCGCCTTAACCACTCGGCCACGACTACGGTATGTTGTAATTTATACCTAGTTGATCTATCTATTCCTATAAGACAGTGCAGTATCTGACAAAACATTTCGTAGTCGGCAGGATTCGCACCTGCGCGGGGAGACCCCAACAGATTTCAAGACTGTCGCCTTAACCACTCGGCCACGACTGCCGTAGTTTACAATTTAAACCTATTTGATCTACTCGTATAAGACAGTGAAGTATTTGACAAAATCCTTTCGTAGTCGGCAGGATCCGAACCTGCGCGGGGAGACCCCAACAGATTTCAAGTCTGTCGCCTTAACCACTTGACCACGACTACTGTATGTTGTAATTTATACGTAGTTGATCTATCTACTCCTATAAGACAGTGCAGTATCTGACAAAACATGTCGTAGTCGGCGGATTCGAACCTGCGCGGGGAGACACCAACATATTTCAAGTCTGTCGCCTTAACCACTCGGCCACGACTACGGTATGTTGTAATTTATACCTAGTTGATCTATCTATTCCTATAAGACAGTGCAGTATCTGACAAAACATTTCGTAGTCGGCAGGATTCGAACCTGCGCGGGGAGACTCCAACATATTTCTAGTCTGTCCCCTTAACCGCTCGGCCACGACTACCGTATTTTTACAATTTAAACCTAGTTGACCTATACTCGTGTAATACAGTGCAGTATTTGACAAAACATTTCGTAGTCGGCAGAATTCTATTCTGCGCGGGGAGACCCCAACAGATTTCAAGTCTGTCGCCTTAACCACTCGGACACGACTGCCGTATTTTACAATTTAAACCTAGTTGATCTACTCGTATAATACAGTGAAGAATTTGACAAAACATTTCGTAGTCGACAGGATTCGAACCTGCGCGGGGAGACCCCAACAGATTTCAAGTCTGTCGCCTTAACCACTCGGCCACGACTACGGTATATTGTAATGTATACCTAGTTGATCTATCTATTCCTATAAGACAGTGCAGTATCTGACAAAACATTTCGTAGTCGGCAGGATTCGAACCTGCGCGGGGAGACCCCAACAGATTTCAAGTCTGTCGCCTTAACCACTCGGCCACGACTACGGTATATTGTAATTTATACCTAGTTGATCTATCTATTCCTATAAGACAGTGCAGTATCTGACAAAACATTTCGTAGTCGGCAGGATTCGAACCTCCGCGGGGAGACACCAACAGATTTCAAGTTTGTCGCCTTAACCACTCGGCCACGACTACTGTATGTTGTAATTTATACGTAGTTGATCTATCTACTCCTATAAGACAGTGCAGTATCTGACAAAACATGTCGTAGTCGGCGGATTCGAACCTGCGCGGGGAGACACCAACATATTTCAAGTCTGTCGCCTTAACCACTCGGCCACGACTACGGTATGTTGTAATTTATACCTAGTTGATCTATCTATTCCTATAAGACAGTGCAGTATCTGACAAAACATTTCGTAGTCGGCAGGATTCGAACCTGCGCGGGGAGACTCCAACATATTTCTAGTCTGTCCCCTTAACCGCTCGGCCACGACTACCGTATTTTTACAATTTAAACCTAGTTGACCTATACTCGTGTAATACAGTGCAGTATTTGACAAAACATTTGGTAGTCGGCAGAATTCTATTCTGCGCGGGAGGACCCCAACAGATTTCAAGTCTGTCGCCTTAACCACTCGGACACGACTGCCGTATTTTACAATTTAAACCTAGTTGATCTACTCGTATAATACAGTGAAGAATTTGACAAAACATTTCGTAGTCGACAGGATTCGAACCTGCGCGGGGAGACCCCAACAGATTTCAAGTCTGTCGCCTTAACCACTCGGCCACGACTACGGTATATTGTAATTTATACCTAGTTGATCTATCTATTCCTATAAGACAGTGCAGTATCTGACAAAACATTTCGTAGTCGGCAGGATTCGAACCTCCGCGGGGAGACCCCAACAGATTTCAAGTCTGTCGCCTTAACCACTCGGCCACGACTGCCGTATTTTACAATTTAAACCTAGTTGATCTACTCGTATAATACAGTGAAGAATTTGACAAAACATTTCGTAGTCGGCAGGATTCGAACCTGCGCGGGGAGACCCCAACAGATTTCAAGTCTGTCGCCTTAACCACTTGGCCACGACTACGGTATATTGTAATGTATACCTAGTTGATCTATCTATTCCTATAAGACAGTGCAGTATCTGACAAAACATTTCGTAGTCGGCAGGATTCGAACCTGCGCGGGGAGACCCCAACAGATTTCAAGTCTGTCGCCTTAACCACTCGGCCACGACTGCCGTATTTTACAATTTAAACCTATTTGATCTACTCGTATAAGACAGTGAAGTATTTGACAAAATCATTTCGTAGTCGGCAGGATTCGAACCTGCGCGGGGAGACCCCAACAGATTTCAAGTCTGTCGCCTTAACCACTTGGCCACGACTACGGTATGTTGTAATTTATACCTAGTTGATCTATCTATTCCTATAAGACAGTGCAGTATCTGACAAAACATTTCGTAGTCGGCAGGATTCGAACCTGCGCGGTGAGACCCCAACAGATTTCAAGTCTGTCGCCTTAACCACTCGGCCACGACTACGGTATGTTGTAATTTGTACCTAGTTGATCTATCTATTCCTATAAGACAGTGCAGTATCTGACAAAACATTTCGTAGTCGGCAGGATTCGAACCTGCGCGGGGAGACCCCAACATATTTCAAGTCTGTCGCCTTAACCACTCGACCACGACTGCCGTATTTTACAATTTAAACCTATTTGATCTACTCGTATAAGACAGTGAAGTATTTGACAAAATCATTTCGTAGTCGGCTGGATTCGAACCTGCGCGGGGAGACCCCAACAGATTTCAAGTCTGTCGCCTTAACCACTCTGCCACGACTACGGTATGTTGTAATTTATACCTAGTTGATCTATCTATTCCTATAAGACAGTGCAGTATCTGACAAAACATTTCGTAGTCGGCAGGATTCGAACCTGCGCGGGGAGACCCCAACAGATTTCAAGTCTGTCGCCTTAACCACTCGGCCACGACTGCCGTATTTTATAATTTAAACCTATTTGATCTAATCGTATAAGACAGTGAAGTATTTGACAAAATCATTTCGTAGTCGGCAGGATTCGAAACTGCGCGGAGAACCTCAACAGATTTCAAGTCTGTCGCTTTAACCACTCGGCCACGACTACTGTATGTTGTAATTTATACCTAGTTGATATATCTATTCCTATAAGACAGTGCAGTATCTGACAAAACATTTCGTAGTCGGCAGGATTCGAACCTGCGCGGGGAGACCCCAACAGATTTCAAGTCTGTCGCCTTAACCACTCGGCCACGACTACGGTATGTTGTAATATATACCTAGTTGATCTATCTATTCCTATAAGTCAGTGCAGTATCTGACAAAACATTTCGTAGTCGGCAGGATTCGAACCTGCGCGGGGAGACCCCAACAGATTTCAAGTCTGTCGCCTTAACCACTCGGCCACGACTGCCGTATTTTATAATTTAAACCTATTTGATCTAATCGTATAAGACAGTGAAGTATTTGACAAAATCATTTCGTAGTCGGCAGGATTCGAACCTGCGCGGGGAGACCCCAACAGATTTCAAGTCTGTCGCCTTAACCACTCGGCCACGACTACTGTATGTTGTAATTTATACCTAGTTGATCTATCTATTCCTATAAGACAGTGCAGTATCTGACAAAACATTTCGTAGTCGGCAGGATTCGAACCTGCGCGGGGAGACCCCAACAGATTTCAAGTCTGTCGCCTTAACCACTCGGCCACGACTGCCGTATTTTACAATTTAAACCTATTTGATCTACTCGTATAAGACAGTGAAGTATTTGACAAAATCATTTCGTAGTCGGCAGGATTCGAACCTGCGCGGGGAGACCCCAACAGATTTCAAGTCTGTCGCCTTAACCACTCGGCCACTTCCGTATTTTACAATTTAAACCTATTTGATCTACTCGTATAAGACAGTGAAGTATTTGACAAAATCATTTCGTAGTCGGCAGGATTCGAACCTGCGCGGGGAGACCCCAACATATTTCAAGTCTGTCGCCTTAACCACTCTGCCACGACTACGGTATGTTGTAATTTATACCTAGTTGATCTATCTATTCCTATAAGACAGTGCAGTATCTGACAAAACATTTCGTAGTCGGCAGGATTCGAACCTGCGCGGGGAGACCCCAACAGATTTCAAGTCTGTCGCCTTAACCACTCGGCCACGACTGCCGTATTTTATAATTTAAACCTATTTGATCTAATCGTATAAGACAGTGAAGTATTTGACAAAATCATTTCGTAGTCGGCAGGATTCGAACCTGCGCGGGGAGACCCCAACAGATTTCAAGTCTGTCGCCTTAACCACTCGGCCACGACTACTGTATGTTGTAATTTATACCTAGTTGATCTATCTATTCCTATAAGACAGTGCAGTATCTGACAAAACATTTCGTAGTCGGCAGGATTCGAACCTGCGCGGGGAGACCCCATCAGATTTCAAGTCTGTCGCCTTAACCACTCGGCCACGACTACTGTATGTTGTAATTTATACCTAGTTGATCTATCTATTCATATAAGACAGTGCAGTATCTGACAAAACATTTCGTAGTCGGCAGGATTCGAACCTGAGCGGGGAGACCCCAACAGATTTCAAGTCTGTCGCCTTAACCACTTGACCACGACTACTGTATGTTGTAATTTATACCTAGTTGATCTATCTATACCTATAATACAGTGCAGTATCTGACAAAACTTGTCGTAGTCGGCAGGATTCGAACCTGCGCGGGGAGACACCAACAGATTTCAAGTCTGTCGCCTTAACCACTCGGCCACGACTACTGTATGTTGTAATTTATACGTAGTTGATCTATCTACTCCTATAAGACAGTGCAGTATCTGACAAAACATGTCGTAGTCGTCAGATTCGAACCTGCGCGGGGAGACACCAACAGATTTCAAGTCTGTCGCCTTAACCACTCGGCCACGACTACGGTATGTTGTAATTTATACCTAGTTGATCTATCTATTCCTATAAGACAGTGCAGTATCTGACAAAACATTTCGTAGTCGGCAGGATTCGAACCTGCGCGGGGAGAACCCATCAGATTTCAAGTCTGTCGCCTTAACCACTCGGCCACGACTACGGTATATTGTAATTTATACCTAGTTGATCTATCTATTCCTATAAGACAGTGCAGTATCTGACAAAACATTTCGTAGTCGGCAGGATTCGAACCTGCGCGGGGAGACCCCAACAGATTTCAAGTCTGTCGCCTTAACCACTCGGCCACGACTGCCGTATTTTACAATTTAAACCTAGTTGATCTACTCGTATAATACAGTGAAGAATTTGACAAAACATTTCGTAGTCGGCAGGATTCGAACCTGCGCGGGGAGACCCCAACAGATTTCAAGTCTGTCGCCTTAACCACTTGGCCACGACTACGGTATATTGTAATGTATACCTAGTTGATCTATCTATTCCTATAAGACAGTGCAGTATCTGACAAAACATTTCGTAGTCGGCAGGATTCGAACCTGCGCGGGGAGACCCCAACAGATTTCAAGTCTGTCGCCTTAACCACTCGGCCACGACTGCCGTATTTTACAATTTAAACCTATTTGATCTACTCGTATAAGACAGTGAAGTATTTGACAAAATCATTTCGTAGTCGGCAGGATTCGAACCTGCGCGGGGAGACCCCAACAGATTTCAAGTCTGTCGCCTTAACCACTTGGCCACGACTACGGTATGTTGTAATTTATACCTAGTTGATCTATCTATTCCTATAAGACAGTGCAGTATCTGACAAAACATTTCGTAGTCGGCAGGATTCGAACCTGCGCGGTGAGACCCCAACAGATTTCAAGTCTGTCGCCTTAACCACTCGACCACGACTGCCGTATTTTACAATTTAAACCTATTTGATCTACTCGTATAAGACAGTGAAGTATTTGATAAAATCATTTCGTAGTCGGCAGGATTCGAACCTGCGCGGGGAGACCCCAACAGATTTCAAGTCTGTCGCCTTAACCACTCTGCCACGACTACGGTATGTTGTAATTTATACCTAGTTGATCTATCTATTTCTATAAGACAGTGCAGTATCTGACAAAACATTTCGTAGTCGGCAGGATTCGAACCTGCGCGGGGAGACCCCAACAGATTTCAAGTCTGTCGCCTTAACCACTCGACCACGACTGCCGTATTTTACAATTTAAACCTATTTGATCTACTCGTATAAGACAGTGAAGTATTTGACAAAATCATTTCGTAGTCGGCAGGATTCGAACCTGCGCGGGGAGACCCCAACAGATTTCAAGTCTGTCGCCTTAACCACTTGGCCACGACTACGGTATGTTGTAATTTATACCTAGTTGATCTATCTATTCCTATAAGACAGTGCAGTATCTGACAAAACATTTCGTAGTCGGCAGGATTCGAACCTGCGCGGGGAGACCCCAACATATTTCAAGTCTGTCGCCTTAACCACTCGGCCACGACTACGGTATGTTGTAATATATACCTAGTTGATCTATCTATTTCTATAAGTCAGTGCAGTATCTGACAAAACATTTCGTAGTCGGCAGGATTCGAACCTGCGCGGGGAGACCCCAACAGATTTCAAGTCTGTCGCCTTAACCGCTCGGCCACGACTACGGTATGTTGTAATTTATACCTAGTTGATCTATCTATTCCTATAAGACAGTGCAGTATCTGACAAAACATTTCGTAGTCGGCAGGATTCGAACCTGCGCGGGGAGACCCCATCAGATTTCAAGTCTGTCGCCTTAACCACTCGGCCACGACTGCCGTATTTTACAATTTAAACCTATTTGATCTACTCGTATAAGACAGTGAAGTATTTGACAAAATCATTTCGTAGTCGGCAGGATTCGAACCTGCGCGGGGAGACCCCAACAGATTTCAAGTCTGTCGCCTTAACCACTCGGCCACGACTGCCGTATTTTACAATTTAAACCTATTTGATCTACTCGTATAAGACAGTGAAGTATTTGACAAAATCATTTCGTAGTCGGCAGGATTCGAACCTGCGCGGGGAGACCCCAACAGATTTCAAGTCTGTCGCCTTAACCACTCTGCCACGACTACGGTATGTTGTAATTTATACCTAGTTGATCTATCTATTCCTATAAGACAGTGCAGTATCTGACAAAACATTTCGTAGTCGGCAGGATTCGAACCTGCGCGGGGAGACCCCAACAGATTTCAAGTCTGTCGCCTTAACCACTCGGCCACGACTACTGTATGTTGTAATTTATACCTAGTTGATCTATCTATTCCTATAAGACAGTGCAGTATCTGACAAAACATTTCGTAGTCGGCAGGATTCGAATCTGCGCGGGGAGACCCCAACAGATTTCAAGTCTGTCGCCTTAACCACTCGGCCACGACTACGGTATGTTGTAATTTGTACCTAGTTGATCTATCTATTCCTATAAGACAGTGCAGTATCTGACAAAACATTTCGTAGTCGGCAGGATTCGAACCTGCGCGGGGAGACCCCAACAGATTTCAAGTCTGTCGCCTTAACCACTCGGCCACGACTGCCGTATTTTACAATTAAACCTATTTGATCTACTCGTATAAGACAGTGAAGTATTTGACAAAATCATTTCGTAGTCGGCAGGATTCGAACCTGCGCGGGGAGACCCCAACAGATTTCAAGTCTGTCGCCTTAACCACTCTGCCACGACTACGGTATGTTGTAATTTATACCTATTCCTATAAGACAGTGCAGTATCTGACAAAACATTTCGTAGTCGGCAGGATTCGAACCTGCGCGGGGAGACCCCAACAGATTTCAAGTCTGTCGCCTTAACCTCTCGGCCACGACTGCCGTATTTTACAATTTAAACCTATTTGATCTACTCGTATAAGACAGTGAAGTATTTGACAAAATCATTTCGTAGTCGGCAGGATTCGAACCTGCGCGGGGAGACCCCAACAGATTTCAAGTCTGTCGCCTTAACCACTCGGCCACGACTACTGTATGTTGTAATTTATACCTAGTTGATATATCTACTCATATAAGACAGTGCAGTATCTGACAAAACATTTCGTAGTCGGCAGGATTCGAACCTGCGCGGGGATACTCCAACATATTTCTAGTCTGTCCCCTTAACCGCTCGGCCACGACTACCGTATTTTTACAATTTAAACCTAGTTGACCTATACTCGTGTAATACAGTGCAGTATTTGACAAAACATTTCGTAGTCGGCAGAATTCTATTCTGCGCGGGAGGACCCCAACAGATTTCAAGTCTGTCGCCTTAACCACTCGGACACGACTGCCGTATTTTACAATTTAAACCTAGTTGATCTACTCGTATAAGACAGTGAAGTATTTGACAAAATCATTTCGTAGTCGGCAGAATTCGAACCTGCGCGGAAAGACCCCAACAGATTTCTAGTCTGTCGACTTAACAGCTCGGCCACGACTGCCGTATTTTACAATTTAAACCTAGTTGATCTACTCGTATAATACAGTGAAGAATTTGACAAAACATTTCGTAGTCGGCAGGATTCGAACCTGCGCGGGGAGACCCCAACAGATTTCAAGTCTGTCGCCTTAACCACTCGGCCACGACTACTGTATGTTGTAATTTATACCTAGTTGATCTATCTATTCCTATAAGTCAGTGCAGTATCTGACAAAACATTTCGTAGTCGGCAGGATTCGAACCTGCGCGGGGAGACCCCAACAGATTTCAAGTCTGTCGCCTTAACCGCTCGGCCACGACTACGGTATGTTGTAATTTATACCTAGTTGATCTATCTATTCCTATAAGACAGTGCAGTATCTGACAACACATTTCGTAGTCGGCAGGATTCGAACCTGCGCGGGGAGACCCCATCAGATTTCAAGTCTGTCGCCTTAACCACTCGGCCACGACTGCCGTATTTTACAATTTAAACCTATTTGATCTACTCGTATAAGACAGTGAAGTATTTGACAAAATCATTTCGTGGTCGGCAGGATTCGAACCTGCGCGGGGAGACCCCAACAGATTTCAAGTCTGTCGCCTTAACCACTCTGCCACGACTACGGTATGTTGTAATTTATACCTATTCCTATAAGACAGTGCAGTATCTGACAAAACATTTCGTAGTCGGCAGGATTCGAACCTGCGCGGGGAGACCCCAACAGATTTCAAGTCTGTCGCCTTAACCACTCGGCCACGACTGCCGTATTTTATAATTTAAACCAATTTGATCTACTCGTATAAGACAGTGAAGTATTTGACAAAATCATTTCGTAGTCGGCAGGATTCGAAACTGGGCGGGGAGACCCCAACAGATTTCAAGTCTGTCGCCTTAACCACTCGGCCACGACTACTGTATGTTGTAATTTATACCTAGTTGATATATCTATTCCTATAAGACAGTGCAGTATCTGACAAAACATTTCGTAGTCGGCAGGATTCGAAACTGCGCGGGGAGACCCCAACAGATTTCTAGTCTGTCGCCTTAACCGCTCGGCCACGACTGCCGTATTTTACAATTTAAACCTAGTTGATCTACTCGTATAATACAGTGAAGAATTTGACAAAATATTTCGTAGTCGGCAGAATTCGAACCTGCGCGGGGAGACCCCAACAGATTTCAAGTCTGTCGCCTTAACCACTCGGCCACGACTACGGTATATTGTAATTTATACCTAGTTGATCTATCTATTCCTATAAGACAGTGCAGTATCTGACAAAACATTTCGTAGTCGGCAGGATTTGAACCTGCGCGGGGAGACCCCAACAGATTTCAAGTCTGTCGCCTTAACCACTCGGCCACGACTGCCGTATTTTACAATTTAAACCTATTTGATCTACTCGTATAAGACAGTGAAGTATTTGACAAAATCATTTCTTAGTCGTCAGGATTCGAACCTGCGCGGGGAGACCCCAACAGATTTCAAGTCTGTCGCCTTAACCACTTGGCCACGACTACGGTATGTTGTAAATTATACCTAGTTGATCTATCTATTCCTATAAGACAGTGCAGTATCTGACAAAACATTTCGTAGTCGGCAGGATTCGAACCTGCGCGGGGAGACCCCAACAGATTTCAAGTCTGTCGCCTTAACCACTCGGCCACGACTACGGTATGTTGTAATTTGTACCTAGTTGATCTATCTATTCCTATAAGACAGTGCAGTATCTGACAAAACATTTCGTAGTCGGCAGGATTCGAACCTACGCGGGGAGACCCCAACAGATTTCAAGTCTGTCGCCTTAACCACTCGGCCACGACTGCCGTATTTTACAATTTAAACCTATTTTATCTACTCGTATAAGACAGTGAAGTATTTGACAAAATCATTTCGTAGTCGGCAGGATTCGAACCTGCGCGGGGAGACCCCAACAGATTTCAAGTCTGTCGCCTTAACCACTCTGCCACGACTACGGTATGTTGTAATTTATACCTAGTTGATATATCTATTCCTATAAGACAGTGCAGTATCTGACAAAACATTTCGTAGTCGGCAGGATTCGAACCTGCGCGGGGAGACCCCAACAGATTTCAAGTCTGTCGCCTTAACCACTCGGCCACGACCACGGTATGTTGTAATTTATACCTAGTTGATCTATCTATTCCTATAAGTCAGTGCAGTATCTGACAAAACATTTCGTAGTCGGCAGGATTCGAACCTGCGCGGGGAGACCCCAACAGATTTCAAGTCTGTTGCCTTAACCGCTCGGCCACGACTACGGTATGTTGTAATTTATACCTAGTTGATCTATCTATTTCTATAAGACAGTGCAGTATCTGACAAAACATTTCGTAGTCGGCAGGATTCGAACCTGCGCGGGGAGACCCCATCAGATTTCAAGTCTGTCGCCTTAACCACTCGGCCACGACTGCCGTATTTTACAATTTAAACCTATTTGATCTACTCGTATAAGACAGTGAAGTATTTGACAAAATCATTTCGTAGTCGGCAGGATTCGAACCTGCGCGGGGAGACCCCAAAAGATTTCAAGTCTGTCGCCTTAACCACTCGGCGACGACTACTGTATGTTGTAATTTATACCTAGTTGATATATCTACTCCTATAAGACAGTGCAGTATCTGACAAAACATTTCGTAGTCGGCAGGATTCGAACCTGCGCGGGGATACTCCAACATATTTCTAGTCTGTCCCCTTAACCGCTCGGCCACGACTACCGTATTTTTACAATTTAAACCTAGTTGACCTATACTCGTGTAATACAGTGCAGTAATTGACAAAACATTTCGTAGTCGGCAGAATTCTATTCTGCGCGGGAGGACCCCAACAGATTTCAAGTCTGTCGCCTTAACCACTCGGACACGACTGCCGTATTTTACAATTTAAACCTAGTTGATCTACTCGTATAAGACAGTGAAGTATTTGACAAAATCATTTCGTAGTCGGCAGAATTCGAACCTGCGCGGAAAGACCCCAACAGATTTCTAGTCTGTCGACTTAACAGCTCGACCACGACTGCCGTATTTTACAATTTAAACCTAGTTGATCTACTCGTATAATACAGTGAAGAATTTGACAAAACATTTCGTAGTCGGCAGGATTCGAACCTGCGCGGGGAGACCCCAACAGATTTCAAGTCTGTCGCCTTAACCACTCGGCCACGACTACTGTATGTTGTAATTTATACCTAGTTGATCTATCTATTCCTATAAGTCAGTGCAGTATCTGACAAAACATTTCGTAGTCGGCAGGATTCGAACCTGCGCGGGGAGACCCCAACAGATTTCAAGTCTGTCGCCTTAACCACTCGGCCACGACTACGGTATGTTGTAATTTATACCTAGTTGATCTATCTATTCCTATAAGACAGTGCAGTATCTGACAAAACATTTCGTAGTCGGCAGGATTCGAACCTGCGCGGGGAGACCCCATCAGATTTCAAGTCTGTCGCCTTAACCACTCGGCCACGACTGCCGTATTTTACAATTTAAACCTATTTGATCTACTCGTATAAGACAGTGAAGTATTTGACAAAATCATTTCGTAGTCGGCAGGATTCGAACCTGCGCGGGGAGACCACAACAGATTTCAAGTCTGTCGCCTTAACCACTCGGCCACGACTACTGTATGTTGTAATTTATACCTAGTTGATCTATCTATTCCTATAAGTCAGTGCAGTATCTGACAAAACATTTCGTAGTCGGCAGGATTCGAACCTGCGCAGGGAGACCCCAACAGATTTCAAGTCTGTCGCCTTAACCACTCGGCCACGACTACGGTATGTTGTAATTTATACCTAGTTGATCTATCTATTAATATAAGACAGTGCAGTATCTGACAAAACATTTCGTAGTCGGCAGGATTCGAACCTGCGCGGGGAGACCCCATCAGATTTCAAGTCTGTCGCCTTAACCACTCGGCCACGACTGCCGTATTTTACAATTTAAACCTATTTTATCTACTCGTATAAGACAGTGAAGTATTTGACAAAATCATTTCGTAGTCGGCAGGATTCGAACCTGCGCGGGGAGACCCCAACAGATTTCAAGTCTGTCGCCTTAACCACTCTGCCACGACTACGGTATGTTGTAATTTATACCTAGTTGATATATCTATTCCTATAAGACAGTGCAGTATCTGACAAAACATTTCGTAGTCGGCAGGATTCGAACCTGCGCGGGGAGACCCCAACAGATTTCAAGTCTGTCGCCTTAACCACTCGGCCACGACCACGGTATGTTGTAATTTATACCTAGTTGATCTATCTATTCCTATAAGTCAGTGCAGTATCTGACAAAACATTTCGTAGTCGGCAGGATTCGAACCTGCGCGGGGAGACCCCAACAGATTTCAAGTCTGTCGCCTTAACCGCTCGGCCACGACTACGGTATGTTGTAATTTATACCTAGTTGGTCTATCTATTTCTATAAGACAGTGCAGTATCTGACAAAACATTTCGTAGTCGGCAGGATTCGAACCTGCGCGGGGAGACCCCATCAGATTTCAAGTCTGTCGCCTTAACCACTCGGCCACGACTGCCGTATTTTACAATTTAAACCTATTTGATCTACTCGTATAAGACAGTGAAGTATTTGACAAAATCATTTCGTAGTCGGCAGGATTCGAACCTGCGCGGGGAGACCCCAAAAGATTTCAAGTCTGTCGCCTTAACCACTCGGCGACGACTACTGTATGTTGTAATTTATACCTAGTTGATCTATCTATTCCTATAAGTCAGTGCAGTATCTGACAAAACATTTCGTAGTCGGCAGGATTCGAACCTGCGCGGGGATACTCCAACATATTTCTAGTCTGTCCCCTTAACCGCTCGGCCACGACTACCGTATTTTTACAATTTAAACCTAGTTGACCTATACTCGTGTAATACAGTGCAGTATTTGACAAAACATTTCGTAGTCGGCAGAATTCTATTCTGCGCGGGAGGACCCCAACAGATTTCAAGTCTGTCGCCTTAACCACTCGGACACGACTGCCGTATTTTACAATTTAAACCTAGTTGATCTACTCGTATAAGACAGTGAAGTATTTGACAAAATCATTTCGTAGTCGGCAGAATTCGAACCTGCGCGGAAAGACCCCAACAGATTTCTAGTCTGTCGACTTAACAGCTCGGCCACGACTGCCGTATTTTACAATTTAAACCTAGTTGATCTAATCGTATAATACAGTGAAGAATTTGACAAAACATTTCGTAGTCGGCAGGATTCGAACCTGCGCGGGGAGACCCCAACAGATTTCAAGTCTGTCGCCTTAACCACTCGGCCACGACTACTGTATGTTGTAATTTATACCTAGTTGATCTATCTATTCCTATAAGTCAGTGCAGTATCTGACAAAACATTTCGTAGTCGGCAGGATTCGAACCTGCGCGGGGAGACCCCAACAGATTTCAAGTCTGTCGCCTTAACCACTCGGCCACGACTACGGTATGTTGTAATTTATACCTAGTTGATCTATCTATTCCTATAAGACAGTGCAGTATCTGACAAAACATTTCGTAGTCGGCAGGATTCGAACCTGCGCGGGGAGACCCCATCAGATTTCAAGTCTGTCGCCTTAACCACTCGGCCACGACTGCCGTATTTTACAATTTAAACCTATTTGATCTACTCGTATAAGACAGTGAAGTATTTGACAAAATCATTTCGTAGTCGGCAGGATTCGACCCTGCGCGGGGAGACCACAACAGATTTCAAGTCTGTCGCCTTAACCACTCGGCCACGACTACTGTATGTTGTAATTTATACCTAGTTGATCTATCTATTCCTATAAGTCAGTGCAGTATCTGACAAAACATTTTGTAGTCGGCAGGATTCGAACCTGCGCAGGGAGACCCCAACAGATTTCAAGTCTGTCGCCTTAACCACTCGGCCACGACTACGGTATGTTGTAATTTATACCTAGTTGATCTATCTATTCCTATAAGACAGTGCAGTATCTGACAAAACATTTCGTAGTCGGCAGGATTCGAACCTGCGCGGGGAGACCCCATCAGATTTCAAGTCTGTCGCCTTAACCACTCGGCCACGACTGCCGTATTTTACAATTTAAACCTATTTGATCTACTCGTATAAGACAGTGAAGTATTTGACAAAATCATTTCGTAGTCGGCAGGATTCGAACCTGCGCGGGGAGACCACAACAGATTTCAAGTCTGTCGCCTTAACCACTCGGCCACGACTAATGTATGTTGTAATTTATACCTAGTTGATCTATCTATTCCTATAAGACAGTGCAGTATCTGACAAAACATTTCGTAGTCGGCAGGATTCGAACCTGCGCGGGGAGACCCCATCAGATTTCAAGTCTGTCGCCTTAACCACTCGGCCACGACTGCCGTATTTTACAATTTAAACCTATTTGATCTACTAGTATAAGACAGTGAAGTATTTGACAAAATCATTTCGTAGTCGGCAGGATTCGAACCTGCGCGGGGAGACCCCAACAGATTTCAAGTCTGTCGCCTTAACCACTCGGCCACGACTACTGTATGTTGTAATTTATACCTAGTTGATCTATCTATTCCTATAAGACAGTGCAGTATCTGACAAAAAATTTCGTAGTCGGCAGGATTCGAATCTGCGCGGGGAGACCCCAACAGATTTCAAGTCTGTCGCCTTAACCACTCGGCCACGACTACTGTATGTTGTAATTTATACCTAGTTGATATATCTACTCCTATAAGACAGTGCAGTATCTGACAAAACATTTCGTAGTCGGCAGTATTCGAACCTGCGCGGGGAGACTCCAACATATTTCTAGTCTGTCCCCTTAACCGCTCGGCCACGACTACCGTATTTTTACAATTTAAACCTAGTTGACCTATACTCGTGTAATACAGTGCAGTTTCTGACAAAACATTTCGTAGTCGGCAGAATTCTATTCTGCGCGGGAGGACCCCAACAGATTTCAAGTCTGTCGCCTTAACCACTCGGACACGACTGCCGTATTTTACAATTTAAACCTAGTTGATCTACTCGTATAAGACAGTGAAGTATTTGACAAAATCATTTCGTAGTCGGCAGAATTCGAACCTGCGCGGAAAGACCCCAACAGATTTCTAGTCTGTCGCCTTAACCGCTCGGCCACGACTGCCGTATTTTACAATTTAAACCTAGTTGATCTACTCGTATAATACAATGAAGAATTTGACAAAACATTTCGTAGTCGGCAGGATTCGAACCTGCGCGGGGAGACCCCAACAGATTTCAAGTCTGTCGCCTTAACCACTCGGCCACGACTACGGTATATTGTAATTTATACCTAGTTGATCTATCTATTCCTATAAGACAGTGCAGTATCTGACAAAACATTTCGTAGTCGGCAGGATTCGACCTGCGCGGGGAGACCCCAACAGATTTCAAGTCTGTCGCCTTAACCACTCGGCCACGACTGCCGTATTTTACAATTTAAACCTATTTGATCTACTCGTATAAGACAGTGAAGTATTTGACAAAATCATTTCGTAGTCGGCAGGATTCGAACCTGCGCGGGGAGACCCCAACAGATTTCAAGTCTGTCGCCTTAACCACTCGGCCACGACTACTGTATGTTGTAATTTATACCTAGTTGATATATCTATTCCTATAAGACAGTGCAGTATCTGACAAAACATTTCGTAGTCGGCAGGATTCGAACCTGCGTGGGGAGACCCCAACAGATTTCAAGTCTGTCGCCTTAACCACTCGGCCACGACTACGGTATGTTGTAATTTATACCTAGTTGATCTATCTATTCCTATAAGTCAGTGCAGTATCTGACAAAACATTTCGTAGTCGGCAGGATTTGAACCTGCGCGGGGAGACCCCAACAGATTTCAAGTCTGTCGCCTTAACCGCTCGGCCACGACTACGGTATGTTGTACTTTATACCTAGTTGATCTATCTATTCCTATAAGACAGTGCAGTATCTGACAAAACATTTCGTAGTCGGCAGGATTCGAACCTGCGCGGGGAGACCCCATCAGATTTCAAGTCTGTCGCCTTAACCACTCGGCCACGACTGCCGTATTTTACAATTTAAACCTATTTGATCTTCTCGTATAAGACAGTGAAGTATTTGACAAAATCATTTCGTAGTCGGCAGGATTCGAACCTGCGCGGGGAGACCACAACAGATTTCACGTCTGTCACCTTAACCACTCGGCCACGACTACGGTATGTTGTAATTTGTACCTAGTTGATCTATCTATTCCTATAAGACAGTGCAGTATCTGACAAAACATTTCGTTGTCGGCAGGATTCGAACCTGCGCGGGGAGACCCCAACAGATTTCAAGTCTGTCGCCTTAACCACTCGGCCACGACTGCCGTATTTTACAATATAAACCTATTTGATCTACTTGTATAAGACAGTGAAGTATTTGACAAAATCATTTCGTAGTTGGCAGGATTCGAACCTGCGCAGGGAGACCCCAACAGATTTCAAGTATGTCGCCTTAACCACTCTGCCACGACTACGGTATGTTGTAATTTGTACCTAGTTGATCTATCTATTCCTATAAGACAGTGCAGTATCTGGCAAAACATTTCGTAGTCGGCAGGATTCGAACCTGCGCGGGGAGACCCCAACAGATTTCAAGTCTGTCGCCTTAACCACTCGGCCACGACTGCCGTATTTTACAATTTAAACCTATTTGATCTACTCGTATAAGACAGTGAAGTATTTGACAAAATCATTTCGTAGTCGGCAGGATTCGAACCTGCGCGGGGAGACCCCAACAGATTTCAAGTCTGTCGCCTTAACCACTCGGCCACGACTACTGTATGTTGTAATTTATACCTAGTTGATATATCTATTCCTATAAGACAGTGCAGTATCTGACAAAACATTTCGTAGTCGGCAGGATTCGAACCTGCGCGGGGAGACCCCAACAGATTTCAAGTCTGTCGCCTTAACCACTCGGCCACGACTACGGTATGTTGTAATTTATACCTAGTTGATCTATCTATTCCTATAAGTCAGTGCAGTATCTGACAAAACATTTCGTAGTCGGCAGGATTCGAATCTGCGCGGGGAGACCCCAACAGATTTCAAGTCTGTCGCCTTAACCGCTCGGCCACGACTATGGTATGTTGTACTTTATACCTAGTTGATCTATCTATTCCTATAAGACAGTGCAGTATCTGACAAAACATTTCGTAGTCGGCAGGATTCGAACCTGCGCGGGGAGACCCAATTAGATTTCAAGTCTGTCGCCTTAACCACTCGGCCACGACTGCCGTATTTTACAATTTAAACCTATTTGATCTACTCGTATAAGACAGTGAAGTATTTGACAAAATCATTTCGTAGTCGGCAGGATTCGAACCTGCGCGGGGAGACCACAACAGATTTCAAGTCTGTCGCCTTAACCACTCGGCCACGACTAATGTATGTTGTAATTTATACCTAGTTGATCTATCTATTCCTATCAGACAGTGCAGTATCTGACAAAACATTTCGTAGTCGGCAGGATTCGAACCTGCGCGGGGAGACCCCATCAGATTTCAAGTCTGTCGCCTTAACCACTCGGCCACGACTGCCGTATTTTACAATTTAAACCTATTTGATCTACTAGTATAAGACAGTGAAGTATTTGACAAAATCATTTCGTAGTCGGCAGGATTCGAACCTGCGCGGGGAGACCCCAACAAATTCCAAGTCTGTCGCCTTAACCACTCGGCCACGACTACTGTATGTTGTAATTTATACCTAGTTGATCTATCTATTCCTATAAGACAGTGCAGTATCTGACAAAACATTTCGTAGTCTGCAGGATTCGAATCTGCGCGGGGAGACCCCAACAGATTTCAAGTCTGTCGCCTAAACCACTCGGCCACGACTACTGTATGTTGTAATTTATACCTAGTTGATATATCTACTCCTATAAGACAGTGCAGTATCTGACAAAACATTTCGTAGTCGGCAGGATTCGAACCTGCGCGGGGAGACCCCAACAGATTTCAAGTCTGTCGCCTTAACCACTCGGCAACGACTATGGTATGTTGTAATTTATAGCTGGTTGATCTATCTATTCCTATAAGACAGTGCAGTATCTGACAAAACATTTCGTAGTCGGCAGGATTCGAACCTGCGCGGGGAGACTCCAACAGATTTCTAGTCTGTCCCCTTAACCGCTCGGCCACGACTACCGTATTTTTACAATTTAAACCTAGTTGACCTATACTCGTGTAATACAGTGCAGTATTTGACAAAACATTTCGTAGTCGGCAGAATTCTATTCTGCTCGGGAGGACCCCAACAGATTTCAAGTCTGTCGCCTTAACCACTCGGACACGACTGCCATATTTTACAATTTAAACCTATTTGATCTACTCGTATAAGACAGTGAAGTATTTGACAAAATCTTTTCGTAGTCGGCAGGATCCGAACCTGCGCGGGGAGAGCCAAACAGATTTCAAGTCTGTCGCCTTAACCACTCGGCCACGACTACTGTATGTTGTAATTTATACCTAGTTGATCTATCTATTTCTATAAGACAGTGCAGTATCTGACAAAACATTTCGTAGTCGGCAGGATTCGAACCTGCGCGGGGAGACCCCAACAGATTTCAAGTCTGTCGCCTTAACCACTCGGCCACGAATACGGTATGTTGTAATTTATACCTAGTTGATCTATCTATTCCTATAAGACAGTGCAGTATCTGACAAAACATTTCGTAGTCGGCAGGATTCGAACCTGCGCGGGGAGACCCCAACAGATTTCAAGTCTGTCGCCTTAACCACTCGGCCACGACTGCCGTATTTTACAATTTAAACCTAGTTGATCTACTCGTATAATACAGTGAAGAATTTGACAAAACATTTCGTAGTCGGCAGGATTCGAACCTGCGCGGGGAGACCCCAACAGATTTCAAGTCTGTCGCCTTAACCACTCGGCCACGACTACGGTATATTGTAATTTATACCTAGTTGATCTATCTATTCCTATAAGACAGTGCAGTATCTGACAAAACATTTCGTAGTCGGCAGGATTGGAACCTTCGCGGGGAGACCCCAACAGATTTCAAGTCTGTCACCTTAACCACTCGGCCACGACTACGGTATGTTGTAATTTGTACCTAGTTGATCTATCTATTCCTATAAGACAGTGCAGTATCTGACAAAACATTTCGTCGTCGGCAGGATTCGAACCTGCGCGGGGAGACCCCAACAGATTTCAAGTCTGTCGCCTTAACCACTCGGCCACGACTGCCGTATTTTACAATTTAAACCTATTTGATCTACTCGTATAAGACAGTGAAGTATTTGACAAAATCATTTCGTAGTTGGCAGGATTCGAACCTGCGCAGGGAGACCCCAACAGATTTCAAGTATGTCGCCTTAACCACTCTGCCACGACTACGGTATGTTGTAATTTATACCTAGTTGATCTATCTATTCCTATAAGACAGTGCAGTATCTGGCAAAACATTTCGTAGTCGGCAGGATTCGAACCTGCGCGGGGAGACCCGAACAGATTTCAAGTCTGTCGCCTTAACCACTCGGCCACGACTGCCGTATTTATAATTTAAACCTATTTGATCTACTCGTATAAGACAGTGAAGTATTTGACAAAATCATTTCGTAGTTGGCAGGATTCGAACCTGCGCAGGGAGACCCCAACAGATTTCAAGTATGTCGCCTTAACCACTCTGCCACGACTACGGTATGTTGTAATTTATACCTAGTTGATCTATCTATTCCTATAAGACAGTGCAGTATCTGGCAAAACATTTCGTAGTCGGCAGGATTCGAACCTGCGCGGGGAGACCCGAACAGATTTCAAGTCTGTCGCCTTAACCACTCGGCCACGACTGCCGTATTTATAATTTAAACCTATTTGATCTACTCGTATAAGACAGTGAAGTATTTGACAAAATCATTTTGTAGTCGGCAGGATTCGAAACTGCGCGGGGAGACCCCAACAGATTTCAAGTCTGTCGCCTTAACCACTCGGCCACGACTACTGTATGTTGTAATTTATACCTAGTTGATATATCTATTCCTATAAGACAGTGCAGTATCTGACAAAACATTTCGTAGTCGGCAGGATTCGAACCTGCGCGGGGAGACCCCAACAGATTTCAAGTCTGTCGCCTTAACCACACGGCCACGACTACGGTATGTTGTAATTTACACCTAGTTGATCTATCTATTCCTATAAGACAGTGAAGTATCTGACAAAACATTTCGTAGTCGGCAGGATTCGAACCTGCGCGGGGAGACCCCAACAGATTTCAAGTCTGTCGCCTTAACCGCTCGGCCACGACTACGGTATGTTGTAATTTATACCTAGTTCATCTATCTATTCCTATAAGACAGTGCAGTATCTGACAAAACATTTTGTAGTCGGCAGGATTCGAACCTACGCGGGGAGACCCCAACAGATTTCAAGTCTGTCGCCTGAACCACTCGTCCACGACAGCCGTAATTTACAATTTAAACCTATTTGATCTACTCGTATAAGACAGTGAAGTATTTGACAAAATCATTTCGTAGTCGGCAGGATTCGAACCTGCGCGGGGAGACCACAACAGATTTCAAGTCTGTCGCCTTAACCACTCGGCCACGACTATGGTATGTTGTAATTTATAGCTGGTTGATCTATCTATTCCTATAAGACAGTGCAGTATCTGACAAAACATTTCGTAGTCGGCAGGATTCGAACCTGCGCGGGGAGACTCCAACAGATTTCTAGTCTGTCCCCTTAACCGCTCGGCCACGACTACCGTATTTTTACAATTTAAACCTAGTTGACCTATACTCGTGTAATACAGTGCAGTATTTGACAAAACATTTCGTAGTCGGCAGAATTCTATTCTGCTCGGGAGGACACGACTGCCGTATTTTACAATTTAAACCTATTTGATCTACTCGTATAAGACAGTGAAGTATTTGACAAAATCTTTTCGTAGTCGGCAGGATTCGAACCTGCGCGGGGAGACCCAAACAGATTTCAAGTCTGTCGCCGTAACCACTCGGCCACGACTACTGTATGTTGTAATTTATACCTAGTTGATCTATCTATTTCTATAAGACAGTGCAGTATCTGACAAAACATTTCGTAGTCGGCAGGATTCGAACCTGCGCGGGGAGACCCCAACAGATTTCAAGTCTGTCGCCTTAACCACTCGGCCACGAATACGGTATGTTGTAATTTATACCTAGTTGATCTATCTATTCCTATAAGACAGTGCAGTATCTGACAAAACATTTCGTAGTCGGCAGGATTCGAACCTGCGCGGGGAGACCCCAACAGATTTCAAGTCTGTCGCCTTAACCACTCGGCCACGACAGCCGTATTTTACAATTTAAACCTATTTGATCTACTCGTATAAGACAGTGAAGTATTTGACAAAATCATTTTGTAGTCGGCAGGATTCGAAACTGCGCGGGGAGACCCCAACAGATTTCAAGTCTGTCGCCTTAACCACTCGGCCACGACTACTGTATGTTGTAATTTATACCTAGTTGATATATCTATTCCTATAAGACAGTGCAGTATCTGACAAAACATTTCGTAGTCGGCAGGATTCGAACCTGCGCGGGGAGACCCCAACAGATTTCAAGTCTGTCGCCTTAACCACACGGCCACGACTACGGTATGTTGTAATTTACACCTAGTTGATCTATCTATTCCTATAAGACAGTGAAGTATCTGACAAAACATTTCGTAGTCGGCAGGATTCGAACCTGCGCGGGGAGACCCCAACAGATTTCAAGTCTGTCGCCTTAACCGCTCGGCCACGACTACGGTATGTTGTAATTTATACCTAGTTCATCTATCTATTCCTATAAGACAGTGCAGTATCTGACAAAACATTTTGTAGTCGGCAGGATTCGAACCTACGCGGGGAGACCCCAACAGATTTCAAGTCTGTCGCCTTAACCACTCGGCCACGACAGCCGTAATTTACAATTTAAACCTATTTGATCTACTCGTATAAGACAGTGAAGTATTTGACAAAATCATTTCGTAGTCGGCAGGATTCGAACCTGCGCGGGGAGACCACAACAGATTTCAAGTCTGTCGCCTTAACCACTCGGCCACGACTACTGTATGTTGTAATTTATACCTAGTTGATCCATCTATTCCTATAAGACAGTGCAGTATCTGACAAAACATTTCGTAGTCGGCAGGATTCGAACCTGCGCGGGGAGACCCCAACAGATTTCAAGTCTGTCGCCTTAACCACTCGGCCACGACTGCCGTATTTTACAATTTAAACCTATTTGATCTACTCGTATAAGACAGTGAAGTATTTGACAAAATCATTTCGTAGTCGGCAGGATTCGAACCTGCGCGGGGAGACCCCAACAGATTTCAAGTCTGTCGCCTTAACCACTCGGCCACGACTACTGTATGTTGTAATTTATACCTAGTTGATATATCTATTCCTATAAGACAGTGCAGTATCTGACAAAACATTTCGTAGTCGGCAGGATTCGAACCTGCGCGGGGAGACCCCAACAGATTTCAAGTCTGTCGCCTTAACCACTCGGCCACGACTACGGTATGTTGTAATTTATACCTAGTTGATCTATCTATTCCTATAAGTCAGTGCAGTATCTGACAAAACATTTCGTAGTCGGCAGGATTCGAATCTGCGCGGGGAGACCCCAACAGATTTCAAGTCTGTCGCCTTAACCGCTCGGCCACGACTATGGTATGTTGTACTTTATACCTAGTTGATCTATCTATTCCTATAAGACAGTGCAGTATCTGACAAAACATTTCGTAGTCGGCAGGATTCGAACCTGCGCGGGGAGACCCAATTAGATTTCAAGTCTGTCGCCTTAACCACTCGGCCACGACTGCCGTATTTTACAATTTAAACCTATTTGATCTACTCGTATAAGACAGTGAAGTATTTGACAAAATCATTTCGTAGTCGGCAGGATTCGAACCTGCGCGGGGAGACCACAACAGATTTCAAGTCTGTCGCCTTAACCACTCGGCCACGACTAATGTATGTTGTAATTTATACCTAGTTGATCTATCTATTCCTATCAGACAGTGCAGTATCTGACAAAACATTTCGTAGTCGGCAGGATTCGAACCTGCGCGGGGAGACCCCATCAGATTTCAAGTCTGTCGCCTTAACCACTCGGCCACGACTGCCGTATTTTACAATTTAAACCTATTTGATCTACTAGTATAAGACAGTGAAGTATTTGACAAAATCATTTCGTAGTCGGCAGGATTCGAACCTGCGCGGGGAGACCCCAACAAATTCCAAGTCTGTCGCCTTAACCACTCGGCCACGACTACTGTATGTTGTAATTTATACCTAGTTGATCTATCTATTCCTATAAGACAGTGCAGTATCTGACAAAACATTTCGTAGTCTGCAGGATTCGAATCTGCGCGGGGAGACCCCAACAGATTTCAAGTCTGTCGCCTAAACCACTCGGCCACGACTACTGTATGTTGTAATTTATACCTAGTTGATATATCTACTCCTATAAGACAGTGCAGTATCTGACAAAACATTTCGTAGTCGGCAGGATTCGAACCTGCGCGGGGAGACCCCAACAGATTTCAAGTCTGTCGCCTTAACCACTCGGCAACGACTATGGTATGTTGTAATTTATAGCTGGTTGATCTATCTATTCCTATAAGACAGTGCAGTATCTGACAAAACATTTCGTAGTCGGCAGGATTCGAACCTGCGCGGGGAGACTCCAACAGATTTCTAGTCTGTCCCCTTAACCGCTCGGCCACGACTACCGTATTTTTACAATTTAAACCTAGTTGACCTATACTCGTGTAATACAGTGCAGTATTTGACAAAACATTTCGTAGTCGGCAGAATTCTATTCTGCTCGGGAGGACCCCAACATATTTCAAGTCTGTCGCCTTAACCACTCGGACACGACTGCCATATTTTACAATTTAAACCTATTTGATCTACTCGTATAAGACAGTGAAGTATTTGACAAAATCTTTTCGTAGTCGGCAGGATCCGAACCTGCGCGGGGAGAGCCAAACAGATTTCAAGTCTGTCGCCTTAACCACTCGGCCACGACTACTGTATGTTGTAATTTATACCTAGTTGATCTATCTATTTCTATAAGACAGTGCAGTATCTGACAAAACATTTCGTAGTCGGCAGGATTCGAACCTGCGCGGGGAGACCCCAACAGATTTCAAGTCTGTCGCCTTAACCACTCGGCCACGAATACGGTATGTTGTAATTTATACCTAGTTGATCTATCTATTCCTATAAGACAGTGCAGTATCTGACAAAACATTTCGTAGTCGGCAGGATTCGAACCTGCGCGGGGAGACCCCAACAGATTTCAAGTCTGTCGCCTTAACCACTCGGCCACGACTGCCGTATTTTACAATTTAAACCTAGTTGATCTACTCGTATAATACAGTGAAGAATTTGACAAAACATTTCGTAGTCGGCAGGATTCGAACCTGCGCGGGGAGACCCCAACAGATTTCAAGTCTGTCGCCTTAACCACTCGGCCACGACTACGGTATATTGTAATTTATACCTAGTTGATCTATCTATTCCTATAAGACAGTGCAGTATCTGACAAAACATTTCGTAGTCGGCAGGATTGGAACCTTCGCGGGGAGACCCCAACAGATTTCAAGTCTGTCACCTTAACCACTCGGCCACGACTACGGTATGTTGTAATTTGTACCTAGTTGATCTATCTATTCCTATAAGACAGTGCAGTATCTGACAAAACATTTCGTCGTCGGCAGGATTCGAACCTGCGCGGGGAGACCCCAACAGATTTCAAGTCTGTCGCCTTAACCACTCGGCCACGACTGCCGTATTTTACAATTTAAACCTATTTGATCTACTCGTATAAGACAGTGAAGTATTTGACAAAATCATTTCGTAGTTGGCAGGATTCGAACCTGCGCAGGGAGACCCCAACAGATTTCAAGTATGTCGCCTTAACCACTCTGCCACGACTACGGTATGTTGTAATTTATACCTAGTTGATCTATCTATTCCTATAAGACAGTGCAGTATCTGGCAAAACATTTCGTAGTCGGCAGGATTCGAACCTGCGCGGGGAGACCCGAACAGATTTCAAGTCTGTCGCCTTAACCACTCGGCCACGACTGCCGTATTTATAATTTAAACCTATTTGATCTACTCGTATAAGACAGTGAAGTATTTGACAAAATCATTTCGTAGTTGGCAGGATTCGAACCTGCGCAGGGAGACCCCAACAGATTTCAAGTATGTCGCCTTAACCACTCTGCCACGACTACGGTATGTTGTAATTTATACCTAGTTGATCTATCTATTCCTATAAGACAGTGCAGTATCTGGCAAAACATTTCGTAGTCGGCAGGATTCGAACCTGCGCGGGGAGACCCGAACAGATTTCAAGTCTGTCGCCTTAACCACTCGGCCACGACTGCCGTATTTATAATTTAAACCTATTTGATCTACTCGTATAAGACAGTGAAGTATTTGACAAAATCATTTTGTAGTCGGCAGGATTCGAAACTGCGCGGGGAGACCCCAACAGATTTCAAGTCTGTCGCCTTAACCACTCGGCCACGACTACTGTATGTTGTAATTTATACCTAGTTGATATATCTATTCCTATAAGACAGTGCAGTATCTGACAAAACATTTCGTAGTCGGCAGGATTCGAACCTGCGCGGGGAGACCCCAACAGATTTCAAGTCTGTCGCCTTAACCACACGGCCACGACTACGGTATGTTGTAATTTACACCTAGTTGATCTATCTATTCCTATAAGACAGTGAAGTATCTGACAAAACATTTCGTAGTCGGCAGGATTCGAACCTGCGCGGGGAGACCCCAACAGATTTCAAGTCTGTCGCCTTAACCGCTCGGCCACGACTACGGTATGTTGTAATTTATACCTAGTTCATCTATCTATTCCTATAAGACAGTGCAGTATCTGACAAAACATTTTGTAGTCGGCAGGATTCGAACCTACGCGGGGAGACCCCAACAGATTTCAAGTCTGTCGCCTGAACCACTCGTCCACGACAGCCGTAATTTACAATTTAAACCTATTTGATCTACTCGTATAAGACAGTGAAGTATTTGACAAAATCATTTCGTAGTCGGCAGGATTCGAACCTGCGCGGGGAGACCACAACAGATTTCAAGTCTGTCGCCTTAACCACTCGGCCACGACTATGGTATGTTGTAATTTATAGCTGGTTGATCTATCTATTCCTATAAGACAGTGCAGTATCTGACAAAACATTTCGTAGTCGGCAGGATTCGAACCTGCGCGGGGAGACTCCAACAGATTTCTAGTCTGTCCCCTTAACCGCTCGGCCACGACTACCGTATTTTTACAATTTAAACCTAGTTGACCTATACTCGTGTAATACAGTGCAGTATTTGACAAAACATTTCGTAGTCGGCAGAATTCTATTCTGCTCGGGAGGACACGACTGCCGTATTTTACAATTTAAACCTATTTGATCTACTCGTATAAGACAGTGAAGTATTTGACAAAATCTTTTCGTAGTCGGCAGGATTCGAACCTGCGCGGGGAGACCCAAACAGATTTCAAGTCTGTCGCCGTAACCACTCGGCCACGACTACTGTATGTTGTAATTTATACCTAGTTGATCTATCTATTTCTATAAGACAGTGCAGTATCTGACAAAACATTTCGTAGTCGGCAGGATTCGAACCTGCGCGGGGAGACCCCAACAGATTTCAAGTCTGTCGCCTTAACCACTCGGCCACGAATACGGTATGTTGTAATTTATACCTAGTTGATCTATCTATTCCTATAAGACAGTGCAGTATCTGACAAAACATTTCGTAGTCGGCAGGATTCGAACCTGCGCGGGGAGACCCCAACAGATTTCAAGTCTGTCGCCTTAACCACTCGGCCACGACAGCCGTATTTTACAATTTAAACCTATTTGATCTACTCGTATAAGACAGTGAAGTATTTGACAAAATCATTTTGTAGTCGGCAGGATTCGAAACTGCGCGGGGAGACCCCAACAGAT
>JBAIAA010000993.1:425000-515000 GCA_037893245.1 Crossaster papposus
CGGGGAGACCCCAACAGATTTCAAGTCTGTCGCCTTAACCACTCGGCCACGACTACGGTATGTTGTAATTTATACCTAGTTGATCTATCTATTCCTATAAGACAGTGCAGTATCTGACAAAACATTTTGTAGTCGGCAGGATTCGAACCTACGCGGGGAGAGCCCAACAGATTTCAAGTCTGTCGCCTTAACCACTCGACCACGACTGCCGTATTTTACAATTTAAACCTATTTGATCTACTCGTATAAGACAGTGAAGTATTTGACAAAATCATTTCGTAGTCGTCAGGATTTGATCCTAGCGGGGAGACCACAACAGATTTCAAGTCTGTCGCCTTAACCACTCGGCCACGACTACTGTATGTTGTAATTTATACCTAGTTGATCTATCTATTCCTATAAGACAGTGCAGTATCTGACAAAACATTTCGTAGTCGGCAGGATTCGAACCTGCGCGGGGAGACCCCAACAGATTTCAAGTCTGTCGCCTTAACCACTCGGCAACGACTATGGTATGTTGTAATTTATAGCTGGTTGATCTATCTATTCCTATAAGACAGTGCAGTATCTGACAAAACATTTCGTAGTCGGCAGGATTCGAACCTGCGCGGGGAGACTCCAACAGATTTCTAGTCTGTCCCCTTAACCGCTCGGCCACGACTACCGTATTTTTACAATTTAAACCTAGTTGACCTATACTCGTGTAATACAGTGCAGTATTTGACAAAACATTTCGTAGTCGGCAGAATTCTATTCTGCTCGGGAGGACCCCAACAGATTTCAAGTCTGTCGCCTTAACCACTCGGACACGACTGCCGTATTTTACAATTTAAACCTATTTGACCTACTCGTATAAGACAGTGAAGTATTTGACAAAATCTTTTCGTAGTCGGCAGGATTCGAACCTGCGCGGGGAGACCCAAACAGTTTTTAAGTCTGTCGCCTTAACCACTCGGCCACGACTACTGTATGTTGTAATTTATACCTAGTTGATCTATCTATTTCTATAAGACAGTGCAGTATCTGACAAAACATTTCGTAGTCGGCAGGATTCGAACCTGCGCGGGGAGACCCCAACAGATTTCAAGTCTGTCGCCTTAACCACTCGGCCACGAATACGGTATGTTGTAATTTATACCTAGTTGATCTATCTATTCCTATAAGACAGTGCAGTATTTGACAAAACATTTCGTAGTCGGCAGGATTCGAACCTGCGCGGGGAGACCCCAACAGATTTCAATTCTGTCGCCTTAACCACTCGGCCACGACTGCCGTATTTTACAATTTAAACCTATTTGATCTACTCGTATAAGACAGTGAAGTATTTGACAAAATCATTTAGTAGTCGGCAGGATTCGAACCTGCGCGGGGAGACCCCAACAGATTTCAAGTCTGTCGCCTTAACCACTCTGCCACGACTACGGTATGTTGTAATTTATACCTAGTTGATCTATCTATTCCTATAAGACAGTGCAGTATCTGGCAAAACATTTCGTAGTCGGCAGGATTCGAACCTGCGCGGGGAGACCCCAACAGATTTCAAGTCTGTCGCCTTAACCACTCGGCCACGACTGCCGTATTTTATAATTTAAACCTATTTGATCTACTCGTATAAGACAGTGAAGTATTTGACAAAATCATTTCGTAGTCGGCAGGATTCGAAACTGCGCGGGGAGACCCCAACAGATTTCAAGTCTGTCGCCTTAACCACTCGGCCACGACTACTGTATGTTGTAATTTATACCTAGTTGATATATCTATTCCTATAAGACAGTGCAGTATCTGACAAAACATTTCGTAGTCGGCAGGATTCGAACCTGCGCGGGGAGACCCCAACAGATTTCAAGTCTGTCGCCTTAACCACTCGGCCACGACTACGGTATGTTGTAATTTATACCTAGTTGATCTATCTATTCCTATAAGACAGTGCAGTATCTGACAAAACATTTCGTAGACGGCAGGATTCGAACCTGCGCGGGGAGACCCCAACAGATTTCAAGTCTGTCGCCTTAACCGCTCGGCCACGACTACGGTATGTTGTAATTTATACCTAGTTCATCTATCTATTCCTATAAGACAGTGCAGTATCTGACAAAACATTTTGTAGTCGGCAGGATTCGAACCTACGCGGGGAGAGCCCAACAGATTTCAAGTCTGTCGCCTTAACCACTCGGCCACGACTGCCGTATTTTACAATTTAAACCTATTTGATCTACTCGTATAAGACAGTGAAGTATTTGACAAAATCATTTCGTAGTCGTCAGGATTTGATCCTAGCGGGGAGACCACAACAGATTTCAAGTCTGTCGCCTTAACCACTCGGCCACGACTACTGTATGTTGTAATTTATACCTAGTTGATCTATCTATTCCTATAAGACAGTGCAGTATCTGACAAAACATTTCGTAGTCGGCAGGATTCGAACCTGCGCGGGGAGACCCCAACAGATTTCAAGTCTGTCGCCTTAACCACTCGGCCACGACTGCCGTATTTTACAATTTAAACCTATTTGATCTACTCGTATAAGACAGTGAAGTATTTGACAAAATCATTTAGTAGTCGGCAGGATTCGAACCTGCGCGGGGAGACCCCAACAGATTTCAAGTCTGTCGCCTTAACCACTCTGCCACGACTACGGTATGTTGTAATTTATACCTAGTTGATCTATCTATTCCTATAAGACAGTGCAGTATCTGGCAAAACATTTCGTAGTCGGCAGGATTCGAACCTGCGCGGGGAGACCCCAACAGATTTCAAGTCTGTCGCCTTAACCACTCGGCCACGACTGCCGTATTTTATAATTTAAACCTATTTGATCTACTCGTATAAGACAGTGAAGTATTTGACAAAATCATTTCGTAGTCGGCAGGATTCGAAACTGCGCGGGGAGACCCCAACAGATTTCAAGTCTGTCGCCTTAACCACTCGGCCACGACTACTGTATGTTGTAATTTATACCTAGTTGATATATCTATTCCTATAAGACAGTGCAGTATCTGGCAAAACATTTCGTAGTCGGCAGGATTCGAACCTGCGCGGGGAGACCCCAACAGATTTCAAGTCTGTCGCCTTAACCACTCGGCCACGACTACGGTATGTTGTAATTTATACCTAGTTGATCTATCTATTCCTATAAGACAGTGCAGTATCTGACAAAACATTTCGTAGTCGGCAGGATTCGAACCTGCGCGGGGAGACCCCAACAGATTTCAAGTCTGTCGCCTTAACCGCTCGGCCACGACTACGGTATGTTGTAATGTATACCTAGTTCATCTATCTATTCCTATAAGACAGTGCAGTATCTGACAAAACATTTTGTAGTCGGCAGGATTCGAACCTACGCGGGGAGAGCCCAACAGATTTCAAGTCTGTCGCCTTAACCACTCGGCCACGACTGCCGTATTTTACAATTTAAACCTATTTGATCTACTCGTATAAGACAGTGAAGTATTTGACAAAATCATTTCGTAGTCGTCAGGATTTGATCCTAGCGGGGAGACCACAACAGATTTCAAGTCTGTCGCCTTAACCACTCGGCCACGACTACTGTATGTTGTAATTTATACCTAGTTGATCTATCTATTCCTATAAGACAGTGCAGTATCTGACAAAACATTTCGTAGTCGGCAGGATTCGAACCTGCGCGGGGAGACCCCAACAGATTTCAAGTCTGTCGCCTTAACCACTCGGCCACGACTGCCGTATTTTACAATTTAAACCTATTTGATCTACTCGTATAAGACAGTGAAGTATTTGACAAAATCATTTAGTAGTCGGCAGGATTCGAACCTGCGCGGGGAGACCCCAACAGATTTCAAGTCTGTCGCCTTAACCACTCTGCCACGACTACGGTATGTTGTAATTTATACCTAGTTGATCTATCTATTCCTATAAGACAGTGCAGTATCTGGCAAAACATTTCGTAGTCGGCAGGATTCGAACCTGCGCGGGGAGACCCCAACAGATTTCAAGTCTGTCGCCTTAACCACTCGGCCACGACTGCCGTATTTTATAATTTAAACCTATTTGATCTACTCGTATAAGACAGTGAAGTATTTGACAAAATCATTTCGTAGTCGGCAGGATTCGAAACTGCGCGGGGAGACCCCAACAGATTTCAAGTCTGTCGCCTTAACCACTCGGCCACGACTACTGTATGTTGTAATTTATACCTAGTTGATATATCTATTCCTATAAGACAGTGCAGTATCTGACAAAACATTTCGTAGTCGGCAGGATTCGAACCTGCGCGGGGAGACCCCAACAGATTTCAAGTCTGTCGCCTTAACCACTCGGCCACGACTACGGTATGTTGTAATTTATACCTAGTTGATCTATCTATTCCTATAAGACAGTGCAGTATCTGACAAAACATTTCGTAGTCGGCAGGATTCGAACCTGCGCGGGGAGACCCCAACAGATTTCAAGTCTGTCGCCTTAACCGCTCGGCCACGACTACGGTATGTTGTAATTTATACCTAGTTCATCTATCTATTCCTATAAGACAGTGCAGTATCTGACAAAACATTTTGTAGTCGGCAGGATTCGAACCTACGCGGGGAGAGCCCAACAGATTTCAAGTCTGTCGCCTTAACCACTCGGCCACGACTGCCGTATTTTACAATTTAAACCTATTTGATCTACTCGTATAAGACAGTGAAGTATTTGACAAAATCATTTCGTAGTCGTCAGGATTTGATCCTAGCGGGGAGACCACAACAGATTTCAAGTCTGTCGCCTTAACCACTCGGCCACGACTACTGTATGTTGTAATTTATACCTAGTTGATCTATCTATTCCTATAAGACAGTGCAGTATCTGACAAAACATTTCGTAGTCGGCAGGATTCGAACCTGCGCGGGGAGACCCCAACAGATTTCAAGTCTGTCGCCTTAACCACTCGGCAACGACTACGGTATGTTGTAATTTATACCTAGTTGATCTATCTATTCTTATAAGACAGTGCAGTATCTGACAAAACATTTCGTAGTCGGCAGGATTCGAACCTGCGCGGGGAGACTCCAACAGATTTCAAGTCTGTCGCCTTAACCACTCGGCCACGACTACGGTATGTTGTAATTTATACCTAGTTGATCTATCTATTCCTATAAGACAGTGCAGTATCTGACAAAACATTTCGTAGTCGGCAGGATTCGAACCTGCGCGGGGAGACCCCAACAGATTTCAAGTCTGTCGCCTTAACCACTCGGCCACGACTGCCGTATTTTACAATTTAAACCTATTTGATCTACTCGTATAAGACAGTGAAGTATTTGACAAAATCATTTCGTAGTCGGCAGGATTCGAACCTGCGCGGGGAGACCCCAACATATTTCAAATCTGTCGCCTTAACCACTCGGCCACGACTACGGTATGTTGTAATTTATACCTAGTTGATCTATCTATTCCTACAAGACAGTGCAGTATCTGACAAAAAAATTCGTAGTCGGCAGGATTCGAACCTGCGCGGGGAGACCCTAACAGATTTCAAGTCTGTCGCCTTAACCACTCGGCCACGACTACTGTATGTTGTAATTTATACCTAGTTGATCTATCTATTCCTTTAAGACAGTGCAGTATCTGACAAAACATTTCGTAGTCGGCAGGATTCGAACCTGCGCTGAGAGACCCCAACAGATTTCAAGTCTGTCGTCTTAACCGCTCGGCCACGACTACTGTATGTTGTAATTTATACCTAGTTGATCTATCTATTCCTATAAGACAGTGCAGTATCTGACAAAACATTTCGTAGTCGGCAGGATTCGAACCTACGCGGGGAGAGCCCAACAGATTTCAAGTCTGTCGCCTTAACCACTCGGCCACGACTGCCGTATTTTACAATTTAAACCTATTTGATCTACTCGTATAAGACAGTGAAGTATTTGACAAAATCATTTCGTAGTCGTCAGGATTTGATCCTAGCGGGGAGACCACAACAGATTTCAAGTCTGTCGCCTTAACCACTCGGCCACGACTACTGTATGTTGTAATTTATACCTAGTTGATCTATCTATTCCTATAAGACAGTGCAGTATCTGACAAAACATTTCGTAGTCGGCAGGATTCGAACCTGCGCGGGGAGACCCCAACAGATTTCAAGTCTGTCGCCTTAACCACTCGGCAACGACTACGGTATGTTGTAATTTATACCTAGTTGATCTATCTATTCTTATAAGACAGTGCAGTATCTGACAAAACATTTCGTAGTCGGCAGGATTCGAACCTGCGCGGGGAGACTCCAACAGATTTCAAGTCTGTCGCCTTAACCACTCGGCCACGACTACGGTATGTTGTAATTTATACCTAGTTGATCTATCTATTCCTATAAGACAGTGCAGTATCTGACAAAACATTTCGTAGTCGGCAGGATTCGAACCTGCGCGGGGAGACCCCAACAGATTTCAAGTCTGTCGCCTTAACCACTCGGCCACGACTGCCGTATTTTACAATTTAAACCTATTTGATCTACTCGTATAAGACAGTGAAGTATTTGACAAAATCATTTCGTAGTCGGCAGGATTCGAACCTGCGCGGGGAGACCCCAACATATTTCAAATCTGTCGCCTTAACCACTCGGCCACGACTACGGTATGTTGTAATTTATACCTAGTTGATCTATCTATTCCTACAAGACAGTGCAGTATCTGACAAAAAAATTCGTAGTCGGCAGGATTCGAACCTGCGCGGGGAGACCCTAACAGATTTCAAGTCTGTCGCCTTAACCACTCGGCCACGACTACTGTATGTTGTAATTTATACCTAGTTGATCTATCTATTCCTTTAAGACAGTGCAGTATCTGACAAAACATTTCGTAGTCGGCAGGATTCGAACCTGCGCTGAGAGACCCCAACAGATTTCAAGTCTGTCGTCTTAACCGCTCGGCCACGACTACTGTATGTTGTAATTTATACCTAGTTGATCTATCTATTCCTATAAGACAGTGCAGTATCTGACAAAACATTTCGTAGTCGGCAGGATTTGAACCTGCGCGGGCAGACCCCAACAGATTTCAAGTCTGTCGCCTTAACCGCTCGGCCACGACTGCCGTATTTTACAATTTAAACCTATTTGATCGATCTATTCCTATAAGACAGTGCAGTATCTGACAAAACATGTCGTAGTCGGCAGGATTCGAACCTGCGGGGGCAGATCCCAACAGATTTCAAGTCTGTCGCCTTAACCACTCGGCCACGACTGCCGTATTTTACAATTTAAACCTATTTGATCTATACTCGTATAAGACAGTGAAGTATTTGACAAAATCATTTCGTAGTCGGCAGGATTCGAACCTGCGCGGGGAGACCCCAACAGATTTCAAGTCTGTCGCCTTAACCACTCGGACACGACTACTGTATGTTGTAATTTATACCTAGTTGATCTATCTATTCCTATAAGACAGTGCAGTATCTAACAAAACATTTCGTAGTCGGCATGATTCGAACCTTCGCGGGGAGACCCCAACAGATTTCAAGTCTGTCGCCTTAACCACTCGGCCACGACTATGGTATGTTGTAATTTATACCTAGTTGATCTATCTATTCCTATAATACAGTGCAGTATCTGACAAAACATTTCGTAGTTGGCAGGATTCGAACCCGCGCGGGGAGACCCCAACAGATTTCAAGTCTGTCGCCTTAACCACTCGGCCACGACTACGGTATGTTGTAATTTATACCTAGTTGATCTATCTATTCCTATAATACAGTGCAGTATCTGACAAAACATTTCGTAGTCGGCAGGATTCGAACCTGCGCGGGGAGACCCCAACAGATTTCAAGTCTGTCGCCATAACCGCTCTGCCACGACTGCCGTATTTTACAATTTAAACCTATTTGATCGATCTATTCCTATAAGACAGTGAAGTATCTGACAAAACATGTCGTAGTCGGCAGGATTCGAACCTGCGCGGGGAGACCCCAACAGATTTCAAGTCTATCGCCTTAACCACTCGGCCACGACTGCCGTATTTTACAATTTAAACCTTTTTGATCTACTCGTATAAGACAGTGAAGTATTTGACAAAATCATTTCGTAGTCGGCAGGATTCGAACCTGCGCGGGGAGACCCCAACAGATTTCAAGTCTGTCGCCTTAACCACTCGGCCACGACTACTGTATGTTGTAATTTAAACCTATTTGATCTACTCGTATCAGACAGTGAAGTATTTGACAACATCATTTCGTAGTCGGCAGGATTCGAACCTGCGCGGGGAGACCCCAACAGATTTCAAGTCTGTCGCCTTAACCACTCGGCCACGACTACTGTATGTTGTAATTTATACCTAGTTGATCTATCTATTCCTATAAGACAGTGCAGTATCTGACAAAACATTTCGTAGTCGGCAGGATTCGAACCTGCGCGGGGAGACCCCAACATATTTCAAGTCTGTCGCCTTAACCACTCGGCCACGACTACTGTATGTTGTAATTTAAACCTATTTGATCTTCTCGTATCATCAGACAACATCATTTCGTAGTCGGCAGGATTCGAACCTGCGCGGGGAGACCCCAACAGATTTCAAGTGTGTCGCCTTAACCACTCGGCCACGACTACTGTATGTTGTAATTTATACCTAGTTTATATATCTATTCCTATAAGACAGTGCAGTATCTGACAAAACATTTCGTAGTCGGCAGGATTCGAACCTGCGCGGGGAGACCCCAACAGATTTCAAGTCTGTCGCCTTAACCACTCGGCCACGACTACGGTATGTTGTAATTTATACCTAGTTGATCTATCTATTCCTATAAGACAGTGCAGTATTTGACAAAATCATTTCGTAGTCGGCAGGATTCGAACCTGCGCGGGGAGACCACAACATATTTCAAGTCTGTCGCCTTAACCACTCGGCCACGACTACTGTATGTTGTAATTTATACCTAGTTGATCTATCTATTCCTATACGACAGTGCAGTATCTGACAAAACATTTCGTAGTCGGCAGGATTCGAACCTGCGCGGGGAGACCCCAACAGATTTCAAGTCTGTCGCCTTAACCACTCGGCCACGAATACTGTATGTTGTAATTTATACCTAGTTGATCTATCTATTCCTATAAGACAGTGCAGTATCTGACAAAACATTTCGTAGTCGGCAGGATTCGAACCTGCGAGGGGAGACCCCAACATATTCCAAGTCTGTCGCCTTAACCTCTCGGCCACGACTGCCGTATTTTACAATTTAAACCTATTTGGTCTATCTATTCCTATAAGACAGTGCAGTATCTGACAAAACATTTCGTAGTCGGCAGGATTCGAACCTGCGCGGGGAGACCACAACAGATTTCAAGTCTGTCGCCTTAACCACTCGGCCACGACTGCCGTATTTTACAATTTAAACCTATTTGATCTACTCGTATAAGACAGTGAAGTATTTGACAAAATCATTTCGTAGTCGGCAGGATTCGAACCTGCGCGGGGAGACCACAACATATTTCAAGTATGTCGCCTTAACCACTCGGACACGACTACTGTATGTTGTAATTTATACCTAGTTGATCTATCTATTCCTATAATACAGTGCAGTATCTGACAAAACATTTCGTAGTCGGCTGGATTCGAACCTGCGCGGGGAGACCCCAACAGATTTCAAGTCTGTCGCCTTAACCACTCGGTCACGACTACTGTATGTTGTAATTTATACCTAGTTTATATATCTACTCCTATAAGACAGTGCAGTATCTGACAAAACATTTCGTAGTCGGCAGGATTCGAACCTGCGCGGGGAGACCCCAACAGATTTCAAGTCTGTCGCCTTAACCACTCGGCCACGACTGCCGCATTTTACAATTTAAACCTATTTGATCTACTCGTATAAGACAGTGAAGTATTTGACAAAATCATTTCGTAGTCGGCAGGATTCGAACCTGCGCGGGAAGACCCAAATAGATTTCAAGTCTGTCGCCTTAACCACTCGGCCACGACTACTGTATGTTGTAATTTATACCTAGTTTATATATCTACTCCTATAAGACAGTGCAGTATCTGACAAAACATTTCGTAGTCGGCAAGATTCGAACCTGCCCGGGAAGACCCCAACAGATTTCAAGTCTGTCGCCTTAACCACTCGGCCACGACTGCCGCATTTTACAATTGAAACCTATTTGATCTACTCGTATAAGACAGTGAAGTATTTGACAAAATCATTTCGTAGTCGTCAGGATTCGAACCTGGGCGGGAGGACCCCAACATAATTCAGGTCTGTCGCCTTAACCACTTGGCCACTTGGCCACGACTGCCGTATTTTACAATTTAAACCTAGTTGACCTATACTCGTATAAGACAGTGAAGTATTTGACAAAATCATTTTGTAGTCGTCAGGATTCGAACCTGGGCGGGAGGACACCAACATAATTCAAGTCTGTCGCCTTAACCACTCGGCCACGACTGCCGTATTTTACAATTTAAACCTATTTGATCTACTCGTATAAGACAGTGAAGTATTTGACAAAATCATTTCGTAGTCGTCAGGATTCGAACCTGGGCGGGAGGACCCCAACATAATTCAAGTCTGTCGCCTTAACCACTTGGCCACTTGGCCACGACTGCCGTATTTTACAAGTTAAACCTAGTTGACCTATACTCGTATAAGACAGTGAAGTATTTGACAAAATCATTTTGTAGTCGTCAGGATTCGAACCTGGGCGGGAGGACACCAACATAATTCAAGTCTGTCGCCTTAACCACTCGGACACGACTGCCTTATTTTTACAATTTAAACCTAGTTGACCTATACTCGTATAAGACAGTGAAGTATTTGACAAAATCATTTTGTAGTCGTCAGGATTCGAACCTGGGCGGGAGGACACCAACATAATTCAAGTCTGTCGCCTTAACCACTCGGCCACGACTGCCGTATTTTACAATTTAAACCTATTTGATCTACTCGTATAAGACAGTGAAGTATTTGACAAAATCATTTCGTAGTCGGCAGGATTCGAACCTGCGCGGGGAGACCCCAACATATTTCAAGTCTGTCGCCTTAACCACTCGGCCACGACTACTGTATGTTGTAATTTATACCTAGTTTATATATCTACTCCTATAAGACAGTGCAGTATCTGACAAAACATTTCGTAGTCGGCAGGATTCGAACCTGCCCGGGAAGACCCCAACAGATTTCAAGTCTGTCGTCTTAACCACTCGGCCACGACTGCCGCATTTTACAATTTAAACCTATTTGATCTACTCGTATAAGACAGTGAAGTATTTGACAAAATCATTTCGTAGTCGTCAGGATTCGAACCTGGGCGGGAGGACCCCAACATAATTCAAGTCTGTCGCCTTAACCACTTGGCCACTTGGCCACGACTGCCGTATTTTACAATTTAAACCTATTTGATCTACTCGTATAAGACAGTGAAGTATTTGACAAAATCATTTCGTAGTCGTCAGGATTCGAACCTGGGCGGGAGGACCCCAACATAATTCAAGTCTGTCGCCTTAACCACTCGGCCACGACTGCCGCATTTTACAATTTAAACCTATTTGATCTACTCGTATAAGACAGTGAAGTATTTAACAAAATCATTTCGTAGTCGTCAGGATTCGAACCTGGGCGGGAGGACCCCAACATAATTCAAGTCTGTCGCCTTAACCACTCGGCCACGACTGCCGTATTTTACAATTTAAACCTATTTGATCTACTCGTATAAGACAGTGAAGTATTTGACAAAATTATTTCGTAGTCGGCAGGATTCGAACCTGCGCGGGGAGACCCCAACAGATTTCAAGTCTGTCGCCTTAACCACTCGGCCACGACTACGGTATGTTGTAATTTATACCTAGTTGATCTATCTATTCCTATAAGACAGTGCAGTATCTGACAAAACATTTCGTAGTCGGCAGGATTCGAACCTGCGCGGGGAGACCCCAACATATTTCAAGTCTGTCGCCTTAACCTCTCGGCCACGACTGCCGTATTTTACAATTTAAACCTATTTGATCTATCTATTCCTATAAGACAGTGCAGTATCTGACAAAACATTTCGTAGTCCGCAGGATTCGAACCTGCGCGGGGAGACCCCAACAGATTTCAAGTCTGTCGCCTTAACCACTCGGCCACGACTACTGTATGTTGTAATTTATACGTAGTTGATCTATCTATTCCTATAAGACAGTGCAGTATCTGACAAAACATTTCGTAGTCGGCAGGATTCGAACCTGCGCGGGGAGACCCCAACAGATTTCAAGTCTGTCGCCTTAACCACTCGGCCACGACTACTGTATGTTGTAATTTAAACCTATTTGATCTATCTATTCCTATAAGACAGTGCAGTATCTGACAAAACATTTCGTAGTCCGCAGGATTCGAACCTGCGCGGGGAGACCCCAACAGATTTCAAGTCTGTCGCCTTAACCACTCGGCCACGACTACTGTATGTTGTAATTTATACGTAGTTGATCTATCTATTCCTATAAGACAGTGCAGTATCTGACAAAACATTTCGTAGTCGGCAGGATTCGAACCTGCGCGGAGACCCCAACAGATTTCAAGTCTGTCGCCTTAACCACTCGGCCACGACTACTGTATGTTGTAATTTATACGTATTTGATATATCTACTCCTATAAGACAGTGCAGTATCTGACAAAACATTTCGTAGTCGGCAGGATTCGAACCTGCGCGGAGACCCCAACAGATTTCTAGTCTGTCGCCTTAACCACTCGGCCACGACTACTGTATGTTGTAATTTATACGTATTCGATATATCTACTCCTATAAGATAGTGCAGTATCTGACAAAACATTTCGTAGTCGGCAGGATTTGAACCTGCGCGGGGAGACCCCAACAGATTTCTAGTCTGTCCCCTTAACCGCTCGGCCACTACTACCGTATTTTTACAACTTAAACCTAGTTGACCTATACTCGTGTAATACAGTGAAGTATTTGACAAAACATTTAGTAGTCGGCAGGATTCGAACCTGCGCGGGGAGACCCCAACAGATTTCAAGTCTGTCGCCTTAACCACTCGGACACGACTACGGTATGTTGTAATTTATACCTAGTTGATCTATCTGTTCCTACAAGATAGTGCAGTATCTGACAAAACATGTCGTAGTCGGCAGGATTCGAACCTGCGCGGGGAGACCCCAACAGATTTCAAGTCCGTCGCCTTAACCACTCGGCCACGACTGCCGTATTTTACAATTTAAACCTATTTGATCTACTCGTATAAGACAGTGAAGTATTTGACAAAATCATTTAGTAGTCGGCAGGATTCGAACCTGCGCGGGGAGACCCCAACAGATTTCAAGTCTGTCGCCTTAACCACTCTGCCACGACTACGGTATGTTGTAATTTAAACCTAGTTGATCTATCTATTCCTATAAGACAGTGCAGTATCTGGCAAAACATTTTGTAGTCGGCAGGATTCGAACCTGCGCGGGGAGACCCCAACAGATTTCAAGTCTGTCGCCTTAACCACTCGGCCACGACTGCCGTATTTTATAATTTAAACCTATTTGATCTACTCGTATAAGACAGTGAAGTATTTGACAAAATCATTTCGTAGTCGGCAGGATTCGAAACTGCGCGGGGAGACCCCAACAGATTTCAAGTCTGTCGCCTTAACCACTCGGCCACTTGGCCACGACTGCCGTATTTTACAATTTAAACCTATTTGATCTACTCGTATAAGACAGTGAAGTATTTGACAAAATCATTTCGTAGTCGGCAGGATTCGAACCTGCGCGGGGAGACCCCAACAGATTTCAAGTCTGTCGCCCTAACCACTCGGCCACGACTACTGTATGTTGTAATTTATACGTAGTTGATCTATCTATTCCTATAAGACAGTGCAGTATCTGACACAACATTTCGTAGTCGGCAGGATTCGAACCTGCGCGGAAAGACCCCAACAGATTTCTAGTCTGTCGCCTTAACCGCTCGGCCACGACAGCCGTATTTTACAATTTGAACCTATTTGATCTACTCGTATAATATAAGACAGTGAAGTATTTGACAAAATAATTTCGTAGTCGGCAGGATTCGAACCTGCGCGGGGAGAGCCCAACAGATTTCAAGTCTGTCGCCTTAACCACTCGGCCACGACTACTGTATGTTGTAATTTATACCTAGTTGATCTATCTATTCCTATAAGACAGTGCAGTATCTGACAAAACATTTCGTAGTCGGCAGGATTCGAACCTGCGCGGAGACCCCAACAGATTTCAAGTCTGTCGCCTTAACCACTCGGCCACGACTACTGTATGTTGTAATTTATACCTAGTTGATCTATCTATTCCTATAAGACAGTGTAGTATCTGACAAAACATTTCGTAGTCGGCAGGATTCGAACCTGCGCGGGGAGACCCCAACAGATTTCAAGTCTGTCGCCTTAACCACTCGGCCACGACTACTGTATGTTGTAATTTATACGTATTTGATATATCTACTCCTATAAGACAGTGCAGTATCTGACAAAACATTTCGTAGTCGGCAGGATTCGAACCTGCGCGGGGAGACCCCAACAGATTTCAAGTCTGTCGCCTTAACCACTCGGCCACGACTACTGTATGTTGTAATTTATACGTATTTGATATATCTACTCCTATAAGACAGTGCAGTATCTGACAAAACATTTCGTAGTCGGCAGGATTCGAAACTGCGCGGGGAGACCCCAACAGATTTCAAGTCTGTCGCCTTAACCACTCGGCCACGACTACTGTATGTTTTAATTTATACCTAGTTGATATACTCCTATAATACAGTGCAGTATCTGACAAAACATTTCGTAGTCGGCAGGATTTGAACCTGCGCGGGGAGACCCCAACAGATTTCTAGTCTGTCCCCTTAACCGCTCGGCCACTACTACCGTATTTTTACAACTTAAACCTAGTTGACCTATACTCGTGTAATACAGTGAAGTATTTGACAAAACATTTAGTAGTCGGCAGGATTCGAACCTGCGCGGGGAGACCCCAACAGATTTCAAGTCTGTCGCCTTAACCACTCGGCCACGACTGCCGTATTTTACAATTTAAACCTATTTGATCTACTCGTATAAGACAGTGAAGTATTTGACAAAATCATTTAGTAGTCGGCAGGATTCGAACCTGCGCGGGGAGACCCCAACAGATTTCAAGTCTGTCGCCTTAACCACTCTGCCACGACTACGGTATGTTGTAATTTATACCTAGTTGATCTATCTATTCCTATAAGACAGTGCAGTATCTGGCAAAACATTTCGTAGTCGGCAGGATTCGAACCTGCGCGGGGAGACCCCAACAGATTTCAAGTCTGTCGCCTTAACCACTCGGCCACGACTGCCGTATTTTATAATTTAAACCTATTTGATCTACTCGTATAAGACAGTGAAGTATTTGACAAAATCATTTCGTAGTCGGCAGGATTCGAAACTGCGCGGGGAGACCCCAACAGATTTCAAGTCTGTCGCCTTAACCACTCGGCCACGACTACTGTATGTTGTAATTTATACCTAGTTGATATATCTATTCCTATAAGACAGTGCAGTATCTGACAAAACATTTCGTAGTCGGCAGGATTCGAACCTGCGCGGGGAGACCCCAACAGATTTCAAGTCTGTCGCCTTAACCACTCGGCCACGACTACGGTATGTTGTAATTTATACCTAGTTGATCTATCTATTCCTATAAGACAGTGCAGTATCTGACAAAACATTTCGTAGTCGGCAGGATTCGAACCTGCGCGGGGAGACCCCAACAGATTTCAAGTCTGTCGCCTTAACCGCTCGGCCACGACTACGGTATGTTGTAATTTATACCTAGTTCATCTATCTATTCCTATAAGACAGTGCAGTATCTGACAAAACATTTTGTAGTCGGCAGGATTCGAACCTACGCGGGGAGAGCCCAACAGATTTCAAGTCTGTCGCCTTAACCACTCGGCCACGACTGCCGTATTTTACAATTTAAACCTATTTGATCTACTCGTATAAGACAGTGAAGTATTTGACAAAATCATTTCGTAGTCGTCAGGATTTGATCCTAGCGGGGAGACCACAACAGATTTCAAGTCTGTCGCCTTAACCACTCGGCCACGACTACTGTATGTTGTAATTTATACCTAGTTGATCTATCTATTCCTATAAGACAGTGCAGTATCTGACAAAACATTTCGTAGTCGGCAGGATTCGAACCTGCGCGGGGAGACCCCAACAGATTTCAAGTCTGTCGCCTTAACCGCTCGGCCACGACAGCCGTATTTTACAATTTGAACCTATTTGATCTACTCGTATAATATAAGACAGTGAAGTATTTGACAAAATAATTTCGTAGTCGGCAGGATTCGAACCTGCGCGGGGAGAGCCCAACAGATTTCAAGTCTGTCGCCTTAACCACTCGGCCACGACTACTGTATGTTGTAATTTATACCTAGTTGATCTATCTATTCCTATAAGACAGTGTAGTATCTGACAAAACATTTCGTAGTCGGCAGGATTCGAACCTGCGCGGGGAGACCCCAACAGATTTCAAGTCTGTCGCCTTAACCACTCGGCCACGACTACTGTATGTTGTAATTTATACCTAGTTGATCTATATATTCCTATAAGACAGTGTAGTATCTGACAAAACATTTCGTAGTCGGCAGGATTCGAACCTGCGCGGGGAGACCCCAACAGATTTCAAGTCTGTCGCCTTAACCACTCGGCCACGACTACTGTATGTTGTAATTTATACGTATTTGATATATCTACTCCTATAAGACAGTGCAGTATCTGACAAAACATTTCGTAGTCGGCAGGATTCGAACCTGCGCGGGGAGACCCGAACAGATTTCAAGTCTGTCGCCTTAACCACTCGGCCACGACTACTGTATGTTGTAATTTATACGTATTTGATATATCTACTCCTATAAGACAGTGCAGTATCTGACAAAACATTTCGTAGTCGGCAGGATTCGAAACTGCGCGGGGAGACCCCAACAGATTTCAAGTCTGTCGCCTTAACCACTCGGCCACGACTACTGTATGTTTTAATTTATACCTAGTTGATATACTCCTATAATACAGTGCAGTATCTGACAAAACATTTCGTAGTCGGCAGGATTTGAACCTGCGCGGGGAGACCCCAACAGATTTCTAGTCTGTCCCCTTAACCGCTCGGCCACTACTACCGTATTTTTACAACTTAAAACTAGTTGACCTATACTCGTGTAATACAGTGAAGTATTTGACAAAACATTTAGTAGTCGGCAGGATTCGAACCTGCGCGGGGAGACCCCAACAGATTTCAAGTCTGTCGCCTTAACCACTCGGACACGACTACGGTATGTTGTAATTTATACCTAGTTGATCTATCTGTTCCTACAAGATAGTGCAGTATCTGACAAAACATGTCGTAGTCGGCAGGATTCGAACCTGCGCGGGGAGACCCCAACAGATTTCAAGTCTGTCGCCTTAACCACTCGGCCACGACTGCCGTATTTTACAATTTAAACCTATTTGATCTACTCGTATAAGACAGTGAAGTATTTGACAAAATCATTTAGTAGTCGGCAGGATTCGAACCTGCGCGGGGAGACCCCAACAAATTTCAAGTCTGTCGCCTTAACCACTCGGACACGACTACCGTATGTTGTAATTTATACCTAGTTGATCTATCTGTTCCTACAAGATAGTGCAGTATCTGACAAAACATGTCGTAGTCGGCAGGATTCGAACCTGCGCGGGGAGACCCCAACAGATTTCAAGTCTGTTGCCTTAACCACTCGGCCACGACTGCCGTATTTTACAATTTAAACCTATTTGATCTACTCGTATAAGACAGTGAAGTATTTGACAAAATCATTTCGTAGTCGGCAGGATTCGAACCTGCGCGGGGAGACCCCAACAGATTTCAAGTCTGTCGCCTTAACCACTCGGCCACGACTACGGTATGTTGTAATTTATACCTAGTTGATCTATCTATTCCTATAAGACAGTGCAGTATCTGACAAAACATTTCGTAGTCGGCAGGATTCGAACCTGCGCGGGGAGACCCCAACAGATTTCAAGTCTGTCGCCTTAACCACTCGGCCACGACTGCCGTATTTTACAATTTAAACCTATTTGATCTACTCGTATAAGACAGTGAAGTATTTGACAAAATCATTTCGTAGTCGGCAGGATTCGAACCTGCGCGGGGAGACCCCAACAGATTTCAAGTCTGTCGCCTTAACCGCTCGGCCACGACTACGGTATGTTGTAATTTATACCTAGTTCATCTATCTATTCCTATAAGACAGTGCAGTATCTGACAAAACATTTTGTAGTCGGCAGGATTCGAACCTACGCGGGGAGAGCCCAACAGATTTCAAGTCTGTCGCCTTAACCACTCGGCCACGACTGCCGTATTTTACAATTTAAACCTATTTGATCTACTCGTATAAGACAGTGAAGTATTTGACAAAATCATTTCGTAGTCGTCAGGATTTGATCCTAGCGGGGAGACCACAACAGATTTCAAGTCTGTCGCCTTAACCACTCGGCCACGACTACTGTATGTTGTAATTTATACCTAGTTGATCTATCTATTCCTATAAGACAGTGCAGTATCTGACAAAACATTTCGTAGTCGGCAGGATTCGAACCTGCGCGGGGAGACCCCAACAGATTTCAAGTCTGTCGCCTTAACCACTCGGCAACGACTACGGTATGTTGTAATTTATACCTAGTTGATCTATCTATTCTTATAAGACAGTGCAGTATCTGACAAAACATTTCGTAGTCGGCAGGATTCGAACCTGCGCGGGGAGACTCCAACAGATTTCAAGTCTGTCGCCTTAACCACTCGGCCACGACTACGGTATGTTGTAATTTATACCTAGTTGATCTATCTATTCCTATAAGACAGTGCAGTATCTGACAAAACATTTCGTAGTCGGCAGGATTCGAACCTGCGCGGGGAGACCCCAACAGATTTCAAGTCTGTCGCCTTAACCACTCGGCCACGACTGCCGTATTTTACAATTTAAACCTATTTGATCTACTCGTATAAGACAGTGAAGTATTTGACAAAATCATTTCGTAGTCGGCAGGATTCGAACCTGCGCGGGGAGACCCCAACATATTTCAAATCTGTCGCCTTAACCACTCGGCCACGACTACGGTATGTTGTAATTTATACCTAGTTGATCTATCTATTCCTACAAGACAGTGCAGTATCTGACAAAAAAATTCGTAGTCGGCAGGATTCGAACCTGCGCGGGGAGACCCTAACAGATTTCAAGTCTGTCGCCTTAACCACTCGGCCACGACTACTGTATGTTGTAATTTATACCTAGTTGATCTATCTATTCCTTTAAGACAGTGCAGTATCTGACAAAACATTTCGTAGTCGGCAGGATTCGAACCTGCGCTGAGAGACCCCAACAGATTTCAAGTCTGTCGTCTTAACCGCTCGGCCACGACTACTGTATGTTGTAATTTATACCTAGTTGATCTATCTATTCCTATAAGACAGTGCAGTATCTGACAAAACATTTCGTAGTCGGCAGGATTTGAACCTGCGCGGGCAGACCCCAACAGATTTCAAGTCTGTCGCCTTAACCACTCCGCCACGACTGCCGTATTTTACAATTCAAACCTATTTGATCTACTCGTATAAGACAGTGAAGTATTTGACAAAATCATTTCGTAGTCGGCAGGATTCGAACCTGCGCGCGGAGACCCCAACAGATTTCAAGTCTGTCGCCTTAACCACTCGGCCACGACTACTGTATGTTGTAATTTATACCTAGTTGATCTATCTATTCCTATAAGACAGTGCAGTATCTGACAAAACATTTCGTAGTCGGCAGGATTCGAACCTGCGCGGGGAGACCCCAACAGATTTCAAGTCTGTCGCCTTAACCGCTCGGCCACGACTGCCGTATTTTACAATTTAAACCTATTTGATCGATCTATTCCTATAAGACAGTGCAGTATCTGACAAAACATGTCGTAGTCGGCAGGATTCGAACCTGCGGGGGCAGATCCCAACAGATTTCAAGTCTGTCGCCTTAACCACTCGGCCACGACTGCCGTATTTTACAATTTAAACCTATTTGATCTATACTCGTATAAGACAGTGAAGTATTTGACAAAATCATTTCGTAGTCGGCAGGATTCGAACCTGCGCGGGGAGACCCCAACAGATTTCAAGTCTGTCGCCTTAACCACTCGGACACGACTACTGTATGTTGTAATTTATACCTAGTTGATCTATCTATTCCTATAAGACAGTGCAGTATCTAACAAAACATTTCGTAGTCGGCATGATTCGAACCTTCGCGGGGAGACCCCAACAGATTTCAAGTCTGTCGCCTTAACCACTCGGCCACGACTATGGTATGTTGTAATTTATACCTAGTTGATCTATCTATTCCTATAATACAGTGCAGTATCTGACAAAACATTTCGAAGTTGGCAGGATTCGAACCCGCGCGGGGAGACCCCAACAGATTTCAAGTCTGTCGCCTTAACCACTCGGCCACGTCTACGGTATGTTGTAATTTATACCTAGTTGATCTATCTATTCCTATAATACAGTGCAGTATCTGACAAAACATTTCGTAGTCGGCAGGATTCGAACCTGCGCGGGGAGACCCCAACAGATTTCAAGTCTGTCGCCATAACCGCTCGGCCACGACTGCCGTATTTTACAATTTAAACCTATTTGATCGATCTATTCCTATAAGACAGTGAAGTATCTGACAAAACATGTCGTAGTCGGCAGGATTCGAACCTGCGCGGGGAGACCCCAACAGATTTCAAGTCTGTCGCCTTAACCACTCGGCCACGAATACTGTATGTTGTAATTTATACCTAGTTGATCTATCTATTCCTATAAGACAGTGCAGTATCTGACAAAACATTTCGTAGTCGGCAGGATTCGAACCTGCGAGGGGAGACCCCAACATATTTCAAGTCTGTCGCCTTAACCTCTCGGCCACGACTGCCGTATTTTACAATTTAAACCTATTTGGTCTATCTATTCCTATAAGACAGTGCAGTATCTGACAAAACATTTCGTAGTCGGCAGGATTCGAACCTGCGCGGGGAGACCACAACAGATTTCAAGTCTGTCGCCTTAACCACTCGGCCACGACTGCAGTATTTTACAATTTAAACCTATTTGATCTACTCGTATAAGACAGTGAAGTATTTGACAAAATCATTTCGTAGTCGGCAGGATTCGAACCTGCGCGCGGAGACCCCAACAGATTTCAAGTCTGTCGCCTTAACCACTCGGCCACGACTACTGTATGTTGTAATTTATACCTAGTTGATCTATCTATTCCTATAAGACAGTGCAGTATCTGACAAAACATTTCGTAGTCGGCAGGATTCGAACCTGCGCGGGGAGACCCCAACAGATTTCAAGTCTGTCGCCTTAACCGCTCGGCCACGACTGCCGTATTTTACAATTTAAACCTATTTGATCGATCTATTCCTATAAGACAGTGCAGTATCTGACAAAACATGTCGTAGTCGGCAGGATTCGAACCTGCGGGGGCAGATCCCAACAGATTTCAAGTCTGTCGCCTTAACCACTCGGCCACGACTACGGTATGTTGTAATTTATACCTAGTTGATCTATCTATTCCTATAATACAGTGCAGTATCTTACAAAACATTTCGTAGTCGGCTGGATTCGAACCTGCGCGGGGAGACCCCAACAGATTTCAAGTCTGTCGCCTTAACCACTCGGTCACGACTACTGTATGTTGTAATTTATACGTATTTGATATATCTACTCCTATAAGACAGTGCAGTATCTGACAAAACATTTCGTAGTCGGCAGGATTCGAAACTGCGCGGGGAGACCCCAACAGATTTCAAGTCTGTCGCCTTAACCACTCGGCCACGACTACTGTATGTTTTAATTTATACCTAGTTGATATACTCCTATAATACAGTGCAGTATCTGACAAAACATTTCGTAGTCGGCAGGATTTGAACCTGCGCGGGGAGACCCCAACAGATTTCTAGTCTGTCCCCTTAACCGCTCGGCCACTACTACCGTATTTTTACAACTTAAACCTAGTTGACCTATACTCGTGTAATACAGTGAAGTATTTGACAAAACATTTAGTAGTCGGCAGGATTCGAACCTGCGCGGGGAGACCCCAACAGATTTCAAGTCTGTCGCCTTAACCACTCGGACACGACTACGGTATGTTGTAATTTATACCTAGTTGATCTATCTGTTCCTACAAGATAGTGCAGTATCTGACAAAACATGTCGTAGTCGGCAGGATTCGAACCTGCGCGGGGAGACCCCAACAGATTTCAAGTCTGTCGCCTTAACCACTCGGCCACGACTGCCGTATTTTACAATTTAAACCTATTTGATCTACTCGTATAAGACAGTGAAGTATTTGACAAAATCATTTAGTAGTCGGCAGGATTCGAACCTGCGCGGGGAGACCCCAACAAATTTCAAGTCTGTCGCCTTAACCACTCGGACACGACTACCGTATGTTGTAATTTATACCTAGTTGATCTATCTGTTCCTACAAGATAGTGCAGTATCTGACAAAACATGTCGTAGTCGGCAGGATTCGAACCTGCGCGGGGAGACCCCAACAGATTTCAAGTCTGTTGCCTTAACCACTCGGCCACGACTGCCGTATTTTACAATTTAAACCTATTTGATCTACTCGTATAAGACAGTGAAGTATTTGACAAAATCATTTCGTAGTCGGCAGGATTCGAACCTGCGCGGGGAGACCCCAACAGATTTCAAGTCTGTCGCCTTAACCACTCGGCCACGACTACGGTATGTTGTAATTTATACCTAGTTGATCTATCTATTCCTATAAGACAGTGCAGTATCTGACAAAACATTTCGTAGTCGGCAGGATTCGAACCTGCGCGGGGAGACCCCAACAGATTTCAAGTCTGTCGCCTTAACCACTCGGCCACGACTGCCGTATTTTACAATTTAAACCTATTTGATCTACTCGTATAAGACAGTGAAGTATTTGACAAAATCATTTCGTAGTCGGCAGGATTCGAACCTGCGCGGGGAGACCCCAACAGATTTCAAGTCTGTCGCCTTAACCGCTCGGCCACGACTACGGTATGTTGTAATTTATACCTAGTTCATCTATCTATTCCTATAAGACAGTGCAGTATCTGACAAAACATTTTGTAGTCGGCAGGATTCGAACCTACGCGGGGAGAGCCCAACAGATTTCAAGTCTGTCGCCTTAACCACTCGGCCACGACTGCCGTATTTTACAATTTAAACCTATTTGATCTACTCGTATAAGACAGTGAAGTATTTGACAAAATCATTTCGTAGTCGTCAGGATTTGATCCTAGCGGGGAGACCACAACAGATTTCAAGTCTGTCGCCTTAACCACTCGGCCACGACTACTGTATGTTGTAATTTATACCTAGTTGATCTATCTATTCCTATAAGACAGTGCAGTATCTGACAAAACATTTCGTAGTCGGCAGGATTCGAACCTGCGCGGGGAGACCCCAACAGATTTCAAGTCTGTCGCCTTAACCACTCGGCAACGACTACGGTATGTTGTAATTTATACCTAGTTGATCTATCTATTCTTATAAGACAGTGCAGTATCTGACAAAACATTTCGTAGTCGGCAGGATTCGAACCTGCGCGGGGAGACCCCAACAGATTTCAAGTCTGTCGCCTTAACCACTCGGCCACGACTGCCGTATTTTACAATTTAAACCTATTTGATCTACTCGTATAAGACAGTGAAGTATTTGACAAAATCATTTCGTAGTCGGCAGGATTCGAACCTGCGCGGGGGGACCCCAACATATTTCAAATCTGTCGCCTTAACCACTCGGCCACGACTACGGTATGTTGTAATTTATACCTAGTTGATCTATCTATTCCTACAAGACAGTGCAGTATCTGACAAAAAAATTCGTAGTCGGCAGGATTCGAACCTGCGCGGGGAGACCCTAACAGATTTCAAGTCTGTCGCCTTAACCACTCGGCCACGACTACTGTATGTTGTAATTTATACCTAGTTGATCTATCTATTCCTTTAAGACAGTGCAGTATCTGACAAAACATTTCGTAGTCGGCAGGATTCGAACCTGCGCTGAGAGACCCCAACAGATTTCAAGTCTGTCGTCTTAACCGCTCGGCCACGACTACTGTATGTTGTAATTTATACCTAGTTGATCTATCTATTCCTATAAGACAGTGCAGTATCTGACAAAACATTTCGTAGTCGGCAGGATTTGAACCTGCGCGGGCAGACCCCAACAGATTTCAAGTCTGTCGCCTTAACCACTCCGCCACGACTGCCGTATTTTACAATTCAAACCTATTTGATCTACTCGTATAAGACAGTGAAGTATTTGACAAAATCATTTCGTAGTCGGCAGGATTCGAACCTGCGCGCGGAGACCCCAACAGATTTCAAGTCTGTCGCCTTAACCACTCGGCCACGACTACTGTATGTTGTAATTTATACCTAGTTGATCTATCTATTCCTATAAGACAGTGCAGTATCTGACAAAACATTTCGTAGTCGGCAGGATTCGAACCTGCGCGGGGAGACCCCAACAGATTTCAAGTCTGTCGCCTTAACCGCTCGGCCACGACTGCCGTATTTTACAATTTAAACCTATTTGATCGATCTATTCCTATAAGACAGTGCAGTATCTGACAAAACATGTCGTAGTCGGCAGGATTCGAACCTGCGGGGGCAGATCCCAACAGATTTCAAGTCTGTCGCCTTAACCACTCGGCCACGACTGCCGTATTTTACAATTTAAACCTATTTGATCTATACTCGTATAAGACAGTGAAGTATTTGACAAAATCATTTCGTAGTCGGCAGGATTCGAACCTGCGCGGGGAGACCCCAACAGATTTCAAGTCTGTCGCCTTAACCACTCGGACACGACTACTGTATGTTGTAATTTATACCTAGTTGATCTATCTATTCCTATAAGACAGTGCAGTATCTAACAAAACATTTCGTAGTCGGCATGATTCGAACCTTCGCGGGGAGACCCCAACAGATTTCAAGTCTGTCGCCTTAACCACTCGGCCACGACTATGGTATGTTGTAATTTATACCTAGTTGATCTATCTATTCCTATAATACAGTGCAGTATCTGACAAAACATTTCGAAGTTGGCAGGATTCGAACCCGCGCGGGGAGACCCCAACAGATTTCAAGTCTGTCGCCTTAACCACTCGGCCACGTCTACGGTATGTTGTAATTTATACCTAGTTGATCTATCTATTCCTATAATACAGTGCAGTATCTGACAAAACATTTCGTAGTCGGCAGGATTCGAACCTGCGCGGGGAGACCCCAACAGATTTCAAGTCTGTCGCCATAACCGCTCGGCCACGACTGCCGTATTTTACAATTTAAACCTATTTGATCGATCTATTCCTATAAGACAGTGAAGTATCTGACAAAACATGTCGTAGTCGGCAGGATTCGAACCTGCGCGGGGAGACCCCAACAGATTTCAAGTCTGTCGCCTTAACCACTCGGCCACGAATACTGTATGTTGTAATTTATACCTAGTTGATCTATCTATTCCTATAAGACAGTGCAGTATCTGACAAAACATTTCGTAGTCGGCAGGATTCGAACCTGCGAGGGGAGACCCCAACATATTTCAAGTCTGTCGCCTTAACCTCTCGGCCACGACTGCCGTATTTTACAATTTAAACCTATTTGGTCTATCTATTCCTATAAGACAGTGCAGTATCTGACAAAACATTTCGTAGTCGGCAGGATTCGAACCTGCGCGGGGAGACCACAACAGATTTCAAGTCTGTCGCCTTAACCACTCGGCCACGACTGCAGTATTTTACAATTTAAACCTATTTGATCTACTCGTATAAGACAGTGAAGTATTTGACAAAATCATTTCGTAGTCGGCAGGATTCGAACCTGCGCGCGGAGACCCCAACAGATTTCAAGTCTGTCGCCTTAACCACTCGGCCACGACTACTGTATGTTGTAATTTATACCTAGTTGATCTATCTATTCCTATAAGACAGTGCAGTATCTGACAAAACATTTCGTAGTCGGCAGGATTCGAACCTGCGCGGGGAGACCCCAACAGATTTCAAGTCTGTCGCCTTAACCGCTCGGCCACGACTGCCGTATTTTACAATTTAAACCTATTTGATCGATCTATTCCTATAAGACAGTGCAGTATCTGACAAAACATGTCGTAGTCGGCAGGATTCGAACCTGCGGGGGCAGATCCCAACAGATTTCAAGTCTGTCGCCTTAACCACTCGGCCACGACTACGGTATGTTGTAATTTATACCTAGTTGATCTATCTATTCCTATAATACAGTGCAGTATCTTACAAAACATTTCGTAGTCGGCTGGATTCGAACCTGCGCGGGGAGACCCCAACAGATTTCAAGTCTGTCGCCTTAACCACTCGGTCACGACTACTGTATGTTGTAATTTATACCTAGTTTATATATCTACTCCTATAAGACAGTGCAGTATCTGACAAAACATTTCGTAGTCGGCAGGATTCGAACCTGCGCGGGGAGACCCCAACAGATTTCAAGTCTGTCGCCTTAACCACTCGGCCACGACTGCCGCATTTTACAATTTAAACCTATTTGATCTACTCGTATAAGACAGTGAAGTATTTGACAAAATCATTTCGTAGTCGGCAGGATTCGAACCTGCGCGGGGAGACCCAAATAGATTTCAAGTCTGTCGCCTTAACCAATCGGACACGACTGCCTTATTTTTACAATTTAAACCTAGTTGACCTATACTCGTATAAGACAGTGAAGTATTTGACAAAATCATTTCGTAGTCGTCAGGATTCGAACCTGGGCGGGAGGACACCAACATAATTCAAGTCTGTCGCCTTAACCACTCGGCCACGACTGCCGTATTTTACAATTTAAACCTATTTGATCTACTCGTATAAGACAGTGAAGTATTTGACAAAATCATTTCGTAGTCGGCAGGATTCGAACCTGCGCGGGGAGACCCCAACATATTTCAAGTCTGTCGCCTTAACCACTCGGCCACGACTACTGTATGTTGTAATTTATACCTAGTTTATATATCTACTCCTATAAGACAGTGCAGTATCTGACAAAACATTTCGTAGTCGGCAGGATTCGAACCTGCCCGGGGAGACCCCAACAGATTTCAAGTCTGTCGCCTTAACCACTCGGCCACGACTGCCGCATTTTACAATTTAAACCTATTTGATCTACTCGTATAAGACAGTGAAGTATTTGACAAAATCATTTCGTAGTCGTCAGGATTCGAACCTGGGCGGGAGGACCCCAACATAATTCAAGTCTGTCGCCTTAACCACTTGGCCACTTGGCCACGACTGCCGTATTTTACAATTTAAACCTATTTGATCTACTCGTATAAGACAGTGAAGTATTTGACAAAATCATTTCGTAGTCGGCAGGATTCGAACCTGCGCGGGGAGACCCCAACAGATTTCAAGTCTGTCGCCTTAACCACTCGGCCACGACTGCCGCATTTTACAATTTAAACCTATTTGATCTACTCGTATAAGACAGTGAAGTATTTAACAAAATCATTTCGTAGTCGTCAGGATTCGAACCTGGGCGGGAGGACCCCAACATAATTCAAGTCTGTCGCCTTAACCACTCGGCCACGACTGCCGTATTTTACAATTTAAACCTATTTGATCTACTCGTATAAGACAGTGAAGTATTTGACAAAATCATTTCGTAGTCGGCAGGATTCGAACCTGCGCGGGGAGACCCCAACAGATTTCAAGTCTGTCGCCTTAACCACTCGGCCACGACTACTGTATGTTGTAATTTATACCTAGTTGATCTATCTATTCCTATAAGACAGTGCAGTATCTGACAAAACATTTCGTAGCCGGCAGGATTCGAACCTGCGCGGGGAGACCCCAACATATTTCAAGTCTGTCGCCTTAACCTCTCGGCCACGACTGCCGTATTTTACAATTTAAACCTATTTGATCTATCTATTCCTATAAGACAGTGCAGTATCTGACAAAACATTTCGTAGTCCGCAGGATTCGAACCTGCGCGGGGAGACCCCAACAGATTTCAAGTCTGTCGCCTTAACCACTCGGCCACGACTACTGTATGTTGTAATTTATACGTAGTTGATCTATCTATTCCTATAAGACAGTGCAGTATCTGACAAAACATTTCGTAGTCGGCAGGATTCGAACCTGCGCGGGGAGACCCCAACAGATTTCAAGTCTGTCGCCTTAACCACTCGGCCACGACTACTGTATGTTGTAATTTAAACCTATTTGATCTATCTATTCCTATAAGACAGTGTAGTATCTGACAAAACATTTCGTAGTCGGCAGGATTCGAACCTGCGCGGGGAGACCCCAACAGATTTTAAGTCTGTCGCCTTAACCACTCGGCCACGACTACTGTATGTTGTAATTTATACGTATTTGATATATCTACTCCTATAAGACAGTGCAGTATCTGACAAAACATTTCATAGTCGGCAGGATTCGAACCTGCGCGGGGAGACCCCAACAGATTTCAAGTCTGTCGCCTTAACCACTCGGCCACGACTACTGTATGTTGTAATTTATACGTATTTGATATATCTACTCCTATAAGACAGTGCAGTATCTGACAAAACATTTCGTAGTCGGCAGGATTCGAAACTGCGCGGGGAGACCCCAACAGATTTCAAGTCTGTCGCCTTAACCACTCGGCCACGACTACTGTATGTTTTAATTTATACCTAGTTGATATACTCCTATAATACAGTGCAGTATCTGACAAAACATTTCGTAGTCGGCAGGATTTGAACCTGCGCGGGGAGACCCCAACAGATTTCTAGTCTGTCCCCTTAACCGCTCGGCCACTACTACCGTATTTTTACAACTTAAACCTAGTTGACCTATACTCGTGTAATACAGTGAAGTATTTGACAAAACATTTTGTAGTCGGCAGAATTCGAATCTGCGCGTGAGGACCCCAACAGATTTCAAGTCTGTCGCCTTAACCACTCGGACACGACTACGGTATGTTGTAATTTATACCTAGTTGATCTATCTGTTCCTACAAGATAGTGCAGTATCTGACAAAACATGTCGTAGTCGGCAGGATTCGAACCTGCGCGGGGAGACCCCAACAGATTTCAAGTCTGTCGCCTTAACCACTCGGCCACGACTGCCGTATTTTACAATTTAAACCTATTTGATCTACTCGTATAATATAAGACAGTGAAGTATTTGACAAAATCATTTCGTAGTCGGCAGGATTCGAACCTGCGCGGGGAGACCCCAACAGATTTCAAGTCTGTCGCCTTAACCACTCGGCCACGACTACTGTATGTTGTAATTTATACGTATTTGATATATCTACTCCTATAAGACAGTGCAGTATCTGACAAAACATTTCGTAGTCGGCAGGATTCGAAACTGCGCGGGGAGACCCCAACAGATTTCAAGTCTGTCGCCTTAACCACTCGGCCACGACTACTGTATGTTTTAATTTATACCTAGTTGATATACTCCTATAATACAGTGCAGTATCTGACAAAACATTTCGTAGTCGGCAGGATTTGAACCTGCGCGGGGAGACCCCAACAGATTTCTAGTCTGTCCCCTTAACCGCTCGGCCACTACTACCGTATTTTTACAATTTAAACCTAGTTGACCTATACTCGTGTAATACAGTGAAGTATTTGACAAAACATTTTGTAGTCGGCAGAATTCGAATCTGCGCGTGAGGACCCCAACAGATTTCAAGTCTGTCGCCTTAACCACTCGGACACGACTACGGTATGTTGTAATTTATACCTAGTTGATCTATCTGTTCCTACAAGATAGTGCAGTATCTGACAAAACATGTCGTAGTCGGCAGGATTCGAACCTGCGCGGGGAGACCCCAACAGATTTCAAGTCTGTCGCCTTAACCACTCGGCCACGACTACTGTATGTTGTAATTTATACCTAGTTGATCTATCTATTCCTATAAGACAGTGCAGTATCTGACAACATCATTTCGTAGTCGTCAGGATTCGAACCTGGGCGGGAGGACCCCAACATAATTCAAGTCTGTCGCCTTAACCACTCGGCCACGACTGCCGTATTTTACAATTTAAACCTATTTGATCTACTCGTATAAGACAGTGAAGTATTTGACAAAATCATTTCGTAGTCGGCAGGATTCGAACCTGCGCGGGGAGACCCCAACAGATTTCAAGTCTGTCGCCTTAACCACTCGGCCACGACTACTGTATGTTGTAATTTATACCTAGTTGATCTATCTATTCCTATAAGACAGTGCAGTATCTGACAAAACATTTCGTAGTCGGCAGGATTCGAACCTGCGCGGGGAGACCCCAACATATTTCAAGTCTGTCGCCTTAACCACTCGGCCACGACTGCCGTATTTTACAATTTAAACCTATTTGATCTACTCGTATAAGACAGTGAAGTATTTGACAAAATCATTTCGTAGTCGGCAGAATTCGAACCTGCGCGGAAAGACCCAACAGATTTCTAGTCTGTCGCCTTAACCGCTCGGCCACGACAGCCGTATTTTACAATTTAAACCTATTTGATCTACTCGTATAATATAAGACAGTGAAGTATTTGACAAAATCATTTCGTAGTCGGCAGGATTCGAACCTGCGCGGGGAGACCCCAACAGATTTCAAGTCTGTCGCCTTAACCACTCGGCCACGACTACTGTATGTTGTAATTTATACCTAGTTGATCTATCTATTCCTATAAGACAGTGCAGTATCTGACAAAACATTTCGTAGTCGGCAGGATTCGAACCTGCGCGTGGAGACCCCAACAGATTTCAAGTCTGTCGCCTTAACCACTCGGCCACGACTACTGTATGTTGTAATTTATACCTAGTTGATCTATCTATTCCTATAAGACAGTGTAGTATCTGACAAAACATTTCGTAGTCGGCAGGATTCGAACCTGCGCGGGGAGACCCCAACAGATTTCAAGTCTGTCGCCTTAACCACTCGGACACGACTACTGTATGTTGTAATGTATACGTATTTGATATATCTACTCCTATAAGACAGTGCACACTCTAAAAACAAAGTGTCAAAATCTGCTGAGTAAATGTGTTGGGTACAAAAGTTGAGTACTTTCTTACCCAATTATGGGTTAAGTGGCAATTTGACCAGTACCCTTCAAAAAGTAACTTTGACCTTTTGATTGAGCAACCGAAAATATTGAAGTTGTAAGCAACGTTAGTGTAAGAAAGAACTTTTGCCTAGCTATTAGGTCAAGTTGACCTTGCAGCGTACAACAAAATAGGCATTATGCCCTCAAATAGGTAAATATTGCCTCGAAATGGGTACATTTTGCCCATCTGTTGCCTTCTCGAAATGACATCAACATTCAAGATGGCAGACCGTGGAGTTGCGAACGTGCTGCGAATAGTGGGATTCGAAATCGCCGATTTCTCGGTTTGAAGGTAATTATTTACTTGTTACAATGTACAGATCAATGAAATACGTTATTGTGAAAACGTGGGCTATGTTCTGCATTATTTTGAAGTTTGTTTGTTTTATTTGGGATAAAATAAGATTGATGATTGGATTGCAGTGTCACGTTGTGAACAACGTACACATTCATGTACGTATACGTACATGTACATGTACATGTACATGTCATGCATGTGCATGCGTTGTAACATTGAAATTGTTCAAACCGCAGTTATTATTTGGTCTGCCCGACATCACTCTCTATCAACAGAGTATGAAACTGGCGTGGGTCTTGGGGGTGGGGGACGACTGGTAATTAAATACAGCGAAACGTCGACAGTCCCCGGTCTGTTAAAACATGGAGCTATAAACACGTAGCTCCATGGTTTAAGTACAACTTCAATATTGCATGTAAAAACTAAGGATAATTGTTCAAGTTACATATTGCATTTCCCTTGTATTTTTTCTTTCGCAGAAATGACAGGACACCGGGTATTCCAACCACTGATGATTCCATAACAGATTTGATGTCGAAGGTTGGATAAAGGATTTAATTCAAGAATTAATAACACATTATCACTAGCACATTATTCAGTTGCTGTTGTAGAGGAAGAACACTCAATTCGTTATTTATAATATTCTGTATAGTTTGATCACAAGAGACAAAGTTCTAGCTGTGTTGCACAGTGCACACAAGGCTACACAACTTGCAAATTGATAATTTCTTTTGTACAATTTTCCATCTGTTTTATGAGAAGTTAAATATCATGTTGTGGCCTTAGTAAATTGAATCAACACACAACATAAAACAAAATACAATGTGTCAAGATACACAAAGGTAGGTTCAAGTCAATGTACATGTATAATTTACACAACAGCTGTTGTTTTGTGGTTTATTTCCCTTAATTGGCTGTAATCTTGTAGCAGTTTGCTATTATATTAAAATAATTGAATTAACTTCAGGTTTGAACTTACAAAATGTATGTGGACAATATTTTAACATAACACTGGTAGGTTATTTGCATTGATGATTGTTTGAGTGGTGGTGAGTGTTAGGATTTTGCCTTTAAAAGCATGACATTTGGTTGTCATGAGAAAGATATTTTGCCATAGGACCACCACAGATTTATCCTTTGAATACAAGCAATAACATCACAATTTTCAAAATGGCTGCCCCACTATGTGTGAGGAGATTCAGACCCAAATTGCTAAGGCATTACAAACTGTTTTAGTTAAATATGCTCACAAAATGAATGTAAACTTGAATGAAGTATTTTAAACAAATTGTAATCTTAATTTAATAACTGTCAATTAAAATAAACAAATGAATAAAGAAGGTGAAAAGTAAAATTGTTATTCATGTCCATGTCACTGGAGTATGCTGTAAAAAAAATAGTTTGTATTAAATTGACACAACTGTTGGGGGAAAAGTGCTCAATAGCTGAGTAAAAAGCAGGTACGTACACAGGTGTTGGGTAACGTTGAACCAACTGGGTATCAAAAGGGTACTCATTTATTGGGTATAATTTTGACGCAACGAAATTGGGTAAGAAATTTGACGTCGCTGTTGGGTAAACGTTTTACACAGAAGTTGAGTAAATGTTGACACAACCCCTGTTGCGTAGCGTTTTACCCCGCAAACGACCATGTTCCCTTTTAACCACCACAAAGAGTACGATTTTACGCAACATTGTGTACTTTTTTTTTAGAGTGCAGTATCTGACAAAACATTTCGTAGTCGGCAGGATTCGAACCTGCGCGGGGAGACCCCAACAGATTTCAAGTCTGTCGCCTTAACCACTCGGCCACGACTACTGTATGTTTTAATTTATACCTAGTTGATATACTCCTATAATACAGTGCAGTATCTGACAAAACATTTCGTAGTCGGCAGGATTTGAACCTGCGCGGGGAGACCCCAACAGATTTCTAGTCTGTCCCCTTAACCGATCGGCCACTTCTACCGTATTTTTACAATTTAAACCTAGTTAACCTATACTCGTGTAATGAAGTGAAGTATTTGACAAAACATTTTGTAGTCGGCAGAATTCGAATCTGCGCGTGAGGACCCCAACAGATTTCAAGTCTGTCGCCTTAACCACTCGGACACGACTACGGTATGTGGTAATTTATACCTAGTTGATCTATCTGTTCCTACAAGATAGTGCAGTATCTGACAAAACATGTCATAGTCGGCAGGATTCGAACCTGCGCGGGGAGACCCCAACAGATTTCAAGTCTGTCGCCTTAACCACTCGGCCACGACTGCCGTATTTCACAATTTAAACCTATTTGATCTACTCGTATAATATAAGACAGTGAAGTATTTGACAAAATCATTTCGTAGTCGGCAGGATTCGAACCTGCGCGGGGAGACCCCACAGATTTCAAGTCTGTCGCCTTAACCACTCGGCCACGACTACTGTATGTTGTAATTTATACCTAGTTAATCTATCTATTCCTATAAGACAGTGCAGTATCTGACAAAACATTTCGAAGTCGGTAGGATTCGAACCTGCGCGGGGAGACCCCAACAGATTTCAAGTCTGTCGCCTTAACCACTCGGCCACGACTACCGTATGTTGTAATTTATACGTATTTGATATATCTACTCCTATAAGACAGTGCAGTATCTGACAAAACATTTCGGAGTCGGCAGGATTCGAAACTGCGCGGGGAGACCCCAACAGATTTCAAGTCTGTCGCCTTAACCACTCGGCCACGACTACTGTATGTTTTAATTTATACCTAGTTGATATACTCCTATAATACAGTGCAGTATCTGACAAAACATTTCGTAGTCGGCAGGATTTGAACCTGCGCGGGGAGACCCCAACAGATTTCTAGTCTGTCCCCTTAACCGCTCGGCCACTACTACCGTATTTTTACAATTTAAACCTAGTTGACCTATACTCGTGTAATACAGTGAAGTATTTGACAAAACATTTTGTAGTCGGCAGAATTCGAATCTGCGCGTGAGGACCCCAACAGATTTCAAGTCTGTCGCCTTAACCACTCGGACACGACTACGGTATGTTGTAATTTATACCTAGTTGATCTATCTGTTCCTACAAGATAGTGCAGTATCTGACAAAACATGTCGTAGTCGGCAGGATTCGAACCTGCGCGGGGAGACCCCAACAGATTTCAAGTCTGTCGCCTTAACCACTCGGCCACGACTGCCGTATTTTACAATTTAAACCTATTTGATCTACTCGTATAATATAAGACAGTGAAGTATTTGACAAAATCATTTCGTAGTCGGCAGGATTCGAACCTGCGCGGGGAGACCCCAACAGATTTCAAGTCTGTCGCCTTAACCACTCGGCCACGACTACTGTATGTTGTAATTTATACCTAGTTAATCTATCTATTCCTATAAGACAGTGCAGTATCTGACAAAACATTTCGAAGTCGGTAGGATTCGAACCTGCGCGGGGAGACCCCAACAGATTTCAAGTCTGTCGCCTTAACCACTCGGCCACGACTACTGTATGTTGTAATTTATACCTAGTTGATCTATCTATTCCTATAAGACAGTGCAGTATCTGACAAAACATTTCGTAGTCGGCAGGATTCGAACCTGCGCGGGGAGACCCCAATAGATTTCAAGTCTGTCGCCTTAACCACTCGGACACGACTGCCGTATTTTTACAATTTAAACCTAGTTGACCTATACTCGTATAAGAAAGTGAAGTATTTGACAAAATCATTTCGTAGTCGGCAGAATTCGAACCTACGCGGAAAGACCCCAACAGATTTCTAGTCTGTCGCCTTAACCGCTCGGCCACGACAGCCGTATTTTACAATTTAAACCTATTTGATCTACTCGTATAATATAAGACAGTGAAGTATTTGACAAAATCATTTCGTAGTCGGCAGGATTCGAACCTGCGCGGGGAGACCCCAACAGATTTCAAGTCTGTCGCCTTAACCACTCGGCCACGACTACTGTATGTTGTAATTTATACCTAGTTAATCTATCTATTCCTATAAGACAGTGCAGTATCTGACAAAACATTTCGTAGTCGGCAGGATTCGAACCTGCGCGGGGAGACCCCAATAGATTTCAAGTCTGTCGCCTTAACCACTCGGACACGACTGCCGTATTTTTACAATTTAAACCTAGTTGACCTATACTCGTATAAGACAGTGAAGTATTTGACAAAATCATTTCGTAGTCGGCAGAATTCGAACCTACGCGGAAAGACCCCAACAGATTTCTAGTCTGTTGCCTTAACCGCTCGGCCACGACAGCCGTATTTTACAATTTAAACCTATTTGATCTACTCGTATAATATAAGACAGTGAAGTATTTGACAAAATCATTTCGTAGTCGGCAGGATTCGAACCTGCGCGGGGAGACCCCAACAGATTTCAAGTCTGTCGCCTTAACCACTCGGCCACGACTACTGTATGTTGTAATTTATACCTAGTTGATCTATCTATTCCTATAAGACAGGGCAGTATCTCACAAAACATTTCGTAGTCGGCAGGATTCGAACCTGCGCGGGGAGACCCCAACAGATTTCAAGTCTGTCGCCTTAACCACTCGGCCACGACTACTGTATGTTGTAATTTATACCTAGTTGATCTATCTATTCCTATAAGACAGTGTAGTATCTGACAAAACATTTCGTAGTCGGCAGGATTCGAACCTGCGCGGGGAGACCCCAACAGATTTCAAGTCTGTCGCCTTAACCACTCGGCCACGACTACTGTATGTTGTAATTTATACGTATTTGATATATCTACTCCTATAAGACAGTGCAGTATCTGACAAAACATTTCGTAGTCGGCAGGATTCGAACCTGCGCGGGGAGACCCCAACTCGGCCACGACTACTGTATGTTGTAATTTATACCTAGTTGATCTATCTATTCCTATAAGACAGTGCAGTATCTGACAAAATCATTTCGTAGTCGTCAGGATTCGAACCTGGGCGGGAGGACCCCAACATAATTCAAGTCTGTCGCCTTAACCACTCGGCCACGACTGCCGTATTTTACAATTTAAACCTATTTGATCTACTCGTATAAGACAGTGAAGTATTTGACAAAATCATTTCGTAGTCGGCAGGATTCGAACCTGCGCGGGGAGACCCCAACAGATTTCAAGTCTGTCGCCTTAACCACTCGGCCACGACTACTGTATGTTGTAATTTATACCTAGTTGATCTATCTATTCCTATAAGACAGTGCAGTATCTGACAAAACATTTCGTAGTCGGCAGGATTCGAACCTGCGCGGGGAGACCCCAACATATTTCAAGTCTGTCGCCTTAACCACTCGGCCACGACTGCCGTATTTTACAATTTCAACCTATTTGATCTACTCGTATAAGACAGTGAAGTATTTGACAAAATCATTTCGTAGTCGGCAGAATTCGAACCTGCGCGGAAAGACCCAACAGATTTCTAGTCTGTCGCCTTAACCGCTCGGCCACGACAGCCGTATTTTACAATTTAAACCTATTTGATCTACTCGTATAATATAAGACAGTGAAGTATTTGACAAAATCATTTCGTAGTCGGCAGGATTCGAACCTGCGCGGGGAGACCCCAACAGATTTCAAGTCTGTCGCCTTAACCACTCGGCCACGACTACTGTATGTTGTAATTTATACCTAGTTGATCTATCTATTCCTATAAGACAGTGCAGTATCTGACAAAACATTTCGTAGTCGGCAGGATTCGAACCTGCGCGTGGAGACCCCAACAGATTTCAAGTCTGTCGCCTTAACCACTCGGCCACGACTACTGTATGTTGTAATTTATACCTAGTTGATCTATCTATTCCTATAAGACAGTGTAGTATCTGACAAAACATTTCGTAGTCGGCAGGATTCGAACCTGCGCGGGGAGACCCCAACAGATTTCAAGTCTGTCGCCTTAACCACTCGGACACGACTACTGTATGTTGTAATGTATACGTATTTGATATATCTACTCCTATAAGACAGTGCACACTCTAAAAACAAAGTGTCAAAATCTGCTGAGTAAATGTGTTGGGTACAAAAGTTGAGTACTTTCTTACCCAATTATGGGTTAAGTGGCAATTTGACCAGTACCCTTCAAAAAGTAACTTTGACCTTTTGATTGAGCAACCGAAAATATTGAAGTTGTAAGCAACGTTAGTGTAAGAAAGAACTTTTGCCTAGCTATTAGGTCAAGTTGACCTTGCAGCGTACAACAAAATAGGCATTATGCCCTCAAATAGGTAAATATTGCCTCGAAATGGGTACATTTTGCCCATCTGTTGCCTTCTCGAAATGACATCAACATTCAAGATGGCAGACCGTGGAGTTGCGAACGTGCTGCGAATAGTGGGATTCGAAATCGCCGATTTCTCGGTTTGAAGGTAATTATTTACTTGTTACAATGTACAGATCAATGAAATACGTTATTGTGAAAACGTGGGCTATGTTCTGCATTATTTTGAAGTTTGTTTGTTTTATTTGGGATAAAATAAGATTGATGATTGGATTGCAGTGTCACGTTGTGAACAACGTACACATTCATGTACGTATACGTACATGTACATGTACATGTACATGTCATGCATGTGCATGCGTTGTAACATTGAAATTGTTCAAACCGCAGTTATTATTTGGTCTGCCCGACATCACTCTCTATCAACAGAGTATGAAACTGGCGTGGGTCTTGGGGGTGGGGGACGACTGGTAATTAAATACAGCGAAACGTCGACAGTCCCCGGTCTGTTAAAACATGGAGCTATAAACACGTAGCTCCATGGTTTAAGTACAACTTCAATATTGCATGTAAAAACTAAGGATAATTGTTCAAGTTACATATTGCATTTCCCTTGTATTTTTCTTTCGCAGAAATGACAGGACACCGGGTATTCCAACCACTGATGATTCCATAACAGATTTGATGTCGAAGGTTGGATAAAGGATTTAATTCAAGAATTAATAACACATTATCACTAGCACATTATTCAGTTGCTGTTGTAGAGGAAGAACACTCAATTCGTTATTTATAATATTCTGTATAGTTTGATCACAAGAGACAAAGTTCTAGCTGTGTTGCACAGTGCACACAAGGCTACACAACTTGCAAATTGATAATTTCTTTTGTACAATTTTCCATCTGTTTTATGAGAAGTTAAATATCATGTTGTGGCCTTAGTAAATTGAATCAACACACAACATAAAACAAAATACAATGTGTCAAGATACACAAAGGTAGGTTCAAGTCAATGTACATGTATAATTTACACAACAGCTGTTGTTTTGTGGTTTATTTCCCTTAATTGGCTGTAATCTTGTAGCAGTTTGCTATTATATTAAAATAATTGAATTAACTTCAGGTTTGAACTTACAAAATGTATGTGGACAATATTTTAACATAACACTGGTAGGTTATTTGCATTGATGATTGTTTGAGTGGTGGTGAGTGTTAGGATTTTGCCTTTAAAAGCATGACATTTGGTTGTCATGAGAAAGATATTTTGCCATAGGACCACCACAGATTTATCCTTTGAATACAAGCAATAACATCACAATTTTCAAAATGGCTGCCCCACTATGTGTGAGGAGATTCAGACCCAAATTGCTAAGGCATTACAAACTGTTTTAGTTAAATATGCTCACAAAATGAATGTAAACTTGAATGAAGTATTTTAAACAAATTGTAATCTTAATTTAATAACTGTCAATTAAAATAAACAAATGAATAAAGAAGGTGAAAAGTAAAATTGTTATTCATGTCCATGTCACTGGAGTATGCTGTAAAAAAAATAGTTTGTATTAAATTGACACAACTGTTGGGGGAAAAGTGCTCAATAGCTGAGTAAAAAGCAGGTACGTACACAGGTGTTGGGTAACGTTGAACCAACTGGGTATCAAAAGGGTACTCATTTATTGGGTATAATTTTGACGCAACGAAATTGGGTAAGAAATTTGACGTCGCTGTTGGGTAAACGTTTTACACAGAAGTTGAGTAAATGTTGACACAACCCCTGTTGCGTAGCGTTTTACCCCGCAAACGACCATGTTCCCTTTTAACCACCACAAAGAGTACGATTTTACGCAACATTGTGTACTTTTTTTTTAGAGTGCAGTATCTGACAAAACATTTCGTAGTCGGCAGGATTCGAACCTGCGCGGGGAGACCCCAACAGATTTCAAGTCTGTCGCCTTAACCACTCGGCCACGACTACTGTATGTTTTAATTTATACCTAGTTGATATACTCCTATAATACAGTGCAGTATCTGACAAAACATTTCGTAGTCGGCAGGATTTGAACCTGCGCGGGGAGACCCCAACAGATTTCTAGTCTGTCCCCTTAACCGATCGGCCACTTCTACCGTATTTTTACAATTTAAACCTAGTTAACCTATACTCGTGTAATGAAGTGAAGTATTTGACAAAACATTTTGTAGTCGGCAGAATTCGAATCTGCGCGTGAGGACCCCAACAGATTTCAAGTCTGTCGCCTTAACCACTCGGACACGACTACGGTATGTGGTAATTTATACCTAGTTGATCTATCTGTTCCTACAAGATAGTGCAGTATCTGACAAAACATGTCATAGTCGGCAGGATTCGAACCTGCGCGGGGAGACCCCAACAGATTTCAAGTCTGTCGCCTTAACCACTCGGCCACGACTGCCGTATTTTACAATTTAAACCTATTTGATCTACTCGTATAATATAAGACAGTGAAGTATTTGACAAAATCATTTCGTAGTCGGCAGGATTCGAACCTGCGCGGGGAGACCCCAACAGATTTCAAGTCTGTCGCCTTAACCACTCGGCCACGACTACTGTATGTTGTAATTTATACCTAGTTAATCTATCTATTCCTATAAGACAGTGCAGTATCTGACAAAACATTTCGAAGTCGGTAGGATTCGAACCTGCGCGGGGAGACCCCAACAGATTTCAAGTCTGTCGCCTTAACCACTCGGCCACGACTACCGTATGTTGTAATTTATACGTATTTGATATATCTACTCCTATAAGACAGTGCAGTATCTGACAAAACATTTCGGAGTCGGCAGGATTCGAAACTGCGCGGGGAGACCCCAACAGATTTCAAGTCTGTCGCCTTAACCACTCGGCCACGACTACTGTATGTTTTAATTTATACCTAGTTGATATACTCCTATAATACAGTGCAGTATCTGACAAAACATTTCGTAGTCGGCAGGATTTGAACCTGCGCGGGGAGACCCCAACAGATTTCTAGTCTGTCCCCTTAACCGCTCGGCCACTACTACCGTATTTTTACAATTTAAACCTAGTTGACCTATACTCGTGTAATACAGTGAAGTATTTGACAAAACATTTTGTAGTCGGCAGAATTCGAATCTGCGCGTGAGGACCCCAACAGATTTCAAGTCTGTCGCCTTAACCACTCGGACACGACTACGGTATGTTGTAATTTATACCTAGTTGATCTATCTGTTCCTACAAGATAGTGCAGTATCTGACAAAACATGTCGTAGTCGGCAGGATTCGAACCTGCGCGGGGAGACCCCAACAGATTTCAAGTCTGTCGCCTTAACCACTCGGCCACGACTGCCGTATTTTACAATTTAAACCTATTTGATCTACTCGTATAATATAAGACAGTGAAGTATTTGACAAAATCATTTCGTAGTCGGCAGGATTCGAACCTGCGCGGGGAGACCCCAACAGATTTCAAGTCTGTCGCCTTAACCACTCGGCCACGACTACTGTATGTTGTAATTTATACCTAGTTAATCTATCTATTCCTATAAGACAGTGCAGTATCTGACAAAACATTTCGAAGTCGGTAGGATTCGAACCTGCGCGGGGAGACCCCAACAGATTTCAAGTCTGTCGCCTTAACCACTCGGCCACGACTACTGTATGTTGTAATTTATACCTAGTTGATCTATCTATTCCTATAAGACAGTGCAGTATCTGACAAAACATTTCGTAGTCGGCAGGATTCGAACCTGCGCGGGGAGACCCCAATAGATTTCAAGTCTGTCGCCTTAACCACTCGGACACGACTGCCGTATTTTTACAATTTAAACCTAGTTGACCTATACTCGTATAAGAAAGTGAAGTATTTGACAAAATCATTTCGTAGTCGGCAGAATTCGAACCTACGCGGAAAGACCCCAACAGATTTCTAGTCTGTCGCCTTAACCGCTCGGCCACGACAGCCGTATTTTACAATTTAAACCTATTTGATCTACTCGTATAATATAAGACAGTGAAGTATTTGACAAAATCATTTCGTAGTCGGCAGGATTCGAACCTGCGCGGGGAGACCCCAACAGATTTCAAGTCTGTCGCCTTAACCACTCGGCCACGACTACTGTATGTTGTAATTTATACCTAGTTAATCTATATATTCCTATAAGACAGTGCAGTATCTGACAAAACATTTCGTAGTCGGCAGGATTCGAACCTGCGCGGGGAGACCCCAATAGATTTCAAGTCTGTCGCCTTAACCACTCGGACACGACTGCCGTATTTTTACAATTTAAACCTAGTTGACCTATACTCGTATAAGACAGTGAAGTATTTGACAAAATCATTTCGTAGTCGGCAGAATTCGAACCTACGCGGAAAGACCCCAACAGATTTCTAGTCTGTTGCCTTAACCGCTCGGCCACGACAGCCGTATTTTACAATTTAAACCTATTTGATCTACTCGTATAATATAAGACAGTGAAGTATTTGACAAAATCATTTCGTAGTCGGCAGGATTCGAACCTGCGCGGGGAGACCCCAACAGATTTCAAGTCTGTCGCTTTAACCACTCGGCCACGACTACTGTATGTTGTAATTTATACCTAGTTGATCTATCTATTCCTATAAGACAGTGCAGTATCTCACAAAACATTTCGTAGTCGGCAGGATTCGAACCTGCGCGGGGAGACCCCAACAGATTTCAAGTCTGTCGCCTTAACCACTCGGCCACGACTACTGTATGTTGTAATTTATACCTAGTTGATCTATCTATTCCTATAAGACAGTGTAGTATCTGACAAAACATTTCGTAGTCGGCAGGATTCGAACCTGCGCGGGGAGACCCCAACAGATTTCAAGTCTGTCGCCTTAACCACTCGGCCACGACTACTGTATGTTGTAATTTATACGTATTTGATATATCTACTCCTATAAGACAGTGCAGTATCTGACAAAACATTTCGTAGTCGGCAGGATTCGAACCTGCGCGGGGAGACCCCAACAGATTTCAAGTCTGTCGCCTTAACCACTCGGCCACGACTACTGTATGTTGTAATTTATACCTAGTTGATCTATCTATTCCTATAAGACAGTGCAGTATCTCACAAAACATTTCGTAGTCGGCAGGATTCGAACCTGCGCGGGGAGACCCCAACAGATTTCAAGTCTGTCGCCTTAACCACTCGGCCACGACTACTGTATGTTGTAATTTATACCTAGTTGATCTATCTATTCCTATAAGACAGTGTAGTATCTGACAAAACATTTCGTAGTCGGCAGGATTCGAACCTGCGCGGGGAGACCCCAACAGATTTCAAGTCTGTCGCCTTAACCACTCGGCCACGACTACTGTATGTTGTAATTTATACGTATTTGATATATCTACTCCTATAAGACAGTGCAGTATCTGACAAAACATTTCGTAGTCGGCAGGATTCGAACCTGCGCGGGGAGACCCCAACAGATTTCAAGTCTGTCGCCTTAACCACTCGGCCACGACTACTGTATCTTGTAATTTATACGTATTTTGATATATCTACTCCTATAAGACAGTGCAGTATCTGACAAAACATTTCGTAGTCGGCAGGATTTGAAACTGCGCGGGGAGACCCCAACAGATTTCAAGTCTGTCGCCTTAACCACTCGGCCACGACTACTGTATGTTTTAATTTATACCTAGTTGATATACTCCTATAATACAGTGCAGTATCTGACAAAACATTTCGTAGTTGGCAGGATTTGAACCTGCGCGGGGAGACCCCAACAGATTTCTAGTCTGTCCCCTTAACCGCTCGTATTTTTACAATTTAAACCTAGTTGACCTATACTCGTGTAATTCAGTGAAGTATTTGACAAAACATTTTGTAGTCGGCAGAATTCGAATCTGCGCGTGAGGACCCCAACAGATTTCAAGTCTGTCGCCTTAACCACTCGGACACGACTACGGTATGTTGTAATTTATACCTAGTTGATCTATCTGTTCCTACAAGATAGTGCAGTATCTGACAAAACATGTCGTAGTCGGCAGGATTCGAACCTGCGCGGGGAGACCCCAACAGATTTCAAGTCTGTCGCCTTAACCACTCGGCCACGACTGCCGTATTTTACAATTTAAACCTATTTGATCTACTCGTATAATATAAGACAGTGAAGTATTTGACAAAATCATTTCGTAGTCGGCAGGATTCGAACCTGCGCGGGGAGACCCCAACAGATTTCAAGTCTGTCGCCTTAACCACTCGGCCACGACTACTGTATCTTGTAATTTATACCTAGTTGATCTATCTATTCCTATAAGACAGTGCAGTATCTGACAAAACATTTCGTAGTCGGCAGGATTCGAACCTGCGCGGAAAGACCCCAACAGATTTCTAGTCTGTCGCCTTAACCACTCGGACACGACTGCGGTATTTTACAATTTAAACCTAGTTGATCTACTCGTATAAGACAGTGAAGTATTTGACAAAATCATTTCGTAGTTGGCAGAATTCGAACCTGCGCGGAAAGACCCCAACAGATTTCTAGTCTGTCGCCTTAACCGCTCGGCCACGACTGCCGTATTTAAACCTAGTTGATCTACTCGTATAATACAGTGAAGAATTTGACAATACATTTCGTAGTCGGCAGAATTCGAACCTCCGCGGTGAGACCCCAACAGATTTCAAGTCTGTCGCCTTAACCACTCGGCAACGACTAATGTATGTTGTAATTTATACCTAGTTGATCTATCTATTCCTATAAGACAGTGCAGAATCTGACAAAACCTTTCGTAGTCGGCAGGATTCGAACGTGCGCGGGGAGACCCCCAACAGATTTCTAGTCTGTCCCCTTAACCGCTCGGCCACGACTACCGTATTTTTACAATTTAAACCTAGTTGACCTATACTCGTGTAATACAGTGAAGTATTTGACAAAACATTTTGTAGTCGGCAGAATTCGAATCTGCGCGTGAGGACCCCAACAGATTTCAAGTCTGTCGCCTTAACCACTCCGACACGACTACGGTATGTTGTAATTTATACCTAGTTGATCTATCTGTTCCTACAAGATAGTGCAGTATCTGACAAAACATGTCGTAGTCGGCAGGATTCGAATCTGCGCGTGAGGACCCCAACAGATTTCAAGTCTGTCGCCTTAACCACTCGGACACGACTACGGTATGTTGTAATTTATACTTAGTTGATCTATCTGTTCCTACAAGATAGTGCAGTATCTGACAAAACATGTCGTAGTCGGCAGGATTCGAACCTGCGCGGGGAGACCCCAACAGATTTCAAGTCTGTCGCCTTAACCACTCGGCCACGACTGCCGTATTTTACAATTTAAACCTATTTGATCTACTCGTATAATATAAGACAGTGAAGTATTTGACAAAATCATTTCGTAGTCGGCAGGATTCGAACCTGCGCGGGGAGACCCCAACAGATTTCAAGTCTGTCGCCTTAACCACTCGGACACGACTACTGTATGTTGTAATGTATACGTATTTGATATATCTACTCCTATAAGACAGTGCACACTCTAAAAACAAAGTGTCAAAATCTGCTGAGTAAATGTGTTGGGTACAAAAGTTGAGTACTTTCTTACCCAATTATGGGTTAAGTGGCAATTTGACCAGTACCCTTCAAAAAGTAACTTTGACCTTTTGATTGAGCAACCGAAAATATTGAAGTTGTAAGCAACGTTAGTGTAAGAAAGAACTTTTGCCTAGCTATTAGGTCAAGTTGACCTTGCAGCGTACAACAAAATAGGCATTATGCCCTCAAATAGGTAAATATTGCCTCGAAATGGGTACATTTTGCCCATCTGTTGCCTTCTCGAAATGACATCAACATTCAAGATGGCAGACCGTGGAGTTGCGAACGTGCTGCGAATAGTGGGATTCGAAATCGCCGATTTCTCGGTTTGAAGGTAATTATTTACTTGTTACAATGTACAGATCAATGAAATACGTTATTGTGAAAACGTGGGCTATGTTCTGCATTATTTTGAAGTTTGTTTGTTTTATTTGGGATAAAATAAGATTGATGATTGGATTGCAGTGTCACGTTGTGAACAACGTACACATTCATGTACGTATACGTACATGTACATGTACATGTACATGTCATGCATGTGCATGCGTTGTAACATTGAAATTGTTCAAACCGCAGTTATTATTTGGTCTGCCCGACATCACTCTCTATCAACAGAGTATGAAACTGGCGTGGGTCTTGGGGGTGGGGGACGACTGGTAATTAAATACAGCGAAACGTCGACAGTCCCCGGTCTGTTAAAACATGGAGCTATAAACACGTAGCTCCATGGTTTAAGTACAACTTCAATATTGCATGTAAAAACTAAGGATAATTGTTCAAGTTACATATTGCATTTCCCTTGTATTTTTCTTTCGCAGAAATGACAGGACACCGGGTATTCCAACCACTGATGATTCCATAACAGATTTGATGTCGAAGGTTGGATAAAGGATTTAATTCAAGAATTAATAACACATTATCACTAGCACATTATTCAGTTGCTGTTGTAGAGGAAGAACACTCAATTCGTTATTTATAATATTCTGTATAGTTTGATCACAAGAGACAAAGTTCTAGCTGTGTTGCACAGTGCACACAAGGCTACACAACTTGCAAATTGATAATTTCTTTTGTACAATTTTCCATCTGTTTTATGAGAAGTTAAATATCATGTTGTGGCCTTAGTAAATTGAATCAACACACAACATAAAACAAAATACAATGTGTCAAGATACACAAAGGTAGGTTCAAGTCAATGTACATGTATAATTTACACAACAGCTGTTGTTTTGTGGTTTATTTCCCTTAATTGGCTGTAATCTTGTAGCAGTTTGCTATTATATTAAAATAATTGAATTAACTTCAGGTTTGAACTTACAAAATGTATGTGGACAATATTTTAACATAACACTGGTAGGTTATTTGCATTGATGATTGTTTGAGTGGTGGTGAGTGTTAGGATTTTGCCTTTAAAAGCATGACATTTGGTTGTCATGAGAAAGATATTTTGCCATAGGACCACCACAGATTTATCCTTTGAATACAAGCAATAACATCACAATTTTCAAAATGGCTGCCCCACTATGTGTGAGGAGATTCAGACCCAAATTGCTAAGGCATTACAAACTGTTTTAGTTAAATATGCTCACAAAATGAATGTAAACTTGAATGAAGTATTTTAAACAAATTGTAATCTTAATTTAATAACTGTCAATTAAAATAAACAAATGAATAAAGAAGGTGAAAAGTAAAATTGTTATTCATGTCCATGTCACTGGAGTATGCTGTAAAAAAAATAGTTTGTATTAAATTGACACAACTGTTGGGGGAAAAGTGCTCAATAGCTGAGTAAAAAGCAGGTACGTACACAGGTGTTGGGTAACGTTGAACCAACTGGGTATCAAAAGGGTACTCATTTATTGGGTATAATTTTGACGCAACGAAATTGGGTAAGAAATTTGACGTCGCTGTTGGGTAAACGTTTTACACAGAAGTTGAGTAAATGTTGACACAACCCCTGTTGCGTAGCGTTTTACCCCGCAAACGACCATGTTCCCTTTTAACCACCACAAAGAGTACGATTTTACGCAACATTGTGTACTTTTTTTTTAGAGTGCAGTATCTGACAAAACATTTCGTAGTCGGCAGGATTCGAACCTGCGCGGGGAGACCCCAACAGATTTCAAGTCTGTCGCCTTAACCACTCGGCCACGACTACTGTATGTTTTAATTTATACCTAGTTGATATACTCCTATAATACAGTGCAGTATCTGACAAAACATTTCGTAGTCGGCAGGATTTGAACCTGCGCGGGGAGACCCCAACAGATTTCTAGTCTGTCCCCTTAACCGATCGGCCACTTCTACCGTATTTTTACAATTTAAACCTAGTTAACCTATACTCGTGTAATGAAGTGAAGTATTTGACAAAACATTTTGTAGTCGGCAGAATTCGAATCTGCGCGTGAGGACCCCAACAGATTTCAAGTCTGTCGCCTTAACCACTCGGACACGACTACGGTATGTGGTAATTTATACCTAGTTGATCTATCTGTTCCTACAAGATAGTGCAGTATCTGACAAAACATGTCATAGTCGGCAGGATTCGAACCTGCGCGGGGAGACCCCAACAGATTTCAAGTCTGTCGCCTTAACCACTCGGCCACGACTGCCGTATTTTACAATTTAAACCTATTTGATCTACTCGTATAATATAAGACAGTGAAGTATTTGACAAAATCATTTCGTAGTCGGCAGGATTCGAACCTGCGCGGGGAGACCCCAACAGATTTCAAGTCTGTCGCCTTAACCACTCGGCCACGACTACTGTATGTTGTAATTTATACCTAGTTAATCTATCTATTCCTATAAGACAGTGCAGTATCTGACAAAACATTTCGAAGTCGGTAGGATTCGAACCTGCGCGGGGAGACCCCAACAGATTTCAAGTCTGTCGCCTTAACCACTCGGCCACGACTACCGTATGTTGTAATTTATACGTATTTGATATATCTACTCCTATAAGACAGTGCAGTATCTGACAAAACATTTCGGAGTCGGCAGGATTCGAAACTGCGCGGGGAGACCCCAACAGATTTCAAGTCTGTCGCCTTAACCACTCGGCCACGACTACTGTATGTTTTAATTTATACCTAGTTGATATACTCCTATAATACAGTGCAGTATCTGACAAAACATTTCGTAGTCGGCAGGATTTGAACCTGCGCGGGGAGACCCCAACAGATTTCTAGTCTGTCCCCTTAACCGCTCGGCCACTACTACCGTATTTTTACAATTTAAACCTAGTTGACCTATACTCGTGTAATACAGTGAAGTATTTGACAAAACATTTTGTAGTCGGCAGAATTCGAATCTGCGCGTGAGGACCCCAACAGATTTCAAGTCTGTCGCCTTAACCACTCGGACACGACTACGGTATGTTGTAATTTATACCTAGTTGATCTATCTGTTCCTACAAGATAGTGCAGTATCTGACAAAACATGTCGTAGTCGGCAGGATTCGAACCTGCGCGGGGAGACCCCAACAGATTTCAAGTCTGTCGCCTTAACCACTCGGCCACGACTGCCGTATTTTACAATTTAAACCTATTTGATCTACTCGTATAATATAAGACAGTGAAGTATTTGACAAAATCATTTCGTAGTCGGCAGGATTCGAACCTGCGCGGGGAGACCCCAACAGATTTCAAGTCTGTCGCCTTAACCACTCGGCCACGACTACTGTATGTTGTAATTTATACCTAGTTAATCTATCTATTCCTATAAGACAGTGCAGTATCTGACAAAACATTTCGAAGTCGGTAGGATTCGAACCTGCGCGGGGAGACCCCAACAGATTTCAAGTCTGTCGCCTTAACCACTCGGCCACGACTACTGTATGTTGTAATTTATACCTAGTTGATCTATCTATTCCTATAAGACAGTGCAGTATCTGACAAAACATTTCGTAGTCGGCAGGATTCGAACCTGCGCGGGGAGACCCCAATAGATTTCAAGTCTGTCGCCTTAACCACTCGGACACGACTGCCGTATTTTTACAATTTAAACCTAGTTGACCTATACTCGTATAAGAAAGTGAAGTATTTGACAAAATCATTTCGTAGTCGGCAGAATTCGAACCTACGCGGAAAGACCCCAACAGATTTCTAGTCTGTCGCCTTAACCGCTCGGCCACGACAGCCGTATTTTACAATTTAAACCTATTTGATCTACTCGTATAATATAAGACAGTGAAGTATTTGACAAAATCATTTCGTAGTCGGCAGGATTCGAACCTGCGCGGGGAGACCCCAACAGATTTCAAGTCTGTCGCCTTAACCACTCGGCCACGACTACTGTATGTTGTAATTTATACCTAGTTAATCTATCTATTCCTATAAGACAGTGCAGTATCTGACAAAACATTTCGTAGTCGGCAGGATTCGAACCTGCGCGGGGAGACCCCAATAGATTTCAAGTCTGTCGCCTTAACCACTCGGACACGACTGCCGTATTTTTACAATTTAAACCTAGTTGACCTATACTCGTATAAGACAGTGAAGTATTTGACAAAATCATTTCGTAGTCGGCAGAATTCGAACCTACGCGGAAAGACCCCAACATATTTCTAGTCTGTTGCCTTAACCGCTCGGCCACGACAGCCGTATTTTACAATTTAAACCTATTTGATCTACTCGTATAATATAAGACAGTGAAGTATTTGACAAAATCATTTCGTAGTCGGCAGGATTCGAACCTGCGCGGGGAGACCCCAACAGATTTCAAGTCTGTCGCCTTAACCACTCGGCCACGACTACTGTATGTTGTAATTTATACCTAGTTGATCTATCTATTCCTATAAGACAGTGCAGTATCTCACAAAACATTTCGTAGTCGGCAGGATTCGAACCTGCGCGGGGAGACCCCAACAGATTTCAAGTCTGTCGCCTTAACCACTCGGCCACGACTACTGTATGTTGTAATTTATACCTAGTTGATCTATCTATTCCTATAAGACAGTGTAGTATCTGACAAAACATTTCGTAGTCGGCAGGATTCGAACCTGCGCGGGGAGACCCCAACAGATTTCAAGTCTGTCGCCTTAACCACTCGGCCACGACTACTGTATGTTGTAATTTATACGTATTTGATATATCTACTCCTATAAGACAGTGCAGTATCTGACAAAACATTTCGTAGTCGGCAGGATTCGAACCTGCGCGGGGAGACCCCAACAGATTTCAAGTCTGTCGCCTTAACCACTCGGCCACGACTACTGTATGTTGTAATTTATACCTAGTTGATCTATCTATTCCTATAAGACAGTGCAGTATCTCACAAAACATTTCGTAGTCGGCAGGATTCGAACCTGCGCGGGGAGACCCCAACAGATTTCAAGTCTGTCGCCTTAACCACTCGGCCACGACTACTGTATGTTGTAATTTATACCTAGTTGATCTATCTATTCCTATAAGACAGTGTAGTATCTGACAAAACATTTCGTAGTCGGCAGGATTCGAACCTGCGCGGGGAGACCCCAACAGATTTCAAGTCTGTCGCCTTAACCACTCGGCCACGACTACTGTATGTTGTAATTTATACGTATTTGATATATCTACTCCTATAAGACAGTGCAGTATCTGACAAAACATTTCGTAGTCGGCAGGATTCGAACCTGCGCGGGGAGACCCCAACAGATTTCAAGTCTGTCGCCTTAACCACTCGGCCACGACTACTGTATCTTGTAATTTATACGTATTTTGATATATCTACTCCTATAAGACAGTGCAGTATCTGACAAAACATTTCGTAGTCGGCAGGATTTGAAACTGCGCGGGGAGACCCCAACAGATTTCAAGTCTGTCGCCTTAACCACTCGGCCACGACTACTGTATGTTTTAATTTATACCTAGTTGATATACTCCTATAATACAGTGCAGTATCTGACAAAACATTTCGTAGTTGGCAGGATTTGAACCTGCGCGGGGAGACCCCAACAGATTTCTAGTCTGTCCCCTTAACCGCTCGTATTTTTACAATTTAAACCTAGTTGACCTATACTCGTGTAATTCAGTGAAGTATTTGACAAAACATTTTGTAGTCGGCAGAATTCGAATCTGCGCGTGAGGACCCCAACAGATTTCAAGTCTGTCGCCTTAACCACTCGGACACGACTACGGTATGTTGTAATTTATACCTAGTTGATCTATCTGTTCTTACAAGATAGTGCAGTATCTGACAAAACATGTCGTAGTCGGCAGGATTCGAACCTGCGCGGGGAGACCCCAACAGATTTCAAGTCTGTCGCCTTAACCACTCGGCCACGACTGCCGTATTTTACAATTTAAACCTATTTGATCTACTCGTATAATATAAGACAGTGAAGTTTTTGACAAAATCATTTCGTAGTCGGCAGGATTCGAACCTGCGCGGGGAGACCCCAACAGATTTCAAGTCTGTCGCCTTAACCACTCGGCCACGACTACTGTATATTGTAATTTATACCTAGTTGATCTATCTATTCCTATAAGACAGTGCAGTATCTGACAAAACATTTCGTAGTCGGCAGGATTCGAACCTGCGCGGAAAGACCCCAACAGATTTCTAGTCTGTCGCCTTAACCACTCGGACACGACTGCGGTATTTTACAATTTAAACCTAGTTGATCTACTCGTATAAGACAGTGAAGTATTTGACAAAATCATTTCGTAGTTGGCAGAATTCGAACCTGCGCGGAAAGACCCCAACAGATTTCTAGTCTGTCGCCTTAACCGCTCGGCCACGACTGCCGTATTTAAACCTAGTTGATCTACTCGTATAATACAGTGAAGAATTTGACAATACATTTCGTAGTCGGCAGAATTCGAACCTCCGCGGTGAGACCCCAACAGATTTCAAGTCTGTCGCCTTAACCACTCGGCAACGACTAATGTATGTTGTAATTTATACCTAGTTGATCTATCTATTCCTATAAGACAGTGCAGAATCTGACAAAACATTTCGTAGTCGGCAGGATTCGAACGTGCGCGGGGAGACCCCCAACAGATTTCTAGTCTGTCCCCTTAACCGCTCGGCCACGACTACCGTATTTTTACAATTTAAACCTAGTTGACCTATACTCGTGTAATACAGTGAAGTATTTGACAAAACATTTTGTAGTCGGCAGAATTCGAATCTGCGCGTGAGGACCCCAACAGATTTCAAGTCTGTCGCCTTAACCACTCCGACACGACTACGGTATGTTGTAATTTATACCTAGTTGATCTATCTGTTCCTACAAGATAGTGCAGTATCTGACAAAACATGTCGTAGTCGGCAGGATTCGAATCTGCGCGTGAGGACCCCAACAGATTTCAAGTCTGTCGCCTTAACCACTCGGACACGACTACGGTATGTTGTAATTTATACTTAGTTGATCTATCTGTTCCTACAAGATAGTGCAGTATCTGACAAAACATGTCGTAGTCGGCAGGATTCGAACCTGCGCGGGGAGACCCCAACAGATTTCAAGTCTGTCGCCTTAACCACTCGGCCACGACTGCCGTATTTTACAATTTAAACCTATTTGATCTACTCGTATAATATAAGACAGTGAAGTATTTGACAAAATCATTTCGTAGTCGGCAGGATTCGAACCTGCGCGGGGAGACCCCAACAGATTTCAAGTCTGTCGCCTTAACCACTCGGCCACGACTACTGTATGTTGTAATTTATACCTAGTTGATCTATCTGTTCCTACAAGATAGTGCAGTATCTGACAAAACATGTCGTAGTCGGCAGAATTCGAACCTGCGCGGGGACACCCCAACAGATTTCAAGTCTGTCGCCTTAACCACTCGGCCACGACTGCCGTATTTTACAATTTAAACCTATTTGATCTACTCGTATAAGACAGTGAAGTATTTGACAAAATCATTTCGTAGTCGTCAGGATTCGAACCTGGGCGGGAGGACCCCAACATAATTCAAGTCTGTCGCCTTAACCACTTGGCCACGACTGCCGTATTTTACAATTTAAACCTATTTGATCTACTCGTATAAGACAGTGAAGTATTTGACAAAATCATTTCGTAGTCGGCAGGATTCGAACCTGCGCGGGGAGACCCCAACAGATTTCAAGTCTGTCGCCTTAACCACTCGGCCACGACTGCCGCATTTTACAATTTAAACCTATTTGATCTACTCGTATAAGACAGTGAAGTATTTAACAAAATCATTTCGTGGTCGTCAGGATTCGAACCTGGGCGGGAGGACCCCAACATAATTCAAGTCTGTCGCCTTAACCACTCGGCCACGACTGCCGTATTTTACAATTTAAACCTATTTGATCTACTCGTATAAGACAGTGAAGTATTTGACAAAATCATTTCGTAGTCGGCAGGATTCGAACCTGCGCGGGGAGACCCCAACAGATTTCAAGTCTGTCGCCTTAACCTCTCGGCCACGACTGCCGTATTTTACAATTTAAACCTATTTGATCTATCTATTCCTATAAGACAGTGCAGTATCTGACAAAACATTTCGTAGTCGGCAGGATTCGAACCTGCGCGGGGAGACCCCAACAGATTTCAAGTCTGTCGCCTTAACCACTCGGCCACGACTACTGTATGTTGTAATTTATACCTAGTTGATCTATCTATTCCTATAAGACAGTGCAGTATCTGACAAAACATTTCGTAGTCGGCAGGATTCGAACCTGCGCGGGAAGACCCCAACATATTTCAAGTCTGTCGCCTTAACCTCTCGGCCACGACTGCCGTATTTTACAATTTAAACCTATTTGATCTATCTATTCCTATAAGACAGTGCAGTATCTGACAAAACATTTCGTAGTCGGCAGGATTCGAACCTGCGCGGGGAGACCCCAACAGATTTCAAGTCTGTCGCCTTAACCACTCGGCCACGACTGCCGTATTTTACAATTTAAACCTATTTGATCTATCTATTCCTATAAGACAGTGCAGTATCTGACAAAACATTTCGTAGTCGGCAGGATTCGAAACTGCGCGGGGAGACCCCAACATATTTCAAGTCTGTCGCCTTAACCACTCGGCCACGACTACTGTATGTTGTAATTTATACGTAGTTGATCTATCTACTCCTATAAGACAGTGCAGTATCTGACAAAACATGTCGTAGTCGGCAGGATTCGAACCTGCGCGGGGAGACCCCAACAGATTTCAAGTCTGTCGCCTTAACCACTCGGCCACGACTGCCGTATTTTACAATTTAAACCTATTTGATCTATTCGTATAAGACAGTGAAGTATTTGACAAAATCATTTCGTAGTCGGCAGAATTCGAACCTGCGCGGAAAGACCCCAACAGATTTCTAGTCTGTCGCCTTAACCGCTCGGCCACGACAGCCGTATTTTACAATTTAAACCTATTTGATCTACTCGTATAATATAAGACAGTGAAGTATTTGACAAAATCATTTCGTAGTCAGCAGGATTCGAACCTGCGCGGGGAGACCCCAACAGATTTCAAGTCTGTCGCCTTAACCACTCGGCCACGACTACTGTATGTTGTAATTTATACCTAGTTGATCTATCTATTCCTATAAGACAGTGCAGTATCTGACAAAACATTTCGTAGTCGGCAGGATTCGAACCTGCGCGGGGAGACCCCAACAGATTTCAAGTCTGTCGCCTTAACCACTCGGCCACGACTACTGTATGTTGTAATTTATACCTAGTTGATCTATCTATTCCTATAAGACAGTGTAGTATCTGACAAAACATTTCGTAGTCGGCAGGATTCGAACCTGCGCGGGGAGACCCCAACAGATTTCAAGTCTGTCGCCTTAACCACTCGGCCCCGACTACTGTATGTTGTAATTTATACGTATTTGATATATCTACTCCTATAAGACAGTGCAGTATCTGACAAAACATTTCGTAGTCGGCAGGATTCGAACCTGCGCGGGGAGACCCCAACAGATTTCAAGTCTGTCGCCTTAACCACTCGGCAACGACTAATGTATGTTGTAATTTATACCTAGTTGATCTATCTATTCCTATAAGACAGTGCAGTATCTGACAAAACATTTCGTAGTCGGCAGGATTCGAACCTGCGCGGGGAGACCCCAACAGATTTCAAGTCTGTTGCCTTAACCACTCGGCCACGACTGCCGTATTTTACAATTTAAACCTATTTGACCTACTCGTATAAGACAGTGAAGTATTTGACAAAATCATTTCGTAGTCGGCAGGATTCGAACCTTCGCGGGGAGACCCCAACACATTTCTAGTTTGTCGTCTTAACCGCTCGGCCACGACTACTGTATATTGTAATTTATACCTAGTTAATATATCTCCTCCTATAAGACAGTGCACTATCTGACAAAACATTTCGAAGTCGGCAGGATTCGAACCTGCGCGGGGAGACCCCAACAGATTTCTGGTCTGTCCCCTTAACCGCTCGGCCACGACTACCGTATTTTTACAATTTAAAACTAGTTGACCTATACTCGTGTAATACAGTGAAGTATTTGACAAAACATTTCGTAGTCGGCAGGATTCGAATCTGCGCGGGAGGACCCCAACAGATTTCAAGTCTGTCGCCTTAACCACTCGGACACGACTGCCGTATTTTACAATTTAAACCTAGTTGATCTACTTGTGTAAGACAGTGAAGTATTTGACAACATCATTTCGTAGTCGGCGAATTCGAACCTGCGCGGGGATACCCCAACAGATTTCAAGTCTGTCGCCTTAACCACTCGGCCACGACTACTGTATGTTGTAATTTATACCTAGTTGATATATCTACTCCTATAAGACAGTGCAGTATCTGACAAAACATTTCGTAGTAGGCAGGATTCGAACCTGCGTGGGGAGACCCCAACAGATTTGTTAGTCTATCTCCTTAACCGCTCGGCCACGACTACCGTATTTTTACAATTTAAACCTAGTTGATCTATCTATTCCTATAAGACAGTGCAGTATTTGACAAAATGATTTCGTAGTCGGCAGGATTCGAACCTGCGCGTGGAGACCCCAACAGATTTCAAGTCTGTCGCCTTAACCACTCGGCCACGACTACTGTATGTTGTAATTTATACGTAGTTGATCTATCTACTCCTATAAGACAGTGCAGTATCTGACAAAACATGTCGTAGTCGGCATGATTCGAACCTGCGCGGGGAGACCCCAACAGATTTCAAGTCTGTCGTCTTAACCGCTCGGCCACGACTACTGTATGTTGTAATTTATACCTAGTTGATCTATCTATTCCTATAAGACAGTGCAGTATCTGACAAAACATGTCGTAGTCGGCAGAATTCGAACCTTCCAGGAAAGACCCCAACAGATTTCTAGTCTGTCGCCTTAACCGCTGGGCCACGACTGCCGTATTTTACAATTTAAACCTAGTTGATCTATTCGTATAATACAGTGAAGAATTTGACAATACATTTCGTAGTCGGCAGGATTCGAACCTGCGCGGGGAGACCCCAACATATTTCTAGTCTGTCCCCTTAACCGCTCGGCCACGACTACCGTATTTTTACAATTTAAAACTAGTTGACCTATACTCGTGTAATACAGTGAAGTATTTGACAAAACATTTCGTAGTCGGCAGAATTTGAATCTGCGCGGGAGGACCCCAACAGATTTCAAGTCTGTCGCCTTAACCACTCGGCCACGACTACTGTATGTTGTAATTTATACCTAGTTGATATATCTACTCCTATAAGACAGTGCAGTATCTGACAAAACGTTTCGTAGTAGGCAGGATTCGAACCTGCGTGGGGAGACCCCAACAGATTTGTTAGTCTATCTCCTTAACCGCTCGGCCACGACTACCGTATTTTTACAATTTAAACCTAGTTGATCTATCTATTCCTATAAGACAGTGCAGTATTTGACAAAATCATTTCGTAGTCGGCAGGATTCGAACCTGCGCGTGGAGACCCCAACAGATTTCAAGTCTGTCGCCTTAACCACTCGGCCACGACTACTGTATGTTGTAATTTATACGTAGTTGATCTATCTACTCCTCTAAGACAGTGCAGTATCTGACAAAACATGTCGTAGTCGGCATGATTCGAACCTGCGCGGGGAGACCCCAACAGATTTCAAGTCTGTCGTCTTAACCGCTCGGCCACGACTACTGTATGTTGTAATTTATACCTAGTTGATCTATCTATTCCTATAAGACAGTGCAGTATCTGACAAAACATGTCGTAGTCGGCAGAATTCGTACCTTCCAGGAAAGACCCCAACAGATTTCTAGTCTGTCGCCTTAACCGCTGGGCCACGACTGCCGTATTTTACAATTTAAACCTAGTTGATCTACTCGTATAATACAGTGAAGAATGTGACAATACATTTCGTAGTCGGCAGGATTCGAACCTGCGCGGGGAGACCCCAACATATTTCTATTCTGTCCCCTTAACCGCTCGGCCACGACTACCGTATTTTTACCACTGATCTCTATAACTGGATAGGTCGAGCGGCTCTGCACGTGAAGCCATCAGCGGCCATATTGGGATATTCAAAACATTGCAGGCGTACACACGTTTGTATAGCGCACGACCGAGAAAACTCATTTAATATCACAGGAAACGAAGTTAACGTCGCAAAAACGATCCAGTTTGATCAGGAAAATCAAGTTAAACATAATAACACCCAAGAATTACCTGTATACGCCAAGTTTCAATGTTAAATAGGCCTATTTTTTGGAAAAGATATGAGACATTCGTGTGAGACGATGCAATGCAGTGCAAAGTCTATGGGATATGTCGGACAAGTATTTTCAAGAATTTCCAACTTCTAAATTATTATTATTATTATTATTTTTTTTTGGGGGGGGGGGGGGAAGAAATCCACATCATAACCTTATGCACAAACCGGAACAAGAAAAAGGCAAAACGAGTTTTTTTGGATTAAGGAAATTTTTGAAATTGTTGGTTTAATTTTATATCCAGACACTAAAAAGTGCATTTTATAATAAAATAAAAAAATGTTGAAAAAATTGAACAAATGTCAGTGTGTTTCAGGAAAATTTAATTGGCACATCATGGTTTGTTCGTGGGGTTTTAAGGCAGTGTCCAGATTTGGAATCAACCTAATGTTTAGTAAATTTTTTAGAAAGGGTCCTAAAAATTCTTGCTGGACAAGTGGACAGAAAAAATTAATTATGTGGTTTTGAGCTTAAACCATAGAGCTGTATAATAAAGATACAGCTCTATGGCTTAAACTATGAACTTGAGAAACTTGAAATAAATCACAATTAAAAATATCAATCACATGTGTAAATAATGACATAAGTCACACAATGGATTCAATTTTGCTTAATGCTTTTATTTTACATTGATACATTACATATAACATGTAATAACTACTGCCATAGTAACAGTATGCTTATTATGTATTGTTTACTGATGTTGGAAAACCAAATAAAAAACAATTAACCCCCGACTGTTTATGAATTGAAAACCAAAACAAAACTTGCGATGTCATTTTAGAATAATAATTGTTGATACTATGCAAAGTTTGACAGCATTCTTCACAGGCCAAATTTTAATAGGACACCCTTGTACAGCTTTAACTTTGAATTGTGAGTGTTTCTAGATATTTGTGCGATATGAACACAATATTTGTTTTGTAAGAAAGCAAAATAAAACCATGATTGAAAAGCAAAATTTGACAGCATAAAAATATGACAGAACAGCGTAACATGTACACAGGGCGGCCGCTACCCAGTGATTGTGGAGAACACTGACTGGGTAAATCCATGTCATTTTAACATCTGTATAATTTGCTTTGAATATTAACAATACAATTTTAACCAGATTTGTCGGTTTTCATAAAACACATGTTCAATATATTTCCATGTTACAAAGATAGGTTTGTGACTGTTGCGACTGTTTTATTATCTGTACTTATATTGTTGAAACATGAAATGCCAAGATGCAGAGTTCTGCAATATATTTGCAGCACATCTATAGGGATGTGGAACACCGAGATAGCTTATCTTGGAAAACGTAGTTGGTCAATTAAGCTTCCGTATTTACTGATGGTTAAACAAAATAAGTGTTGACATTCGCTGTCATCTGTTGTCCCTCTGTCATAATGGGAGCAGTTCGTCCTATGACTTGTCCAGACGTAATAAGCTGTACAGACTGACATCTAATAGTAGCAAGAAGTGGACTTGGGTAAACCAATTAGCTGTAGTGTACAAAGAAAGAAAATATACAGGTATAAATTGAATGCCAAGGAAAGAATGTTGTAACATGACGCTATTTTAAAAACACTAAATTCTCAATTTATTTGGCATACCCATTTCTTCAGAGAGTGAAATTTCATTTGAGCACTGTAAGGAATGTCATCAGAACTACTTTTTTAAGAGAGATTTGTGGGCGAAAATGAAATTGTTCTGAAGTATTGGAAATACCTGTCTACATCCAAGTTTCACCATGATAGCCTTGGCCTACACCATGCATTTAATAATACTATTATTATTATTAATAGGTGGCTCTACACTTCCAGAATTGTGAGAGAAAAAAATGTGATCATTGCGATATTGGGATAATTCTACAGAACATTAAATTTATGCACGTCAAATAGTTCATGACACAATATGTTGTGTACGAATGTGTACACAAATTACCACCATGAACTGTTTGACGTGCAAGTCAACGGGACAGTCCTCATTGAATGGGTACAAAATTGGTCTGAAAATACCTGTATTGTGGAATTCAATCATATTGTAAGGTATCCTAGACCAACTGATTCTATAAATCTACTGTTCTTTCGAAATATCCCAGTTTTTCTTTCAGATAAAATGATGGATAGGACCACAATATGAACAAATCCCGCTGGAATTCATGTGGAAACAAAAAATATCGTTTTCGCCCAACAATGTTCTCCTAAATCTCTCTTAAAACCGTAATCCTGACATTTTTTACAAAGATAGATACTGATCGCACAGTCTGCGAGTTTATTTAATAAATTTACTTATTTACAAATGATTTTAATGCATTTTTACCCACCATCGCTGCTGCCACTGTCTCACTCTCGACGTGTCTACGCGTCTTTTGCATGCACGAAGGCAATGTTTTGAATATCCCATCATGGCCGCCGGTGACTTCACGGCTCGCTATCCCATCAATGTACGCTCGACCTATCCAGTTATAGAGATCAGTGATTTTTACAATTTAAAACTAGTTGACCTATACTCGTGTAATACAGTGAAGTATTTGACAAAACATTTCGTAGTCGGCAGAATTTGAATCTGCGCGGGAGGACCCCAACAGATTTCAAGTCTGTCGCCTTAACCACTCGGACACGACTGCCGTATTTTACAATTTAAACCTATTTGATCTACTCGTATAAGACAGTGAAGTATTTGACAAAATCATTTCGTAGTTGGCAGAATTCGAACCTGCGCGGAAAGACCCCAACAGATTTCTAGTCTGTCGCCTTAACCGCTCGGCCACGACTGCCGTATTTTACAATTTAAACCTATTTGATCTACTCGTATAAGACAGTGAAGTATTTGACAAAATCATTTCGTAGTCGACAGAATTCGAACCTCCGCGGTGAGACCCCAACAGATTTCAAGTCTGTCGCCTTAACCACTCGGCCACGACTGCCGTATTTTACAATTTAAACCTATTTGATCTACTCGTATAAGACAGTGAAGTATTTGACAAAATCATTTCGTAGTCGTCAGGATTTGAACCTGCGCGAGGAGACCCCAACATATTTCAAGTCTGTCGCCTTAACCACTCGGCCACGACTACTGTATGTTGTAATTTATACCTAGTTGATATATCTATTCCTATAAGACAGTGCAGTATCTGACAAAACATGTCGTAGTTGGCAGGATTCGAACCTGCGCGGAGAGACCCCCAACAGATTTCTAGTCTGTCGTCTTAACCGCTCGGCCACAACTACTGTATGTTGTAATTTATACCTAGTTGATCTATCTATTTCTATAAGACAGTGCAGTATCTGACAAAACATTTCGTAGTCGGCAGGATTCGAACCTGCGCGTGGAGACCCCAACAGATTTCAAGTCTGTCGCCTTAACCACTTGGCCACGACTACTGTGTGTTGTAATTTATACGTAGTTGATCTATCTACTCCTATAAGACAGTGCAGTATCTGACAAAACATGTCGTAGTCGGCAGGATTTGAACCTGCGCGGGGAGACCCCAACAGATTTCTAGTCTGTCGTCTTAACCGCTCGGCCACGACTACTGTATGTTGTAATTTATACCTAGTTGATCTATCTATTCCTATAAGACAGTGCAGTATCTGACAAAACATTTCGTAGTCGGCAGGATTCGAACCTGCGCGGGGAGACCCCAACAGATTTCAAGTCTGTCGCCTTAACCACTTGGCCACGACTACTGTGTGTTGTAATTTATACGTAGTTGATCTATCTACTCCTATAAGACAGTGCAGTATCTGACAAAACATGTCGTAGTCGGCAGGATTTGAACCTGCGCGGGGAGACCCCAACAGATTTCTAGTCTGTCGTCTTAACCGCTCGGCCACGACTACTGTATGTTGTAATTTATACCTAGTTGATCTATCTATTCCTATAAGACAGTGCAGTATCTGACAAAACATTTCGTAGTCGGCAGGATTCGAACCTGCGCGGGGAGACCCCAACAGATTTCAAGTCTGTCGCCTTAACCACTCGGCCACGACTGCCGTATTTTACAATTTAAACCTATTTGATCTACTCGTATAAGACGGTGAAGTATTTGACAAATTCCTTTCGTAGTCGGCAGGATTAGAACCTGCGCGGGGAGACCCCAACAGATTTCCAGTCTGTCGCCTTAACCACTCGGCCACGACTACTGTATGTTGTAATTTATACCTAGTTGATATATCTACTCCTATAAGACAGTGCAGTATCTGACAAAACATTTCGTAGTCGGCAGGATTCGAACCTGCGCGGAGAGACTCCAACAGATTTCTAGTCTGTCCCCTTAACCGCTCGGCCACGACTACCGTATTTTTTTAATTTAAACCTAGTTGACCTATACTTGTGTAATACAGTGCAGTATTTTAAAAACATTTCGTAGTCGGCAGAATTCTATTCTGCGCGGGAGAACCCCAACAGATTTCTAGTCTGTCGTCTTAACCGCTCGGCCACAACTACTGTATGTTGTAATTTATACCTAGTTGATCTATCTATTCCTATAAGACAGTGCAGTATCTGACAAAACATTTCGTAGTCGGCAGGATTCGAACCTGCGCGTGGAGACCCCAACAGATTTCAAGTCTGTCGCCTTAACCACTCGGCCACGACTACGGTATGTTGTAATTTGTACCTAGTTGATCTATCTATTCCTATAAGACAGTGCAGTATCTGACAAAACATTTCGACGGTAGTCGGCAGGATTCGAACCTGCGCGGGGAGATACAAACATATTTCAAGTCTGTCGCCTTAACCACTCGGCCACGACTGCCGTATTTTACGATTTAAACCTATTTGATCTACTCGTATAAGACAGTGAAGTATTTGACAAAATCATTTCGTAGTCGGCAGGATTCGAACCTGCGCGGGGAGACCCCAACAGATTTCAAGTCTGTCGCCTTAACCACTCTGCCACGACTACGGTATGTTGTAATTTATACCTAGTTGATCTATCTATTCCTATAAGACAGTGCAGTATCTGACAAAACATTTCGTAGTCGGCAGGATTCGAACCTGCGCGGGGAGACCCCAACAGATTTCAAGTCTGTCGCCTTAACCACTCGGCCACGACTGCCGTATTTTATAATTTAAACCTATTTGTTCTACTCGTATAAGACAGTGAAGTATTTGACAAAATCAATTCGTAGTCGGCAGGATTCGAACCTGCGCGGGGAAACCCCAACAGATTTCAAGTCTGTCGCCTTAACCACTCGGCCACGACTACGGTATGTTGTAATTTGTACCTAGTTGATCTATCTATTCCTATAAGACAGTGCAGTATCTGACAAAACATTTCGACGGTAGTCGGCAGGATTCGAACCTGCGCGGGGAGACACCAACATATTTCAAGTCTGTCGCTTTAACCACTCGGCCACGACTGCCGTATTTTACAATTTAAACCTAGTTGATCTACTCGTATAAGACAGTGAAGTATTTGACAAAATCATTTCGTAGTCGGCAGAATTCGAACCTGCGCGGAAAGACCACAACAGATTTCTAGTCTGTCGCCTTAACCGCTCGGCCACGACTGCCGTATTTTACAATTTAAACCTAGTTGATCTACTCGTATAATACAGTGAAGAATTTGACAAAACATTTGGTAGTCGGCAGGATTCGAACCTGCGCGGGGAGACCCCAACAGATTTCAAGTCTGTCGCCTTAACCACTCGGCTACGACTGCCGTATTTTACAATTTAAACCTATTTGATCTACTCGTATAAGACAGTGAAGTATTTGATAAAATCATTTCGTAGTCGGCAGGATTCGAACCTGCGCGGGGAGACCCCAACAGATTTCAAGTCTGTCGCCTTAACCACTCTGCCACGACTACGGTATGTTGAAATTTATACCTAGTTGATCTATCTATTCCTATAAGACAGTGCAGTATCTGACAAAACATTTCGTAGTCGGCAGGATTGGAACCTGCGCGGGGAGACCCCAACAGATTTCAAGTCTGTCGCCTTAACCACTCGGCCACGACTGCCGTATTTTATAATTTAAACCTATTTGATCTACTCGTATAAGACAGTGAAGTATTTGACAAAATCATTTCGTAGTCGGCAGGATTCGAACATGCGCGGGGAGACCACAACAGATTTCAAGTCTGTCGCCTTAACCACTCGGCCACGACTACTGTATGTTGTAATTTATACCTAGTTGATCTATCTATTCCTATAGACAGTGCAGTATCTGACAAAACATTTCGTAGTCGGCAGGATTCGAACCTGCGCGGGGAGACCCCAACAGATTTCAAGTCTGTCGCCTTAACCACTCGGCCACGACTACGGTATGTTGTAATTTATACCTAGTTGATCTATCTATTCCTATAAGACAGTGCAGTATCTGACAAAACATTTCGTAGTCGGAAGGATTCGAATATGCGCGGGAGGACCCCAACAGATTTCAAGTCTGTCGCCTTAACCACTCGGCCACGACTACTGTATGTTGTAATTTATACCTAGTTGATATATCTACTCCTATAAGACAGTGCAGTATCTGACAAAACATTTCGTAGTCGGCAGAATTCGAACCTGCGCGGAAAGACCACAACAGATTTCTAGTCTGTCGCCTTAACCGCTCGGCCACGACTGCCGTATTTTACAATTTAAACCTAGTTGATCTACTCGTATAATACAGTAAAGAATCTGACAAAACGTTTCGTAGTCGGCAGGATTCGAACCTGCGCGGGGAGACCCCAACAGATTTCAAGTCTGTCGCCTTAACCACTCGGCCACGACTGCCGTATTTAATAATTTAAACCTATTTGATCTACTCGTATAAGACAGTGAAGTATTTGACAAAATCATTTCGTAGTCGGCAGGATTCGAACCTGCGCGGGGAGACCACAACAGATTTCAAGTCTGTCGCCTTAACCACTCGGCCACGACTACTGTATGTTGTAATTTATACCTAGTTGATCTATCTATTCCTATAAGACAGTGCAGTATCTGACAAAACATTTCGTAGTAGGAAGGATTCGAATCTGCGCGGGGAGACCCCAACAGATTTCAAGTCTGTCGCCTTAACCACTCGGCCACGACTACTGTATGTTGTAATTTATACCTAGTTGATATTATCTACTCCTATAAGACAGTGCAGTATCTGACAAAACATTTCGTAGTCGGCAGGATTGGAACCTGCGCGGGGAGACCCCAACAGATTTCAAGTCTGTCGCCTTAACCACTCGGCCACGACTGCCGTATTTTATATTTTAAACCTATTTGATCTACTCGTATAAGACAGTGAAGTATTTGACAAAATCATTTCGTAGTCGGCAGGATTCGAACCTGCGCGGGGAGACCACAACAGATTTCAAGTCTGTCGCCTTAACCACTCGGCCACGACTACTGTATGTTGTAATTTATACCTAGTAGTGAGGTGGATTAAGGAAAAAATCGTTACACGGTGGACAAAAGCACCATTTTTTCACCAAAGTATCAGTTTGACCCATAGATTTAAAAAAAGTCATGCTCCAAAAAATCTGAGAATTGTTAACCTTGAATTACGTCATTATGACGTCATAACCTCTTGTTATGTAATAAAGCAAACGCAAATGCCATGGTGGGATTTCTACATGCCAAAATTATGTTTCTGAGGTCAAGGAATTCAATGAGGGTGGTATTAGTTTGTAAAAAATTAATATCCTTTATGGTGACTACATGTATATTGATGTAAATATGACGTCATCATCGTCAATACTACACAAATAACACAACATTTGAAAAAAACAGATTTTATTGCCGTTTGTTCACCAAAATGCTATTTTTTTGGTGTTCAAAATTGTAACAGTATAATTACCGTGGCACTGATCTACAAGATACCATGATGTCATTATGATATAATAAACAATAACTATCAACCAAAACAATAACACATTAACACAATGAAACACTGATTCTGACCGGATATAGGTTATGACAGGATATTTATTATATTGAATAGCGCATAACAGTTGGTTTGTGTATACGAGGGATTATAGTGTGTTACCATTTATTTAACTGCATCTTACAGTTACAGTTATTAGGTTTTTTTACAGTTTATTACTATTAACCACCTACTTAAAGGGGCAGGATCGTCGCTCAAAAAATTGGCGTTCAACAAAGCCAGCTACAACGTCAGACAAGCTAAACGAATCCTTAATAAATACACTTGTCTACTGGGCCCCAACTACGGCGTTAACATCTCTATCACCAACAACCCTAAGCTAAAACAGTTGTTTTGTACCAGCCGCACACTGCACAGGAAGATTGCTAACTTCAAAGTATAATATTAATATAAAAACAAGAATATAATAAAACAAAACAAATCCTCCGACTATCACAAGTTTGTGACGCGTAATTCCTTCTCAAAAATATTCCCCGAGAGCCACTGGTATTGGACGCGTAATTTCTTCTTAATAATATCATCCAAGAGCCACTGGTTTGTAGACGCGTAATTCCTTCTCAAAAATATCCACCAAGAGTCACAGGTTTATGAACGCGTAATTCCTTCTTTATAATTTACTACAAAAGCCACTGGTTGGTAGATACGTAATTCCTTCTTAAAAATACGCTCAGACAGCCACAGGTTTGTGGACGCGTAATTCCTTCTTAGAAATATCCTCCAAGAACCACAGGTTGGTGAACGCGTGGTTCCCTCTTTAAAATATCCTCAGACAGCCACAGGTTTTTGGACGCGTAATTCCTTCTTAGAAATATCCTTCAAGAACCACAGGTTAGTGGACGCGTAATTCCTTCTTAAAATTATCCTTCAAGAGCCACAAGTTTGTGTATGGACGCGTAATTCCTCCTTAAAAATATTCTTCAAGAGCCACAGGTTTGTGGACGCGTAATTCCTTCTTAAAATTATCCTCCGAGAACCACAAGTTTGTAGACGCGTGTTTCCTTATAACATCATTTCGCCGACAGCCATTGCTGTACGGGCATGTATGCCTATATTAAAAAGATCACTTTTTACTCAATTAAATAACAACTTTCAACTATATAACGGGCAGCTGTTCACTATGTGAGACGTGATGTTTAAGCTCTACCCATTTTAAGTTAAGTTTTTAAGTTACGCATACATATCGGTTAATGTTTTCATAATTTTCCGATAATTTACCACACGCCCTTATACATAAAATAAAATTAAATTCGTTAGTATTAAGTCTAAATTACACGATAAGTTTCTTATACAATTCATTATTAAAGATTGATTTATGTCAATTAAAATACACATTGGTTATACACTATACTGTATAATTTTAATTCATTTCTTTATTTTTGAAACTCATCTTTTGAGTTTTTAATGTAAAAAGTGTATTATTACAGGCTCGAGAAATATCTGAACCATATCTGCTAACTTCCAAATTGAACAATTGTTTATATCCTTAAACTATTTAATTCATATTTTCTAATGTATTAATTTATTAAATAGAATATGTTTAAAGAAAATGTGAATTAATACCGTAGTTCTTTCTAGAGAAACATAATTCCTTCATCTAATTGATTTAAAATATAGTTGTATCGAAATGTAATAAATTATAACCATAGAACTGTCCGTACTTCGCGTGCATTTTGAGTTCTTACTGTTTCCTCTATGTGTGATCTCTGTGTCTTTGAACTACCTATCCCCTCGTGCCGGGTTTGACATTACTGGATCTTTTATAACCGGTCGTCAAGTCCACCAACAGGCACATTCCCGAACGGTTTTTAAATCCCACTATCTTCTACGGCGACTATCTGAACGTCTGGCGTATCGTAAGGTACGTTAGGGACTGTAGTTGGACTTTAGGTTCACTATACAACAACACAACCATGAGCTGAAATTGAAACATGTTAAAATATTTTAATACAAACCACTGATTTTCCCACGGTGATGATGATGTATTTTATACCATCATATGCTAATATAGACAAATTTAATACAAAAATGATGAAACTGTTTGTTTCAGCGCAACACAAACGTTGCCATGCGATTCCTTGGCCTTTGATACATATAATTCGCTACTAAAATCACTTGCCTCGGCATTATATAACTAAAAACATGCCGTTTTAAGGATAAATGGCGGCCATTTTGAATATATTACGTCATAATTAGGTCAAGGTCATTGCAATTTTTTTGGAGCATGGGATTTTATTAATCTACATACCCATAGGAGTCTTTAAAAAAAAATTGGTGCTTTTGTCCACCGTATCACGATCTTCGTGTTTTTTGTCCTTAATCCACCTCACTATAGTTGATCTATCTATTCCTATAAGACAGTGCAGTATCTGACAAAACGTTTCGTAGTCGGCAGGATTCGAACCTGCGCGGGGAGACCCCAACAGATTTCAAGTCTGTCGCCTTAACCACTCGGCCACGACTACTGTATGTTGTAATTTATACCTAGTTGATCTATCTATTCCTATAAGACAGTGCAGTATCTGACAAAACATTTCGTAGTCGGCAGGATTCGAACCTGCGCGGGGAGACCCCAACAGATTTCAAGTCTGTCGCCTTAACCACTCGGCCACGACTACGGTATGTTGTAATTTATACCTAGTTGATCTATCTATTCCTATAAGACAGTGCAGTATCTGACAAAACATTTCGTAGTCGGAAGGATTCGAATCTGCGCGGGGAGACCCCAACAGATTTCAAGTCTGTCGCCTTAACCACTCGGCCACGACTACTGTATGTTGTAATTTATACCTAGTTGATATATCTACTCCTATAAGACAGTGCAGTATCTGACAAAACATTTCGTAGTCGGCAGAATTCTATTCTGCGCGGGAGGACCCCAACAGATTTCAAATCTGTCGCCTTAACCACTCGGACACGAGTGCCGTATTTTACAATTTAAACCTAGTTGATCTACTCGTATAAGACAGTGAAGTATTTGACAAAATCATTTCGTAGTCGGCAGAATTCGAACCTGCGCGGAAAGACCACAACAGATTTCTAGTCTGTCGCCTTAACCGCTCGGCCACGACTGCCGTATTTTACAATTTAAACCTAGTTGATCTACTCGTATAATACAGTGAAGAATTTGACAAAACATTTGGTAGTCGGCAGGATTCGAACCTGCGCGGGGAGACCCCAACAGATTTCAAGTCTGTCGCCTTAACCACTCTGCCACGACTACGGTATGTTGTAATTTATACCTAGTTGATCTATCTATTCCTATAAGACAGTGCAGTATCTGACAAAACATTTCGTAGTCGGCAGGATTCGAACCTGCGCGGGGAGACCCCAACAGATTTTAAGTCTGTCGCCTTAACCACTCGGCCACGACTGCCGTATTTTATAATTTAAACCTATTTGATCTACTCGTATAAGACAGTGAAGTATTTGACAAAATCATTTCGTAGTCGGCAGGATTCGAACCTGCGCGGGGAGACCCCAACAGATTTCAAGTCTGTCGCCTTAACCACTCGGCCACGACTACGGTATGTTGTAATTTGTACCTAGTTGATCTATCTATTCCTATAAGACAGTGCAGTATCTGAAAAAAACATTTCGACGGTAGTCGGCAGGATTCGAACCTGCGCGGGGAGACACCAACATATTTCAAGTCTGTCGCCTTAACCACTCGGCCACGACTGCCGTATTTTACAATTTAAACCTATTTGATCTACTCGTATAAGACAGTGAAGTATTTTATAAAATCATTTCGTAGTCGGCAGGATTCGAACCTGCGCGGGGAGACCCCAACAGATTTCAAGTCTGTCGCCTTAACCACTCTGCCACGACTACGGTATGTTGAAATTTATACCTAGTTGATCTATCTATTCCTATAAAACAGTGCAGTATCTGACAAAACATTTCGTAGTCGTCAGGATTGGAACCTGCGCGGGGAGACCCCAACAGATTTCAAGTCTGTCGCCTTAACCACTCGGCCACGACTGCCGTATTTTATAATTTAAACCTATTTGATCTACTCGTATAAGACAGTGAAGTATTTGACAAAATCATTTCGTAGTCGGCAGGATTCGAACCTGCGCGGGGAGACCACAACAGATTTCAAGTCTGTCGCCTTAACCACTCGGCCACGACTACTGTATGTTGTAATTTATACCTAGTTGATCTATCTATTCCTATAAGACAGTGCAGTATCTGACAAAACGTTTCGTAGTCGGCAGGATTCGAACCTGCGCGGGGAGACCCCAACAGATTTCAAGTCTGTCGCCTTAACCACTCGGCCACGGCCACGGTATGTTGTAATTTATACCTAGTTGATCTATATATTCCTATAAGACAGTGCAGTATCTGAAAAAAACATTTCGACGGTAGTCGGCAGGATTCGAACCTGCGCGGGGAGACACCAACATATTTCAAGTCTGTCGCCTTAACCACTCGGCCACGACTGCCGTATTTTACAATTTAAACCTATTTGATCTACTCGTATAAGACAGTGAAGTATTTGATAAAATCATTTCGTAGTCGGCAGGATTCGAACCTGCGCGGGGAGACCCCAACAGATTTCAAGTCTGTCGCCTTAACCACTCTGCCACGACTACGGTATGTTGAAATTTATACCTAGTTGATCTATCTATTCCTATAAAACAGTGCAGTATCTGACAAAACATTTCGTAGTCGTCAGGATTGGAACCTGCGCGGGGAGACCCCAACAGATTTCAAGTCTGTCGCCTTAACCACTCGGCCACGACTACGGTATGTTGTAATTTGTACCTAGTTGATCTATCTATTCCTATAAGACAGTGCAGTATCTGAAAAAAACATTTCGACGGTAGTCGGCAGGATTCGAACCTGCGCGGGGAGACACCAACATATTTCAAGTCTGTCGCCTTAACCACTCGGCCACGACTGCCGTATTTTACAATTTAAACCTATTTGATCTACTCGTATAAGACAGTGAAGTATTTGATAAAATCATTTCGTAGTCGGCAGGATTCGAACCTGCGCGGGGAGACCCCAACAGATTTCAAGTCTGTCGCCTTAACCACTCTGCCACGACTACGGTATGTTGAAATTTATACCTAGTTGATCTATCTATTCCTATAAAACAGTGAAGTATTTGACAAAATCATTTCGTAGTCGGCAGGATTCGAACCTGCGCGGGGAGACCACAACAGATTTCAAGTCTGTCGCCTTAACCACTCGGCCACGACTACGGTATGTTGTAATTTGTACCTAGTTGATCTATCTATTCCTATAAGACAGTGCAGTATCTGAAAAAAACATTTCGACGGTAGTCGGCAGGATTCGAACCTGCGCGGGGAGACACCAACATATTTCAAGTCTGTCGCCTTAACCACTCGGCCACGACTGCCGTATTTTACAATTTAAACCTATTTGATCTACTCGTATAAGACAGTGAAGTATTTGATAAAATCATTTCGTAGTCGGCAGGATTCGAACCTGCGCGGGGAGACCCCAACAGATTTCAAGTCTGTCGCCTTAACCACTCTGCCACGACTACGGTATGTTGAAATTTATACCTAGTTGATCTATCTATTCCTATAAAACAGTGCAGTATCTGACAAAACATTTCGTAGTCGTCAGGATTGGAACCTGCGCGGGGAGACCCCAACAGATTTCAAGTCTGTCGCCTTAACCACTCGGCCACGACTGCCGTATTTTATAATTTAAACCTATTTGATCTACTCGTATAAGACAGTGAAGTATTTGACAAAATCATTTCGTAGTCGGCAGGATTCGAACCTGCGCGGGGAGACCACAACAGATTTCAAGTCTGTCGCCTTAACCACTCGGCCACGACTACTGTATGTTGTAATTTATACCTAGTTGATCTATCTATTCCTATAAGACAGTGCAGTATCTGACAAAACGTTTCGTAGTCGGCAGGATTCGAACCTGCGCGGGGAGACCCCAACAGATTTCAAGTCTGTCGCCTTAACCACTCGGCCACGGCCACGGTATGTTGTAATTTATACCTAGTTGATCTATATATTCCTATAAGACAGTGCAGTATCTGAAAAAAACATTTCGACGGTAGTCGGCAGGATTCGAACCTGCGCGGGGAGACACCAACATATTTCAAGTCTGTCGCCTTAACCACTCGGCCACGACTGCCGTATTTTACAATTTAAACCTATTTGATCTACTCGTATAAGACAGTGAAGTATTTGATAAAATCATTTCGTAGTCGGCAGGATTCGAACCTGCGCGGGGAGACCCCAACAGATTTCAAGTCTGTCGCCTTAACCACTCTGCCACGACTACGGTATGTTGAAATTTATACCTAGTTGATCTATCTATTCCTATAAAACAGTGCAGTATCTGACAAAACATTTCGTAGTCGTCAGGATTGGAACCTGCGCGGGGAGACCCCAACAGATTTCAAGTCTGTCGCCTTAACCACTCGGCCACGACTACGGTATGTTGTAATTTGTACCTAGTTGATCTATCTATTCCTATAAGACAGTGCAGTATCTGAAAAAAACATTTCGACGGTAGTCGGCAGGATTCGAACCTGCGCGGGGAGACACCAACATATTTCAAGTCTGTCGCCTTAACCACTCGGCCACGACTGCCGTATTTTACAATTTAAACCTATTTGATCTACTCGTATAAGACAGTGAAGTATTTGATAAAATCATTTTGTAGTCGGCAGGATTCGAACCTGCGCGGGGAGACCCCAACAGATTTCAAGTCTGTCGCCTTAACCACTCTGCCACGACTACGGTATGTTGAAATTTATACCTAGTTGATCTATCTATTCCTATAAAACAGTGAAGTATTTGACAAAATCATTTCGTAGTCGGCAGGATTCGAACCTGCGCGGGGAGACCACAACAGATTTCAAGTCTGTCGCCTTAACCACTCGGCCACGACTACTGTATGTTGTAATTTATACCTAGTTGATCTATCTATTCCTATAAGACAGTGCAGTATCTGACAAAACGTTTCGTAGTCGGCAGGATTCGAACCTGCGCGGGGAGACCCCAACAGATTTCAAGTCTGTCGCCTTAACCACTCGGCCACGGCCACGGTATGTTGTAATTTATACATAGTTGATCTATCTATTCCTATAAGACAGTGCAGTATCTGACAAAACATTTCGTAGTCGGAAGGATTCGAATTTTCGCGGGGAGACCCCAACAGATTTCAAGTCTGTCGCCTTAACCACTCGGCCACGACTACTGTATGTTGTAATTTATACCTAGTTGATATATCTACTCCTATAAGACAGTGCAGTATCTGACAAAACATTTCGTAGTCGGCAGAATTCTATTCTGCGCGGGAGGACCCCAACAGATTTCAAATCTGTCGCCTTAACCACTCGGACACGAGTGCCGTATTTTACAATTTAAACCTAGTTGATCTACTCGTATAAGACAGTGAAGTATTTGACAAAATCATTTCGTAGTCGGCAAAATTCGAACCTGCGCGGAAAGACCACAACAGATTTCTAGTCTGTCGCCTTAACCGCTCGGCCACGACTGCCGTATTTTACAATTTAAACCTAGTTGATCTACTCGTATAATACAGTGAAGAATTTGACAAAACATTTGGTAGTCGGCAGGATTCGAACCTGCGCGGGGAGACCCCAACAGATTTCAAGTCTGTCGCCTTAACCACTCTGCCACGACTACGGTATGTTGTAATTTATACCTAGTTGATCTATCTATTCCTATAAGACAGTGCAGTATCTGACAAAACATTTCGTAGTCGGCAGGATTCGAACCTGCGCGGGGAGACCCCAACAGATTTTAAGTCTGTCGCCTTAACCACTCGGCCACGACTGCCGTATTTTATAATTTAAACCTATTTGATCTACTCGTATAAGACAGTGAAGTATTTGACAAAATCATTTCGTAGTCGGCAGGATTCGAACCTGCGCGGGGAGACCCCAACAGATTTCAAGTCTGTCGCCTTAACCACTCGGCCACGACTACGGTATGTTGTAATTTGTACCTAGTTGGTCTATCTATTCCTATAAGACAGTGCAGTATCTGAAAAAAACATTTCGACGGTAGTCGGCAGGATTCGAACCTGCGCGGGGAGACACCAACATATTTCAAGTCTGTCGCCTTAACCACTCGGCCACGACTGCCGTATTTTACAATTTAAACCTATTTGATCTACTCGTATAAGACAGTGAAGTATTTGATAAAATCATTTCGTAGTCGGCAGGATTCGAACCTGCGCGGGGAGACCCCAACAGATTTCAAGTCTGTCGCCTTAACCACTCTGCCACGACTACGGTATGTTGAAATTTATACCTAGTTGATCTATCTATTCCTATAAAACAGTGCAGTATCTGACAAAACATTTCGTAGTCGTCAGGATTGGAACCTGCGCGGGGAGACCCCAACAGATTTCAAGTCTGTCGCCTTAACCACTCGGCCACGACTGCCGTATTTTATAATTTAAACCTATTTGATCTACTCGTATAAGACAGTGAAGTATTTGACAAAATCATTTCGTAGTCGGCAGGATTCGAACCTGCGCGGGGAGACCACAACAGATTTCAAGTCTGTCGCCTTAACCACTCGGCCACGACTACTGTATGTTGTAATTTATACCTAGTTGATCTATCTATTCCTATAAGACAGTGCAGTATCTGACAAAACGTTTCGTAGTCGGCAGGATTCGAACCTGCGCGGGGAGACCCCAACAGATTTCAAGTCTGTCGCCTTAACCACTCGGCCACGGCCACGGCCACGGTATGTTGTAATTTATACCTAGTTGATCTATATATTCCTATAAGACAGTGCAGTATCTGACAAAACATTTCGTAGTCGGAAGGATTCGAATTTTCGCGGGAAGACCCCAACAGATTTCAAGTCTGTCGCCTTAACCACTCGGCCACGACTACTGTATGTTGTAATTTATACCTAGTTGATATATCTACTCCTATAAGACAGTGCAGTATCTGACAAAACATGTCGTAGTCGGCATGATTCGAACCTGCGCGGGGAGACCCCAACAGATTTCAAGTCTGTCGTCTTAACCGCTCGGCCACGACTACTGTATGTTGTAATTTATACCTAGTTGATCTATCTATTCCTATAAGACAGTGCAGTATCTGACAAAACATGTCGTAGTCGGCAGAATTCGAACCTTCCAGGAAAGACCCCAACAGATTTCTAGTCTGTCGCCTTAACAGCTGGGCCACGACTGCCGTATTTTACAATTTAAACCTAGTTGATCTACTCGTATAATACAGTGAAGTATTTGACAAAATCATTTCGTAGTCGGCAGGATTCGAACCTGCGCGGGGAGACCACAACAGATTTCAAGTCTGTCGCCTTAACCACTCGGCCACGACTACTGTATGTTGTAATTTATACCTAGTTGATCTATCTATTCCTATAAGACAGTGCAGTATCTGACAAAACATTTCGTAGTCGGCAGGATTCGAACCTGCGCGGAGAGACTCCAACAGATTTCTAGTCTGTCCCTTTAACCGCTCGGCCACGACTACCGTATTTTTTCAATTTAAACATAGTTGACCTATACTCGTGTAATACAGTGCAGTATTTGACAAAACATTTCGTAGTCGGCAGAATTCTATTCTGCGCGGGAGGACCCCAACAGATTTCAAGTCTGTCGCCTTAACCACTCGGACACGAGTGCCGTATTTTACAATTGAAACCTAGTTGATCTACTCGTATAAGACAGTGAAGTATTTGACAAAATCATTTCGTAGTCGGCAGAATTCGAACCTGCGCGGAAAGACCCTAACAGATTTCTAGTCTGTCGCCTTAACCGCTCGGCCACGACTGCCGTATTTTACAATTTAAACCTAGTTGATCTACTCCTATAATACAGTGAAGAATTTGACAAAACATTTCGTAGTCGGCAGGATTCGAACCTGCGCGGGGAGACCCCAACAGATTTCAAGTCTGTCGGCTTAACCACTCTGCCACGACTACGGTATGTTGTAATTTATACCTAGTTGATCTATCTATTCCTATAAGACAGTGCAGTATCTGACAAAACATTTCGTAGTCGGCAGGATTCGAACCTGCGCGGGGAGACCCCAACAGATTTCAAGTCTGTCGCCTTAACCACTCGGCCACGACTGCCGTATTTAATAATTTAAACCTATTTGATCTACTCGTATAAGACAGTGAAGTATTTGACAAAATCATTTCGTAGTCGGCAGGATTCGAACCTGCGCGGGGAGACCACAACAGATTTCAATTCTGTCGCCTTAACCACTCGGCCACGACTATATGTTGTAATTTATACCTAGTTGATCTATCTATTCCTATAAGACAGTGCAGTATCTGACAAAACATTTCGTAGTCGGCAGGATTCGAACCTGCGCGGGGAGACCCCAACAGATTTCAAGTCTGTCGCCTTAACCGCTCGGCCACGACTGCCGTATTTTACAATTTAAACCTAGTTGATCTACTCGTATAATACAGTGAAGAATTTGACAAAACATTTGGTAGTCGGCAGGATTCGAACCTGCGCGGGGAGACCCCAACAGATTTCAAGTCTGTCGCCTTAATCACTCTGCCACGACTACGGTATGTTGTAATTTATACCTAGTTGATCTATTTATTCCTATAAGACAGTGCAGTATCTGACAAAACATTTCGTAGTCGGCAGGATTAGAACCTGCGCGGGGAGACCCCAACAGATTTTAAGTCTGTCGCCTTAACCACTCGGCCACGACTGCCGTATTTTATAATTTAAACCTATTTGATCTACTCGTATAAGACAGTGAAGTATTTGACAAAATCATTTCGTAGTCGGCAGGATTCGAACCTGCGCGGGGAGACCCCAACAGATTTCAAGTCTGTCGCCTTAACCACTCGGCCACGACTACGGTATGTTGTAATTTGTACCTAGTTGATCTATCTATTCCTATAAGACAGTGCAGTATCTGAAAAAACATTTCGACGGTAGTCGAAAGGATTCGAACCTGCGCGGGGAGACACCAACATATTTCAAGTCTGTCGCCTTAACCACTCGGCTACAACTGCCGTATTTTACAATTTAAACCTATTTGATCTACTCGTATAAGACAGTGAAGTATTTGATAAAATCATTTCGTAGTCGGCAGGATTCGAACCTGCGCGGGGAGACCCCAACAGATTTTAAGTCTGTCGCCTTAACCACTCTGCCACGACTACGGTATGTTGAAATTTATACCTAGTTGATCTATCTATTCCTATAAGACAGTGCAGTATCTGACAAAACATTTCGTAGTCGGCAGGATTGGAACCTGCGCGGGGAGACCCCAACAGATTTCAAGTCTGTCGCCTTAACCACTCGGCCACGACTGCCGTATTTTATAATTTAAACCTATTTGATCTACTCGTATAAGACAGTGAAGTATTTGACAAAATCATTTCGTAGTCGGCAGGATTCGAACCTGCGCGGGGAGACCACAACAGATTTCAAGTCTGTCGCCTTAACCACTCGGCCACGACTACTGTATGTTGTAATTTATACCTAGTTGATCTATCTATTCCTATAAGACAGTGCAGTATCTGACAAAACATTTCGTAGTCGGCAGGATTCGAACCTGTGCGGGGAGACCCCAACAGATTTCAAGTCTGTCGCCTTAACCACTCGGCCACGACTACGGTATGTTGTAATTTATACCTAGTTGATCTATCTATTCCTATAAGACAGTGCAGTATCTGACAAAACATTTCGTAGTCGGAAGGATTCGAATATGCGCGGGGAGACCCCAACAGATTTCAAGTCTGTCGCCTTAACCACTCGGCCACGACTACTGTATGTTGTAATTTATACCTAGTTGATATATCTACTCCTATAAGACAGTGCAGTATCTGACAAAACATTTCGTAGTCGGCAGAATTCTATTCTGCGCGGGAGGACCCCAACAGATTTCAAGTCTGTCGCCTTAACCACTCGGACACGAGTGCCGTATTTTACAATTTAAACCTAGTTGATCTACTCGTATATGACAGTGAAGTATTTGACAAAATCATTTCGTAGTCGGCAGAATTCGAACCTGCGCGGAAAGACCACAACAGATTTCTAGTCTGTCGCCTTAACCGCTCGGCCACGAGTGCCGTATTTTACAATTGAAACCTAGTTGATCTACTCGTATAAGACAGTGAAGTATTTGACAAAATCATTTCGTAGTCGGCAGAATTCGAACCTGCGCGGAAAGACCCTAACAGATTTCTAGTCTGTCGCCTTAACCGCTCGGCCACGACTGCCGTATTTTACAATTTAAACCTAGTTGATCTACTCGTATAATACAGTGAAGAATTTGACAAAACATTTCGTAGTCGGCAGGATTCGAACCTGCGCGGGGAGACCCCAACAGATTTCAAGTCTGTCGGCTTAACCACTCTGCCACGACTACGGTATGTTGTAATTTATACCTAGTTGATCTATCTATTCCTATAAGACAGTGCAGTATCTGACAAAACATTTCGTAGTCGGCAGGATTCGAACCTGCGCGGGGAGACCCCAACAGATTTCAAGTCTGTCGCCTTAACCACGCGGCCACGACTGCCGTATTTAATAATTTAAACCTATTTGATCTACTCGTATAAGACAGTGAAGTATTTGACAAAATCATTTCGTAGTCGGCAGGATTCGAACCTGCGCGGGGAGACCACAACAGATTTCAATTCTGTCGCCTTAACCACTCGGCCACGACTATATGTTGTAATTTATACCTAGTTGATCTATCTATTCCTATAAGACAGTGCAGTATCTGACAAAACATTTCGTAGTCGGCAGGATTCGAACCTGCGCGGGGAGACCCCAACAGATTTCAAGTCTGTCGCCTTAACCACTCGGCCACGACTACGGTATGTTGTAATTTATACCTAGTTGATCTATCTATTCCTATAAGACAGTGCAGTATCTGACAAAACATTTCGTAGTCGGAAGGATTCGAATCTGCGCGGGGAGACCCCAACAGATTTCAAGTCTGTCGCCTTAACCACTCGGCCACGACTACTGTATGTTGTAATTTATACCTAGTTGATATATCTACTCCTATAAGACAGTGCAGTTTCTGACAAAACATTTCGTAGTCGGCAGAATTCTATTCTGCGCGGGAGGACCCCAACAGATTTCAAGTCTGTCGCCTTAACCACTCGGACACGAGTGCCGTATTTTACAATTTAAACCTAGTTGATCTACTCGTATAAGACAGTGAAGTATTTGACAAAATCATTTCGTAGTCGGCAGAATTCGAACCTGCGCGGAAAGACCACAACAGATTTCTAGTCTGTCGCCTTAACCGCTCGGCCACGACTGCCGTATTTTACAATTTAAACCTAGTTGATCTACTCGTATAATACAGTGAAGAATTTGACAAAACATTTGGTAGTCGGCAGGATTCGAACCTGCGCGGGGAGACCCCAACAGATTTCAAGTCTGTCGCCTTAACCACTCTGCCACGACTACGGTATGTTGTAATTTATACCTAGTTGATCTATCTATTCCTATAAGACAGTGCAGTATATGACAAAACGTTTCGTAGCCGGCAGGATTCGAACCTGCGCGGGGAGACCCCAACAGATTTCAAGTCTGTCGCCTTAACCACTCGGCCACGACTGCCGTATTTAATAATTTAAACCTATTTGATCTACTCGTATAAGACAGTGAAGTATTTGACAAAATCATTTCGTAGTCGGCAGGATTCGAACCTGCGCGGGGAGACCACAACAGATTTCAAGTCTGTCGCCTTAACCACTCGGCCACGACTACTGTATGTTGTAATTTATACCTAGTTGATCTATCTATTCCTATAAGACAGTGCAGTATCTGACAAAACATTTCGTAGTCGGCAGGATTCGAACCTGCGCGGGGAGACCCCAACAGATTTCAAGTCTGTCGCCTTAACCACTCGGCCACGACTACTGTATGTTGTAATTTATACCTAGTTGATATATCTACTCCTATAAGACAGTGCAGTTTCTGACAAAACATTTCGTAGTCGGCAGAATTCTATTCTGCGCGGGAGGACCCCAACAGATTTCAAGTCTGTCGCCTTAACCACTCGGACACGAGTGCCGTATTTTACAATTTAAACCTAGTTGATCTACTCGTATAAGACAGTGAAGTATTTGACAAAATCATGTCGTAGTCGGCAGAATTCGAACCTGCGCGGAAAGACCACAACAGATTTCTAGTCTGTCGCCTTAACCGCTCGGCCACGACTGCCGTATTTTACAATTTAAACCTAGTTGATCTACTCGTATAATACAGTGAAGAATTTGACAAAACATTTGGTAGTCGGCAGGATTCGAACCTGCGCGGGGAGACCCCAACAGATTTCAAGTCTGTCGCCTTAATCACTCTGCCACGACTACGGTATGTTGTAATTTATACCTAGTTGATCTATTTATTCCTATAAGACAGTGCAGTATCTGACAAAACATTTCGTAGTCGGCAGGATTAGAACCTGCGCGGGGAGACCCCAACAGATTTTAAGTCTGTCGCCTTAACCACTCGGCCACGACTGCCGTATTTTATAATTTAAACCTATTTGATCTACTCGTATAAGACAGTGAAGTATTTGACAAAATCATTTCGTAGTCGGCAGGATTCGAACCTGCGCGGGGAGACCCCAACAGATTTCAAGTCTGTCGCCTTAACCACTCGGCCACGACTACGGTATGTTGTAATTTGTACCTAGTTGATCTATCTATTCCTATAAGACAGTGCAGTATCTGAAAAAACATTTCGACGGTAGTCGAAAGGATTCGAACCTGCGCGGGGAGACACCAACATATTTCAAGTCTGTCGCCTTAACCACTCGGCTACGACTGCCGTATTTTACAATTTAAACCTATTTGATCTACTCGTATAAGACAGTGAAGTATTTGATAAAATCATTTCGTAGTCGGCAGGATTCGAACCTGCGCGGGGAGACCCCAACAGATTTTAAGTCTGTCGCCTTAACCACTCTGCCACGACTACGGTATGTTGAAATTTATACCTAGTTGATCTATCTATTCCTATAAGACAGTGCAGTATCTGACAAAACATTTCGTAGTCGGCAGGATTGGAACCTGCGCGGGGAGACCCCAACAGATTTCAAGTCTGTCGCCTTAACCACTCGGCCACGACTGCCGTATTTTATAATTTAAACCTATTTGATCTACTCGTATAAGACAGTGAAGTATTTGACAAAATCATTTCGTAGTCGGCAGGATTCGAACCTGCGCGGGGAGACCACAACAGATTTCAAGTCTGTCGCCTTAACCACTCGGCCACGACTACTGTATGTTGTAATTTATACCTAGTTGATCTATCTATTCCTATAAGACAGTGCAGTATCTGACAAAACATTTCGTAGTCGGCAGGATTCGAACCTGCGCGGGGAGACCCCAACAGATTTCAAGTCTGTCGCCTTAACCACTCGGCCACGACTACGGTATGTTGTAATTTATACCTAGTTGATCTATCTATTCCTATAAGACAGTGCAGTATCTGACAAAACATTTCGTAGTCGGAAGGATTCGAATATGCGCGGGGAGACCCCAACAGATTTCAAGTCTGTCGCCTTAACCACTCGGCCACGACTACTGTATGTTGTAATTTATACCTAGTTGATATATCTACTCCTATAAGACAGTGCAGTATCTGACAAAACATTTCGTAGTCGGCAGAATTCTATTCTGCGCGGGAGGACCCCAACAGATTTCAAGTCTGTCGCCTTAACCACTCGGACACGAGTGCCGTATTTTACAATTTAAACCTAGTTGATCTACTCGTATATGACAGTGAAGTATTTGACAAAATCATTTCGTAGTCGGCAGAATTCGAACCTGCGCGGAAAGACCACAACAGATTTCTAGTCTGTCGCCTTAACCGCTCGGCCACGAGTGCCGTATTTTACAATTGAAACCTAGTTGATCTACTCGTATAAGACAGTGAAGTATTTGACAAAATCATTTCGTAGTCGGCAGAATTCGAACCTGCGCGGAAAGACCCTAACAGATTTCTAGTCTGTCGCCTTAACCGCTCGGCCACGACTGCCGTATTTTACAATTTAAACCTAGTTGATCTACTCGTATAATACAGTGAAGAATTTGACAAAACATTTCGTAGTCGGCAGGATTCGAACCTGCGCGGGGAGACCCCAACAGATTTCAAGTCTGTCGGCTTAACCACTCTGCCACGACTACGGTATGTTGTAATTTATACCTAGTTGATCTATCTATTCCTATAAGACAGTGCAGTATCTGACAAAACATTTCGTAGTCGGCAGGATTCGAACCTGCGCGGGGAGACCCCAACAGATTTCAAGTCTGTCGCCTTAACCACTCGGCCACGACTGCCGTATTTAATAATTTAAACCTATTTGATCTACTCGTATAAGACAGTGAAGTATTTGACAAAATCATTTCGTAGTCGGCAGGATTCGAACCTGCGCGGGGAGACCACAACAGATTTCAATTCTGTCGCCTTAACCACTCGGCCACGACTATATGTTGTAATTTATACCTAGTTGATCTATCTATTCCTATAAGACAGTGCAGTATCTGACAAAACATTTCGTAGTCGGCAGGATTCGAACCTGCGCGGGGAGACCCCAACAGATTTCAAGTCTGTCGCCTTAACCACTCGGCCACGACTACGGTATGTTGTAATTTATACCTAGTTGATCTATCTATTCCTATAAGACAGTGCAGTATCTGACAAAACATTTCGTAGTCGGAAGGATTCGAATCTGCGCGGGGAGACCCCAACAGATTTCAAGTCTGTCGCCTTAACCACTCGGCCACGACTACTGTATGTTGTAATTTATACCTAGTTGATATATCTACTCCTATAAGACAGTGCAGTTTCTGACAAAACATTTCGTAGTCGGCAGAATTCTATTCTGCGCGGGAGGACCCCAACAGATTTCAAGTCTGTCGCCTTAACCACTCGGACACGAGTGCCGTATTTTACAATTTAAACCTAGTTGATCTACTCGTATAAGACAGTGAAGTATTTGACAAAATCATTTCGTAGTCGGCAGAATTCGAACCTGCGCGGAAAGACCACAACAGATTTCTAGTCTGTCGCCTTAACCGCTCGGCCACGACTGCCGTATTTTACAATTTAAACCTAGTTGATCTACTCGTATAATACAGTGAAGAATTTGACAAAACATTTGGTAGTCGGCAGGATTCGAACCTGCGCGGGGAGACCCCAACAGATTTCAAGTCTGTCGCCTTAATCACTCTGCCACGACTACGGTATGTTGTAATTTATACCTAGTTGATCTATTTATTCCTATAAGACAGTGCAGTATCTGACAAAACATTTCGTAGTCGGCAGGATTCGAACCTGCGCGGGGAGACCCCAACAGATTTTAAGTCTGTCGCCTTAACCACTCGGCCACGACTGCCGTATTTTATAATTTAAACCTATTTGATCTACTCGTATAAGACAGTGAAGTATTTGACAAAATCATTTCGTAGTCGGCAGGATTCGAACCTGCGCGGGGAGACCCCAACAGATTTCAAGTCTGTCGCCTTAACCACTCGGCCACGACTACGGTATGTTGTAATTTGTACCTAGTTGATCTATCTATTCCTATAAGACAGTGCAGTATCTGAAAAAACATTTGGACGGTAGTCGAAAGGATTCGAACCTGCGCGGGGAGACACCAACATATTTCAAGTCTGTCGCCTTAACCACTCGGCTACGACTGCCGTATTTTACAATTTAAACCTATTTGATCTACTCGTATAAGACAGTGAAGTATTTGATAAAATCATTTCGTAGTCGGCAGGATTCGAACCTGCGCGGGGAGACCCCAACAGATTTTAAGTCTGTCGCCTTAACCACTCTGCCACGACTACGGTATGTTGAAATTTATACCTAGTTGATCTATCTATTCCTATAAGACAGTGCAGTATCTGACAAAACATTTCGTAGTCGGCAGGATTGGAACCTGCGCGGGGAGACCCCAACAGATTTCAAGTCTGTCGCCTTAACCACTCGGCCACGACTGCCGTATTTTATAATTTAAACCTATTTGATCTACTCGTATAAGACAGTGAAGTATTTGACAAAATCATTTCGTAGTCGGCAGGATTCGAACCTGCGCGGGGAGACCACAACAGATTTCAAGTCTGTCGCCTTAACCACTCGGCCACGACTACTGTATGTTGTAATTTATACCTAGTTGATCTATCTATTCCTATAAGACAGTGCAGTATCTGACAAAACATTTCGTAGTCGGCAGGATTCGAACCTGCGCGGGGAGACCCCAACAGATTTCAAGTCTGTCGCCTTAACCACTCGGCCACGACTACGGTATGTTGTAATTTATACCTAGTTGATCTATCTATTCCTATAAGACAGTGCAGTATCTGACAAAACATTTCGTAGTCGGAAGGATTCGAATATGCGCGGGGAGACCCCAACAGATTTCAAGTCTGTCGCCTTAACCACTCGGCCACGACTACTGTATGTTGTAATTTATACCTAGTTGATATATCTACTCCTATAAGACAGTGCAGTATCTGACAAAACATTTCGTAGTCGGCAGAATTCTATTCTGCGCGGGAGGACCCCAACAGATTTCAAGTCTGTCGCCTTAACCACTCGGACACGAGTGCCGTATTTTACAATTTAAACCTAGTTGATCTACTCGTATATGACAGTGAAGTATTTGACAAAATCATTTCGTAGTCGGCAGAATTCGAACCTGCGCGGAAAGACCACAACAGATTTCTAGTCTGTCGCCTTAACCGCTCGGCCACGACTGCCGTATTTTACAATTTAAACCTAGTTGATCTACTCGTATAATACAGTGAAGAATTTGACAAAACATTTGGTAGTCGGCAGGATTCGAACCTGCGCGGGGAGACCCCAACAGATTTCAAGTCTGTCGCCTTAACCACTCTGCCACGACTATGGTATGTTGTAATTTATACCTAGTTGATCTATCTATTCCTATAAGACAGTGCAGTATCTGACAAAACATTTCGTAGTCGGCAGGATTCAAACCTGCGCGGGGAGACCCCAACAGATTTTAAGTCTGTCGCCTTAACCACTCGGCCACGACTGCCGTATTTTATAATTTAAACCTATTTGATCTACTCGTATAAGACAGTGAAGTATTTGACAAAATCGATTCGTAGTCGGCAGGATTCGAACCTGCGCGGGGAGACCCCAACAGATTTCAAGTCTGTCGCCTTAACCACTCGGCCACGACTACGGTATGTTGTAATTTGTACCTAGTTGATCTATCTATTCCTATAAGACAGTGCAGTATCTGAAAAAACATTTCGACGGTAGTCGCCAGGATTCGAACCTGCGCGGGGAGACACCAACATATTTCAAGTCTGTCGCCTTAACCACTCGGCTACGACTGCCGTATTTTACAATTTAAACCTATTTGATCTACTCGTATAAGACAGTGAAGTATTTGATAAAATCATTTTGTAGTCGGCAGGATTCGAACCTGCGCGGGGAGACCCCAACAGATTTCAAGTCTGTCGCCGTAACCACTCTGCCACGACTACGGTATGTTGAAATTTATACCTAGTTGATCTATCTATTCCTATAAGACAGTGCAGAATCTGACAAAACATTTCGTAGTCGGCAGGATTGGAACCTGCGCGGGGAGACCCCAACAGATTTCAAGTCTGTCGCCTTAACCACTCGGCCACGACTGCCGTATTTTATAATTTAAACCTATTTGATCTACTCGTATAAGACAGTGAAGTATTTGACAAAATCATTTCGTAGTCGGCAGGATTCGAACATGCGCGGGGAGACCACAACAGATTTCAAGTCTGTCGCCTTAACCACTCGGCCACGACTACTGTATGTTGTAATTTATACCTAGTTGATCTATCTATTCCTATAAGACAGTGCAGTATCTGACAAAACATTTCGTAGTCGGCAGGATTCGAACCTGCGCGGGGAGACCCCAACAGATTTCAAGTCTGTCGCCTTAACCACTCGGCCACGACTACGGTATGTTGTAATTTATACCTAGTTGATCTATCTATTCCTATAAGACAGTGCAGTATCTGACAAAACATTTCGTAGTCGGAAGGATTCGAATATGCGCGGGGAGACCCCAACAGATTTCAAGTCTGTCGCCTTAACCACTCGGCCACGACTACTGTATGTTGTAATTTATACCTAGTTGATATATCTACTCCTATAAGACAGTGCAGTATCTGACAAAACATTTCGTAGTCGGCAGAATTCTATTCTGCGCGGGAGGACCCCAACAGATTTCAAGTCTGTCGCCTTAACCACTCGGACACGAGTGCCGTATTTTACAATTTAAACCTAGTTGATCTACTCGTATAAGACAGTGAAGTATTTGACAAAATCATTTCGTAGTCGGCAGAATTCGAACCTGCGCGGAAAGACCACAACAGATTTCTAGTCTGTCGCCTTAACCGCTCGGCCACGACTGCCGTATTTTACAATTTAAACCTAGTTGATCTACTCGTATAATACAGTGAAGAATTTGACAAAACATTTGGTAGTCGGCAGGATTCGAACCTGCGCGGGGAGACCCCAACAGATTTCAAGTCTGTCGCCTTAACCACTCTGCCACGACTATGGTATGTTGTAATTTATACCTAGTTGATCTATCTATTCCTATAAGACAGTGCAGTATCTGACAAAACATTTCGTAGTCGGCAGGATTCAAACCTGCGCGGGGAGACCCCAACAGATTTTAAGTCTGTCGCCTTAACCACTCGGCCACGACTGCCGTATTTTATAATTTAAACCTATTTGATCTACTCGTATAAGACAGTGAAGTATTTGACAAAATCGATTCGTAGTCGGCAGGATTCGAACCTGCGCGGGGAGACCCCAACAGATTTCAAGTCTGTCGCCTTAACCACTCGGCCACGACTACGGTATGTTGTAATTTGTACCTAGTTGATCTATCTATTCCTATAAGACAGTGCAGTATCTGAAAAAACATTTCGACGGTAGTCGCCAGGATTCGAACCTGCGCGGGGAGACACCAACATATTTCAAGTCTGTCGCCTTAACCACTCGGCTACGACTGCCGTATTTTACAATTTAAACCTATTTGATCTACTCGTATAAGACAGTGAAGTATTTGATAAAATCATTTTGTAGTCGGCAGGATTCGAACCTGCGCGGGGAGACCCCAACAGATTTCAAGTCTGTCGCCGTAACCACTCTGCCACGACTACGGTATGTTGAAATTTATACCTAGTTGATCTATCTATTCCTATAAGACAGTGCAGAATCTGACAAAACATTTCGTAGTCGGCAGGATTGGAACCTGCGCGGGGAGACCCCAACAGATTTCAAGTCTGTCGCCTTAACCACTCGGCCACGACTGCCGTATTTTATAATTTAAACCTATTTGATCTACTCGTATAAGACAGTGAAGTATTTGACAAAATCATTTCGTAGTCGGCAGGATTCGAACATGCGCGGGGAGACCACAACAGATTTCAAGTCTGTCGCCTTAACCACTCGGCCACGACTACTGTATGTTGTAATTTATACCTAGTTGATCTATCTATTCCTATAAGACAGTGCAGTATCTGACAAAACATTTCGTAGTCGGCAGGATTCGAACCTGCGCGGGGAGACCCCAACAGATTTCAAGTCTGTCGCCTTAACCACTCGGCCACGACTACGGTATGTTGTAATTTATACCTAGTTGATCTATCTATTCCTATAAGACAGTGCAGTATCTGACAAAACATTTCGTAGTCGGAAGGATTCGAATATGCGCGGGGAGACCCCAACAGATTTCAAGTCTGTCGCCTTAACCACTCGGCCACGACTACTGTATGTTGTAATTTATACCTAGTTGATATATCTACTCCTATAAGACAGTGCAGTATCTGACAAAACATTTCGTAGTCGGCAGAATTCTATTCTGCGCGGGAGGACCCCAACAGATTTCAAGTCTGTCGCCTTAACCACTCGGACACGAGTGCCGTATTTTACAATTTAAACCTAGTTGATCTACTCGTATAAGACAGTGAAGTATTTGACAAAATCATTTCGTAGTCGGCAGAATTCGAACCTGCGCGGAAAGACCACAACAGATTTCTAGTCTGTCGCCTTAACCGCTCGGCCACGACTGCCGTATTTTACAATTTAAACCTAGTTGATCTACTCGTATAATACAGTGAAGAATTTGACAAAACATTTGGTAGTCGGCAGGATTCGAACCTGCGCGGGGAGACCCCAACAGATTTCAAGTCTGTCGCCTTCACCACTCTGCCACGACTACGGTATGTTGTAATTTATACCTAGTTGATCTATCTATTCCTATAAGACAGTGCAGTATCTGACAAAACGTTTCGTAGCCGGCAGGATTCGAACCTGCGCGGGGAGACCCCAACAGATTTCAAGTCTGTCGCCTTAACCACTCGGCCACGACTGCCGTATTTAATAATTTAAACCTATTTGATCTACTCGTATAAGACAGTGAAGTATTTGACAAAATCATTTCGTAGTCGGCAGGATTCGAACCTGCGCGGGGAGACCACAACAGATTTCAAGTCTGTCGCCTTAACCACTCGGCCACGACTACTGTATGTTGTAATTTATACCTAGTTGATCTATCTATTCCTATAAGACAGTGCAGTATCTGACAAAACATTTCGTAGTCGGCAGGATTCGAACCTGCGCGGGGAGACCCCAACAGATTTCAAGTCTGTCGCCTTAACCACTCGGCCACGACTACGGTATGTTGTAATTTATACCTAGTTGATCTATCTATTCCTATAAGACAGTGCAGTATCTGACAAAACATTTCGTAGTCGGCAGGATTGGAACCTGCGCGGGGAGACCCCAACAGATTTCAAGTCTGTCGCCTTAACCACTCGGCCACGACTGCCGTATTTTATAATTTAAACCTATTTGATCTACTCGTATAAGACAGTGAAGTATTTGACAAAATCATTTTGTAGTCGGCAGGATTCGAACCTGCGCGGGGAGACCACAACAGTTTTCAAGTCTGTCGCCTTAACCACTCGGCCACGACTACTGTATGTTGTAATTTATACCTAGTTGATCTATCTATTCCTATAAGACAGTGCAGTATCTGACAAAACGTTTCGTAGTCGGCAGGATTCGAACCTGCGCGGGGAGACCCCCACAGATTTCAAGTCTTTCGCCTTAACCACTCGGCCACGGCTACGGTATGTTGTAATTTATACCTAGTTGATCTATCTATTCCTATAAGACAGTGCAGTATCTGACAAAACATTTCGTAGTCGGAAGGATTCGAATCTTCGCGGGGAGACCCCAACAGATTTCAAGTCTGTCGCCTTAACCACTCGGCCACGACTACGGTATGTTGTAATTTATACCTAGTTGATCTATCTATTCCTATAAGACAGTGCAGTATCTGACAAAACATTTCGTAGTCGGAAGGATTCGAATCTGCGCGGGGAGACCCCAACAGATTTCAAGTCTGTCGCCTTAACCACTCGGCCACGACTACTGTATGTTGTAATTTATACCTAGTTGATATATCTACTCCTATAAGACAGTGCAGTATCTGACAAAACATTTCGTAGTCGGCAGAATTCTATTCTGCGCGGGAGGACCCCAACAGATTTCAAATCTGTCGCCTTAACCACTCGGACACGAGTGCCGTATTTTACAATTTAAACCTAGTTGATCTACTCGTATAAGACAGTGAAGTATTTGACAAAATCATTTCGTAGTCGGCAGAATTCGAACCTGCGCGGAAAGACCACAACAGATTTCTAGTCTGTCGTCTTAACCGCTCGGCCACGACTGCCGTATTTTACAATTTAAACCTAGTTGATCTACTCGTATAAGACAGTGAAGTATTTGACAAAATCATTTCGTAGTCGGCAGGATTCGAACCTGCGCGGGGAGACCACAACAGTTTTCAAGTCTGTCGCCTTAACCACTCGGCCACGACTACTGTATGTTGTAATTTATACCTAGTTGATCTATCTATTCCTATAAGACAGTGCAGTATCTGACAAAACGTTTCGTAGTCGGCAGGATTCGAACCTGCGCGGGGAGACCCCAACATATTTCAAGTCTGTCGCCTTAACCACTCGGCCACGGCTACGGTATGTTGTAATTTATACCTAGTTGATCTATCTATTCCTATAAGACAGTGCAGTATCTGACAAAACATTTCGTAGTCGGAAGGATTCGAATCTTCGCGGGGAGACCCCAACAGATTTCAAGTCTGTCACCTTAACCACTCGGCCACGACTACGGTATGTTGTAATTTATACCTAGTTGATCTATCTATTCCTATAAGACAGTGCAGTATCTGACAAAACATTTCGTAGTCGGAAGGATTCGAATCTGCGCGGGGAGACCCCAACAGATTCCAAGTCTGTCGCCTTAACCACTC
>JBAIAA010000993.1:527500-585000 GCA_037893245.1 Crossaster papposus
TGTCGCCTTAACAGCTCGGCCACGACTGCCGTATTTTACAATTTAAACCTAGTTGATCTACTCGTATAATACAGTGAAGAATTTGACAAAACATTTCGTAGTCGGCAGGATTCGAACCTGCGCGGGGAGACCCCAACAGATTTCAAGTCTGTCGCCTTAACCACTCGGCCACGACTACGGTATGTTGTAATTTGTACCTAGTTGATCTATCTATTCCTATAAGACAGTGCAGTATCTGACAAAACATTTCGTAGTCGGCAGGATTCGAACCTGCGCGGGGAGACCCCAACAGATTTCAAGTCTGTCGCCTTAACCACTCGGCCACGACTGCCGTATTTTACAATTTAAACCTAGTTGATCTACTCGTATAAGACAGTGAAGTATTTGACAAAATCATTTTGTAGTCAGGATAATTCGAACCTGCGCGGAAAGACCCCAACAGATTTCTAGTCTGTCGCCTTAACAGCTCGGCCACGACTGCCGTATTTTACAATTTAAACCTAGTTGATATACTCGTATAATACAGTGAAGAATTTGACAAAACATTTCGTAGTCGGCAGGATTCGAACCTGCGCGGGGAGACCCCAACAGATTTCAAGTCTGTCGCCTTAACCACACGGCCACGACTACGGTATGTCGTAATTTGTACCTAGTTGATCTATCTATTTCTATAAGACAGTGCAGTATCTGACAAAACATTTCGTAGTCGGCAGGATTCGAACCTACGCGGGGAGACCCCAACAGATTTCAAGTCTGTCGCCTTAACCACTCGGCCACGACTGCCGTATTTTACAATTTAAACCTATTTTATCTACTCGTATAAGACAGTGAAGTATTTGACAAAATCATTTCTTAGTCGTCAGGATTCGAACCTGCGCGGGGAGACCCCAACAGATTTCAAGTCTGTCGCCTTAACCACTCGGCCACGACTACGGTATGTTGTAATTTGTACCTAGTTGATCTATCTATTCCTATAAGACAGTGCAGTATCTGACAAAACATTTCGTAGTCGGCAGGATTCGAACCTACGCGGGGAGACCCCAACAGATTTCAAGTCTGTCGCCTTAACCACTCGGCCACGACTGCCGTATTTTACAAATTAAACCTATTTTATCTACTCGTATAAGACAGTGAAGTATTTGACAAAATCATTTCGTAGTCGGCAGGATTCGAACCTGCGCGGGGAGACCCCAACAGATTTCAAGTCTGTCGCCTTAACCACTCTGCCACGACTACGGTATGTTGTAATTTATACCTAGTTGATATATCTATTCCTATAAGACAGTGCAGTATCTGACAAAACATTTCGTAGTCGTCAGGATTCGAACCTGCGCGGGGAGACCCCAACAGAATTCAAGTCTGTCGCCTTAACCACTCGGCCACGACCACGGTATGTTGTAATTTATACCTAGTTGATCTATCTATTCCTATAAGTCAGTGCAGTATCTGACAAAACATTTCGTAGTCGGCAGGATTCGAACCTGCGCGGGGAGACCCCAACAGATTTCAAGTCTGTCGCCTTAACCGCTCGGCCACGACTACGGTATGTTGTAATTTATACCTAGTTGATCTATCTATTCCTATAAGACAGTGCAGTATCTGACAAAACATTTCGTAGTCGGCAGGATTCGAACCTGCGCGGGGAGACCCCATCAGATTTCAAGTCTGTCGCCTTAACCACTCGGCCACGACTGCCGTATTTTACAATTTAAACCTATTTGATCTACTCGTATAAGACAGTGAAGTATTTGACAAAATCATTTCGTAGTCGGCAGGATTCGAACCTGCGCGGGGAGACCCCAACAGATTTCAAGTCTGTCGCCTTAACCACTCGGCCACGACTACGGTATGTTGTAATTTGTACCTAGTTGATCTATCTATTCCTATAAGACAGTGCAGTATCTGACAAAACATTTCGTAGTCGGCAGGATTCGAACCTGCGCGGGGAGACCCCAACAGATTTCAAGTCTGTCGCCTTAACCACTCGGCCACGACTGCCGTATTTTACAATTTAAACCTAGTTGATCTACTCGTATAAGACAGTGAAGTATTTGACAAAATCATTTTGTAGTCAGGATAATTCGAACCTGCGCGGAAAGACCCCAACAGATTTCTAGTCTGTCGCCTTAACAGCTCGGCCACGACTGCCGTATTTTACAATTTAAACCTAGTTGATATACTCGTATAATACAGTGAAGAATTTGACAAAACATTTCGTAGTCGGCAGGATTCGAACCTGCGCGGGGAGACCCCAACAGATTTCAAGTCTGTCGCCTTAACCACACGGCCACGACTACGGTATGTTGTAATTTGTACCTAGTTGATCTATCTATTTCTATAAGACAGTGCAGTATCTGACAAAACATTTCGTAGTCGGCAGGATTCGAACCTACGCGGGGAGACCCCAACAGATTTCAAGTCTGTCGCCTTAACCACTCGGCCACGACTGCCGTATTTTACAATTTAAACCTATTTTATCTACTCGTATAAGACAGTGAAGTATTTGACAAAATCATTTCTTAGTCGTCAGGATTCGAACCTGCGCGGGGAGACCCCAACAGATTTCAAGTCTGTCGCCTTAACCACTCGGCCACGACTACGGTATGTTGTAATTTGTACCTAGTTGATCTATCTATTCCTATAAGACAGTGCAGTATCTGACAAAACATTTCGTAGTCGGCAGGATTCGAACCTACGCGGGGAGACCCCAACAGATTTCAAGTCTGTCGCCTTAACCACTCGGCCACGACTGCCGTATTTTACAAATTAAACCTATTTTATCTACTCGTATAAGACAGTGAAGTATTTGACAAAATCATTTCGTAGTCGGCAGGATTCGAACCTGCGCGGGGAGACCCCAACAGATTTCAAGTCTGTCGCCTTAACCACTCTGCCACGACTACGGTATGTTGTAATTTATACCTAGTTGATATATCTATTCCTATAAGACAGTGCAGTATCTGACAAAACATTTCGTAGTCGTCAGGATTCGAACCTGCGCGGGGAGACCCCAACAGATTTCAAGTCTGTCGCCTTAACCACTCGGCCACGACCACGGTATGTTGTAATTTATACCTAGTTGATCTATCTATTCCTATAAGTCAGTGCAGTATCTGACAAAACATTTCGTAGTCGGCAGGATTCGAACCTGCGCGGGGAGACCCCAACAGATTTCAAGTCTGTCGCCTTAACCGCTCGGCCACGACTACGGTATGTTGTAATTTATACCTAGTTGATCTATCTATTCCTATAAGACAGTGCAGTATCTGACAAAACATTTCGTAGTCGGCAGGATTCGAACCTGCGCGGGGAGACCCCATCAGATTTCAAGTCTGTCGCCTTAACCACTCGGCCACGACTGCCGTATTTTACAATTTAAACCTATTTGATCTACTCGTATAAGACAGTGAAGTATTTGACAAAATCATTTCGTAGTCGGCAGGATTCGAACCTGCGCGGGGAGACCCCAACAGATTTCAAGTCTGTCGCCTTAACCACTCGGCCACGACTACTGTATGTTGTAATTTATACCTAGTTGATATATCTACTCCTATAAGACAGTGCAGTATCTGACAAAACATTTCGTAGTCGTCAGGATTCGAACCTGCGCGGGGAGACCCCAACAGAATTCAAGTCTGTCGCCTTAACCACTCGGCCACGACCACGGTATGTTGTAATTTATACCTAGTTGATCTATCTATTCCTATAAGTCAGTGCAGTATCTGACAAAACATTTCGTAGTCGGCAGGATTCGAACCTGCGCGGGGAGACCCCAACAGATTTCAAGTCTGTCGCCTTAACCGCTCGGCCACGACTACGGTATGTTGTAATTTATACCTAGTTGATCTATCTATTCCTATAAGACAGTGCAGTATCTGACAAAACATTTCGTAGTCGGCAGGATTCGAACCTGCGCGGGGAGACCCCATCAGATTTCAAGTCTGTCGCCTTAACCACTCGGCCACGACTGCCGTATTTTACAATTTAAACCTATTTGATCTACTCGTATAAGACAGTGAAGTATTTGACAAAATCATTTCGTAGTCGGCAGGATTCGAACCTGCGCGGGGAGACCCCAACAGATTTCAAGTCTGTCGCCTTAACCACTCGGCCACGACTACGGTATGTTGTAATTTGTACCTAGTTGATCTATCTATTCCTATAAGACAGTGCAGTATCTGACAAAACATTTCGTAGTCGGCAGGATTCGAACCTGCGCGGGGAGACCCCAACAGATTTCAAGTCTGTCGCCTTAACCACTCGGCCACGACTGCCGTATTTTACAATTTAAACCTAGTTGATCTACTCGTATAAGACAGTGAAGTATTTGACAAAATCATTTTGTAGTCAGGATAATTCGAACCTGCGCGGAAAGACCCCAACAGATTTCTAGTCTGTCGCCTTAACAGCTCGGCCACGACTGCCGTATTTTACAATTTAAACCTAGTTGATATACTCGTATAATACAGTGAAGAATTTGACAAAACATTTCGTAGTCGGCAGGATTCGAACCTGCGCGGGGAGACCCCAACAGATTTCAAGTCTGTCGCCTTAACCACACGGCCACGACTACGGTATGTTGTAATTTGTACCTAGTTGATCTATCTATTTCTATAAGACAGTGCAGTATCTGACAAAACATTTCGTAGTCGGCAGGATTCGAACCTACGCGGGGAGACCCCAACAGATTTCAAGTCTGTCGCCTTAACCACTCGGCCACGACTGCCGTATTTTACAATTTAAACCTATTTTATCTACTCGTATAAGACAGTGAAGTATTTGACAAAATCATTTCTTAGTCGTCAGGATTCGAACCTGCGCGGGGAGACCCCAACAGATTTCAAGTCTGTCGCCTTAACCACTCGGCCACGACTACGGTATGTTGTAATTTGTACCTAGTTGATCTATCTATTCCTATAAGACAGTGCAGTATCTGACAAAACATTTCGTAGTCGGCAGGATTCGAACCTACGCGGGGAGACCCCAACAGATTTCAAGTCTGTCGCCTTAACCACTCGGCCACGACTGCCGTATTTTACAAATTAAACCTATTTTATCTACTCGTATAAGACAGTGAAGTATTTGACAAAATCATTTCGTAGTCGGCAGGATTCGAACCTGCGCGGGGAGACCCCAACAGATTTCAAGTCTGTCGCCTTAACCACTCTGCCACGACTACGGTATGTTGTAATTTATACCTAGTTGATATATCTATTCCTATAAGACAGTGCAGTATCTGACAAAACATTTCGTAGTCGTCAGGATTCGAACCTGCGCGGGGAGACCCCAACAGATTTCAAGTCTGTCGCCTTAACCACTCGGCCACGACCACGGTATGTTGTAATTTATACCTAGTTGATCTATCTATTCCTATAAGTCAGTGCAGTATCTGACAAAACATTTCGTAGTCGGCAGGATTCGAACCTGCGCGGGGAGACCCCAACAGATTTCAAGTCTGTCGCCTTAACCGCTCGGCCACGACTACGGTATGTTGTAATTTATACCTAGTTGATCTATCTATTCCTATAAGACAGTGCAGTATCTGACAAAACATTTCGTAGTCGGCAGGATTCGAACCTGCGCGGGGAGACCCCATCAGATTTCAAGTCTGTCGCCTTAACCACTCGGCCACGACTGCCGTATTTTACAATTTAAACCTATTTGATCTACTCGTATAAGACAGTGAAGTATTTGACAAAATCATTTCGTAGTCGGCAGGATTCGAACCTGCGCGGGGAGACCCCAACAGATTTCAAGTCTGTCGCCTTAACCACTCGGCCACGACTACTGTATGTTGTAATTTATACCTAGTTGATATATCTACTCCTATAAGACAGTGCAGTATCTGACAAAACATTTCGTAGTCGTCAGGATTCGAACCTGCGCGGGGAGACCCCAACAGAATTCAAGTCTGTCGCCTTAACCACTCGGCCACGACCACGGTATGTTGTAATTTATACCTAGTTGATCTATCTATTCCTATAAGTCAGTGCAGTATCTGACAAAACATTTCGTAGTCGGCAGGATTCGAACCTGCGCGGGGAGACCCCAACAGATTTCAAGTCTGTCGCCTTAACCGCTCGGCCACGACTACGGTATGTTGTAATTTATACCTAGTTGATCTATCTATTCCTATAAGACAGTGCAGTATCTGACAAAACATTTCGTAGTCGGCAGGATTCGAACCTGCGCGGGGAGACCCCATCAGATTTCAAGTCTGTCGCCTTAACCACTCGGCCACGACTGCCGTATTTTACAATTTAAACCTATTTGATCTACTCGTATAAGACAGTGAAGTATTTGACAAAATCATTTCGTAGTCGGCAGGATTCGAACCTGCGCGGGGAGACCCCAACAGATTTCAAGTCTGTCGCCTTAACCACTCGGCCACGACTACGGTATGTTGTAATTTGTACCTAGTTGATCTATCTATTCCTATAAGACAGTGCAGTATCTGACAAAACATTTCGTAGTCGGCAGGATTCGAACCTGCGCGGGGAGACCCCAACAGATTTCAAGTCTGTCGCCTTAACCACTCGGCCACGACTGCCGTATTTTACAATTTAAACCTAGTTGATCTACTCGTATAAGACAGTGAAGTATTTGACAAAATCATTTTGTAGTCAGGATAATTCGAACCTGCGCGGAAAGACCCCAACAGATTTCTAGTCTGTCGCCTTAACAGCTCGGCCACGACTGCCGTATTTTACAATTTAAACCTAGTTGATATACTCGTATAATACAGTGAAGAATTTGACAAAACATTTCGTAGTCGGCAGGATTCGAACCTGCGCGGGGAGACCCCAACAGATTTCAAGTCTGTCGCCTTAACCACACGGCCACGACTACGGTATGTTGTAATTTGTACCTAGTTGATCTATCTATTTCTATAAGACAGTGCAGTATCTGACAAAACATTTCGTAGTCGGCAGGATTCGAACCTACGCGGGGAGACCCCAACAGATTTCAAGTCTGTCGCCTTAACCACTCGGCCACGACTGCCGTATTTTACAATTTAAACCTATTTTATCTACTCGTATAAGACAGTGAAGTATTTGACAAAATCATTTCTTAGTCGTCAGGATTCGAACCTGCGCGGGGAGACCCCAACAGATTTCAAGTCTGTCGCCTTAACCACTCGGCCACGACTACGGTATGTTGTAATTTGTACCTAGTTGATCTATCTATTCCTATAAGACAGTGCAGTATCTGACAAAACATTTCGTAGTCGGCAGGATTCGAACCTACGCGGGGAGACCCCAACAGATTTCAAGTCTGTCGCCTTAACCACTCGGCCACGACTGCCGTATTTTACAAATTAAACCTATTTTATCTACTCGTATAAGACAGTGAAGTATTTGACAAAATCATTTCGTAGTCGGCAGGATTCGAACCTGCGCGGGGAGACCCCAACAGATTTCAAGTCTGTCGCCTTAACCACTCTGCCACGACTACGGTATGTTGTAATTTATACCTAGTTGATATATCTATTCCTATAAGACAGTGCAGTATCTGACAAAACATTTCGTAGTCGTCAGGATTCGAACCTGCGCGGGGAGACCCCAACAGAATTCAAGTCTGTCGCCTTAACCACTCGGCCACGACCACGGTATGTTGTAATTTATACCTAGTTGATCTATCTATTCCTATAAGTCAGTGCAGTATCTGACAAAACATTTCGTAGTCGGCAGGATTCGAACCTGCGCGGGGAGACCCCAACAGATTTCAAGTCTGTCGCCTTAACCGCTCGGCCACGACTACGGTATGTTGTAATTTATACCTAGTTGATCTATCTATTCCTATAAGACAGTGCAGTATCTGACAAAACATTTCGTAGTCGGCAGGATTCGAACCTGCGCGGGGAGACCCCATCAGATTTCAAGTCTGTCGCCTTAACCACTCGGCCACGACTGCCGTATTTTACAATTTAAACCTATTTGATCTACTCGTATAAGACAGTGAAGTATTTGACAAAATCATTTCGTAGTCGGCAGGATTCGAACCTGCGCGGGGAGACCCCAACAGATTTCAAGTCTGTCGCCTTAACCACTCGGCCACGACTACGGTATGTTGTAATTTGTACCTAGTTGATCTATCTATTCCTATAAGACAGTGCAGTATCTGACAAAACATTTCGTAGTCGGCAGGATTCGAACCTGCGCGGGGAGACCCCAACAGATTTCAAGTCTGTCGCCTTAACCACTCGGCCACGACTGCCGTATTTTACAATTTAAACCTAGTTGATCTACTCGTATAAGACAGTGAAGTATTTGACAAAATCATTTTGTAGTCAGGATAATTCGAACCTGCGCGGAAAGACCCCAACAGATTTCTAGTCTGTCGCCTTAACAGCTCGGCCACGACTGCCGTATTTTACAATTTAAACCTAGTTGATATACTCGTATAATACAGTGAAGAATTTGACAAAACATTTCGTAGTCGGCAGGATTCGAACCTGCGCGGGGAGACCCCAACAGATTTCAAGTCTGTCGCCTTAACCACACGGCCACGACTACGGTATGTTGTAATTTGTACCTAGTTGATCTATCTATTTCTATAAGACAGTGCAGTATCTGACAAAACATTTCGTAGTCGGCAGGATTCGAACCTACGCGGGGAGACCCCAACAGATTTCAAGTCTGTCGCCTTAACCACTCGGCCACGACTGCCGTATTTTACAATTTAAACCTATTTTATCTACTCGTATAAGACAGTGAAGTATTTGACAAAATCATTTCTTAGTCGTCAGGATTCGAACCTGCGCGGGGAGACCCCAACAGATTTCAAGTCTGTCGCCTTAACCACTCGGCCACGACTACGGTATGTTGTAATTTGTACCTAGTTGATCTATCTATTCCTATAAGACAGTGCAGTATCTGACAAAACATTTCGTAGTCGGCAGGATTCGAACCTACGCGGGGAGACCCCAACAGATTTCAAGTCTGTCGCCTTAACCACTCGGCCACGACTGCCGTATTTTACAAATTAAACCTATTTTATCTACTCGTATAAGACAGTGAAGTATTTGACAAAATCATTTCGTAGTCGGCAGGATTCGAACCTGCGCGGGGAGACCCCAACAGATTTCAAGTCTGTCGCCTTAACCACTCTGCCACGACTACGGTATGTTGTAATTTATACCTAGTTGATATATCTATTCCTATAAGACAGTGCAGTATCTGACAAAACATTTCGTAGTCGTCAGGATTCGAACCTGCGCGGGGAGACCCCAACAGATTTCAAGTCTGTCGCCTTAACCACTCGGCCACGACCACGGTATGTTGTAATTTATACCTAGTTGATCTATCTATTCCTATAAGTCAGTGCAGTATCTGACAAAACATTTCGTAGTCGGCAGGATTCGAACCTGCGCGGGGAGACCCCAACAGATTTCAAGTCTGTCGCCTTAACCGCTCGGCCACGACTACGGTATGTTGTAATTTATACCTAGTTGATCTATCTATTCCTATAAGACAGTGCAGTATCTGACAAAACATTTCGTAGTCGGCAGGATTCGAACCTGCGCGGGGAGACCCCATCAGATTTCAAGTCTGTCGCCTTAACCACTCGGCCACGACTGCCGTATTTTACAATTTAAACCTATTTGATCTACTCGTATAAGACAGTGAAGTATTTGACAAAATCATTTCGTAGTCGGCAGGATTCGAACCTGCGCGGGGAGACCCCAACAGATTTCAAGTCTGTCGCCTTAACCACTCGGCCACGACTACTGTATGTTGTAATTTATACCTAGTTGATATATCTACTCCTATAAGACAGTGCAGTATCTGACAAAACATTTCGTAGTCGTCAGGATTCGAACCTGCGCGGGGAGACCCCAACAGAATTCAAGTCTGTCGCCTTAACCACTCGGCCACGACCACGGTATGTTGTAATTTATACCTAGTTGATCTATCTATTCCTATAAGTCAGTGCAGTATCTGACAAAACATTTCGTAGTCGGCAGGATTCGAACCTGCGCGGGGAGACCCCAACAGATTTCAAGTCTGTCGCCTTAACCGCTCGGCCACGACTACGGTATGTTGTAATTTATACCTAGTTGATCTATCTATTCCTATAAGACAGTGCAGTATCTGACAAAACATTTCGTAGTCGGCAGGATTCGAACCTGCGCGGGGAGACCCCATCAGATTTCAAGTCTGTCGCCTTAACCACTCGGCCACGACTGCCGTATTTTACAATTTAAACCTATTTGATCTACTCGTATAAGACAGTGAAGTATTTGACAAAATCATTTCGTAGTCGGCAGGATTCGAACCTGCGCGGGGAGACCCCAACAGATTTCAAGTCTGTCGCCTTAACCACTCGGCCACGACTACGGTATGTTGTAATTTGTACCTAGTTGATCTATCTATTCCTATAAGACAGTGCAGTATCTGACAAAACATTTCGTAGTCGGCAGGATTCGAACCTGCGCGGGGAGACCCCAACAGATTTCAAGTCTGTCGCCTTAACCACTCGGCCACGACTGCCGTATTTTACAATTTAAACCTAGTTGATCTACTCGTATAAGACAGTGAAGTATTTGACAAAATCATTTTGTAGTCAGGATAATTCGAACCTGCGCGGAAAGACCCCAACAGATTTCTAGTCTGTCGCCTTAACAGCTCGGCCACGACTGCCGTATTTTACAATTTAAACCTAGTTGATATACTCGTATAATACAGTGAAGAATTTGACAAAACATTTCGTAGTCGGCAGGATTCGAACCTGCGCGGGGAGACCCCAACAGATTTCAAGTCTGTCGCCTTAACCACACGGCCACGACTACGGTATGTTGTAATTTGTACCTAGTTGATCTATCTATTTCTATAAGACAGTGCAGTATCTGACAAAACATTTCGTAGTCGGCAGGATTCGAACCTACGCGGGGAGACCCCAACAGATTTCAAGTCTGTCGCCTTAACCACTCGGCCACGACTGCCGTATTTTACAATTTAAACCTATTTTATCTACTCGTATAAGACAGTGAAGTATTTGACAAAATCATTTCTTAGTCGTCAGGATTCGAACCTGCGCGGGGAGACCCCAACAGATTTCAAGTCTGTCGCCTTAACCACTCGGCCACGACTACGGTATGTTGTAATTTGTACCTAGTTGATCTATCTATTCCTATAAGACAGTGCAGTATCTGACAAAACATTTCGTAGTCGGCAGGATTCGAACCTACGCGGGGAGACCCCAACAGATTTCAAGTCTGTCGCCTTAACCACTCGGCCACGACTGCCGTATTTTACAAATTAAACCTATTTTATCTACTCGTATAAGACAGTGAAGTATTTGACAAAATCATTTCGTAGTCGGCAGGATTCGAACCTGCGCGGGGAGACCCCAACAGATTTCAAGTCTGTCGCCTTAACCACTCTGCCACGACTACGGTATGTTGTAATTTATACCTAGTTGATATATCTATTCCTATAAGACAGTGCAGTATCTGACAAAACATTTCGTAGTCGTCAGGATTCGAACCTGCGCGGGGAGACCCCAACAGATTTCAAGTCTGTCGCCTTAACCACTCGGCCACGACCACGGTATGTTGTAATTTATACCTAGTTGATCTATCTATTCCTATAAGTCAGTGCAGTATCTGACAAAACATTTCGTAGTCGGCAGGATTCGAACCTGCGCGGGGAGACCCCAACAGATTTCAAGTCTGTCGCCTTAACCGCTCGGCCACGACTACGGTATGTTGTAATTTATACCTAGTTGATCTATCTATTCCTATAAGACAGTGCAGTATCTGACAAAACATTTCGTAGTCGGCAGGATTCGAACCTGCGCGGGGAGACCCCATCAGATTTCAAGTCTGTCGCCTTAACCACTCGGCCACGACTGCCGTATTTTACAATTTAAACCTATTTGATCTACTCGTATAAGACAGTGAAGTATTTGACAAAATCATTTCGTAGTCGGCAGGATTCGAACCTGCGCGGGGAGACCCCAACAGATTTCAAGTCTGTCGCCTTAACCACTCGGCCACGACTACTGTATGTTGTAATTTATACCTAGTTGATATATCTACTCCTATAAGACAGTGCAGTATCTGACAAAACATTTCGTAGTCGTCAGGATTCGAACCTGCGCGGGGAGACCCCAACAGAATTCAAGTCTGTCGCCTTAACCACTCGGCCACGACCACGGTATGTTGTAATTTATACCTAGTTGATCTATCTATTCCTATAAGTCAGTGCAGTATCTGACAAAACATTTCGTAGTCGGCAGGATTCGAACCTGCGCGGGGAGACCCCAACAGATTTCAAGTCTGTCGCCTTAACCGCTCGGCCACGACTACGGTATGTTGTAATTTATACCTAGTTGATCTATCTATTCCTATAAGACAGTGCAGTATCTGACAAAACATTTCGTAGTCGGCAGGATTCGAACCTGCGCGGGGAGACCCCATCAGATTTCAAGTCTGTCGCCTTAACCACTCGGCCACGACTGCCGTATTTTACAATTTAAACCTATTTGATCTACTCGTATAAGACAGTGAAGTATTTGACAAAATCATTTCGTAGTCGGCAGGATTCGAACCTGCGCGGGGAGACCCCAACAGATTTCAAGTCTGTCGCCTTAACCACTCGGCCACGACTACGGTATGTTGTAATTTGTACCTAGTTGATCTATCTATTCCTATAAGACAGTGCAGTATCTGACAAAACATTTCGTAGTCGGCAGGATTCGAACCTGCGCGGGGAGACCCCAACAGATTTCAAGTCTGTCGCCTTAACCACTCGGCCACGACTGCCGTATTTTACAATTTAAACCTAGTTGATCTACTCGTATAAGACAGTGAAGTATTTGACAAAATCATTTTGTAGTCAGGATAATTCGAACCTGCGCGGAAAGACCCCAACAGATTTCTAGTCTGTCGCCTTAACAGCTCGGCCACGACTGCCGTATTTTACAATTTAAACCTAGTTGATATACTCGTATAATACAGTGAAGAATTTGACAAAACATTTCGTAGTCGGCAGGATTCGAACCTGCGCGGGGAGACCCCAACAGATTTCAAGTCTGTCGCCTTAACCACACGGCCACGACTACGGTATGTTGTAATTTGTACCTAGTTGATCTATCTATTTCTATAAGACAGTGCAGTATCTGACAAAACATTTCGTAGTCGGCAGGATTCGAACCTACGCGGGGAGACCCCAACAGATTTCAAGTCTGTCGCCTTAACCACTCGGCCACGACTGCCGTATTTTACAATTTAAACCTATTTTATCTACTCGTATAAGACAGTGAAGTATTTGACAAAATCATTTCTTAGTCGTCAGGATTCGAACCTGCGCGGGGAGACCCCAACAGATTTCAAGTCTGTCGCCTTAACCACTCGGCCACGACTACGGTATGTTGTAATTTGTACCTAGTTGATCTATCTATTCCTATAAGACAGTGCAGTATCTGACAAAACATTTCGTAGTCGGCAGGATTCGAACCTACGCGGGGAGACCCCAACAGATTTCAAGTCTGTCGCCTTAACCACTCGGCCACGACTGCCGTATTTTACAAATTAAACCTATTTTATCTACTCGTATAAGACAGTGAAGTATTTGACAAAATCATTTCGTAGTCGGCAGGATTCGAACCTGCGCGGGGAGACCCCAACAGATTTCAAGTCTGTCGCCTTAACCACTCTGCCACGACTACGGTATGTTGTAATTTATACCTAGTTGATATATCTATTCCTATAAGACAGTGCAGTATCTGACAAAACATTTCGTAGTCGTCAGGATTCGAACCTGCGCGGGGAGACCCCAACAGATTTCAAGTCTGTCGCCTTAACCACTCGGCCACGACCACGGTATGTTGTAATTTATACCTAGTTGATCTATCTATTCCTATAAGTCAGTGCAGTATCTGACAAAACATTTCGTAGTCGGCAGGATTCGAACCTGCGCGGGGAGACCCCAACAGATTTCAAGTCTGTCGCCTTAACCGCTCGGCCACGACTACGGTATGTTGTAATTTATACCTAGTTGATCTATCTATTCCTATAAGACAGTGCAGTATCTGACAAAACATTTCGTAGTCGGCAGGATTCGAACCTGCGCGGGGAGACCCCATCAGATTTCAAGTCTGTCGCCTTAACCACTCGGCCACGACTGCCGTATTTTACAATTTAAACCTATTTGATCTACTCGTATAAGACAGTGAAGTATTTGACAAAATCATTTCGTAGTCGGCAGGATTCGAACCTGCGCGGGGAGACCCCAACAGATTTCAAGTCTGTCGCCTTAACCACTCGGCCACGACTACTGTATGTTGTAATTTATACCTAGTTGATATATCTACTCCTATAAGACAGTGCAGTATCTGACAAAACATTTCGTAGTCGGCAGGATTCGAACCTGCGCGGGGATACTCCAACATATTTCTAGGCTGTCCCCTTAACCGCTCGGCCACGACTACCGTATTTTTACAATTTAAACCTAGTTGACCTATACTCGTGTAATACAGTGCAGTATTTGACAAAACATTTCGTAGTCGGCAGAATTCTATTCTGCGCGGGAGGACCCCAACAGATTTCAAGTCTGTCGCCTTAACCACTCGGACACGACTGCCGTATTTTACAATTTAAACCTAGTTGATCTACTCGTATAAGACAGTGAAGTATTTGACAAAATCATTTCGTAGTCGGCAGAATTCGAACCTGCGCGCAAAGACCCCAACAGATTTCTAGTCTGTCGCCTTAACAGCTCGGCCACGACTGCCGTATTTTACAATTTAAACCTAGTTGATCTACTCGTATAATACAGTGAAGAATTTGACAAAACATTTCGTAGTCGGCAGGATTCGAACCTGCGCGGGGAGACCCCAACAGATTTCAAGTCTGTCGCCTTAACCACTCGGCCACGACTACGGTATGTTGTAATTTGTACCTAGTTGATCTATCTATTCCTATAAGACAGTGCAGTATCTGACAAAACATTTCGTAGTCGGCAGGATTCGAACCTGCGCGGGGAGACCCCAACAGATTTCAAGTCTGTCGCCTTAACCACTCGGCCACGACTGCCGTATTTTACAATTTAAACCTAGTTGATCTACTCGTATAAGACAGTGAAGTATTTGACAAAATCATTTTGTAGTCAGGATAATTCGAACCTGCGCGGAAAGACCCCAACAGATTTCTAGTCTGTCGCCTTAACAGCTCGGCCACGACTGCCGTATTTTACAATTTAAACCTAGTTGATATACTCGTATAATACAGTGAAGAATTTGACAAAACATTTCGTAGTCGGCAGGATTCGAACCTGCGCGGGGAGACCCCAACAGATTTCAAGTCTGTCGCCTTAACCGCTCGGCCACGACTACGGTATGTTGTAATTTATACCTAGTTGATCTATCTATTCCTATAAGACAGTGCAGTATCTGACAAAACATTTCGTAGTCGGCAGGATTCGAACCTGCGCGGGGAGACCCCATCAGATTTCAAGTCTGTCGCCTTAACCACTCGGCCACGACTGCCGTATTTTACAATTTAAACCTATTTGATCTACTCGTATAAGACAGTGAAGTATTTGACAAAATCATTTCGTAGTCGGCAGGATTCGAACCTGCGCGGGGAGACCCCAACAGATTTCAAGTCTGTCGCCTTAACCACTCGGCCACGACTACTGTATGTTGTAATTTATACCTAGTTGATATATCTACTCCTATAAGACAGTGCAGTATCTGACAAAACATTTCGTAGTCGGCAGGATTCGAACCTGCGCGGGGATACTCCAACATATTTCTAGTCTGTCCCCTTAACCGCTCGGCCACGACTACCGTATTTTTACAATTTAAACCTAGTTGACCTATACTCGTGTAATACAGTGAAGTATTTGACAAAACATTTCGTAGTCGGCAGAATTCTATTCTGCTCGGGAGGACCCCAACAGATTTCAAGTCTGTCGCCTTAACCACTCGGCCACGACTACGGTATGTTGTAATTTGTACCTAGTTGATCTATCTATTCCTATAAGACAGTGCAGTATCTGACAAAACATTTCGTAGTCGGCAGGATTCGAACCTGCGCGGGGAGACCCCAACAGATTTCAAGTCTGTCGCCTTAACCACTCGGCCACGACTGCCGTATTTTACAATTTAAACCTAGTTGATCTACTCGTATAAGACAGTGAAGTATTTGACAAAATCATTTTGTAGTCAGGATAATTCGAACCTGCGCGGAAAGACCCCAACAGATTTCTAGTCTGTCGCCTTAACAGCTCGGCCACGACTGCCGTATTTTACAATTTAAACCTAGTTGATATACTCGTATAATACAGTGAAGAATTTGACAAAACATTTCGTAGTCGGCAGGATTCGAACCTGCGCGGGGAGACCCCAACAGATTTCAAGTCTGTCGCCTTAACCACACGGCCACGACTACGGTATGTTGTAATTTGTACCTAGTTGATCTATCTATTTCTATAAGACAGTGCAGTATCTGACAAAACATTTCGTAGTCGGCAGGATTCGAACCTACGCGGGGAGACCCCAACAGATTTCAAGTCTGTCGCCTTAACCACTCTGCCACGACTACGGTATGTTGTAATTTATACCTAGTTGATCTATCTATTCCTATAAGACAGTGCAGTATCTGACAAAACATTTCGTAGTCGGCAGGATTCGAACCTGCGCGGGGAGACCCCAACAGATTTCAAGTCTGCCGCCTTAACCACTCGGCCACGACTACGGTATGTTGTAATTTGTACCTAGTTGATCTATCTATTCCTATAAGACAGTGCAGTATCTGACAAAACATTTCGTAGTCGGCAGGATTCGAACCTACGCGGGGAGACCCCAACAGATTTCAAGTCTGTCGCCTTAACCACTCGGCCACGACTGCCGTATTTTACAAATTAAACCTATTTTATCTACTCGTATAAGACAGTGAAGTATTTGACAAAATCATTTCGTAGTCGGCAGGATTCGAACCTGCGCGGGGAGACCCCAACAGATTTCAAGTCTGTCGCCTTAACCACTCTGCCACGACTACGGTATGTTGTAATTTATACCTAGTTGATATATCTATTCCTATAAGACAGTACAGTATCTGACAAAACATTTCGTAGTCGTCAGGATTCGAACCTGCGCGGGGAGACCCCAACAGATTTCAAGTCTGTCGCCTTAACCACTCGGCCACGACCACGGTATGTTGTAATTTATACCTAGTTGATCTCTCTATTCCTATAAGTCAGTGCAGTATCTGACAAAACATTTCGTAGTCGGCAGGATTCGAACCTGCGCGGGGAGACCCCAACAGATTTCAAGTCTGTCGCCTTAACCGCTCGGCCACGACTACGGTATGTTGTAATTTATACCTAGTTGATCTATCTATTCCTATAAGACAGTGCAGTATCTGACAAAACATTTCGTAGTCGGCAGGATTCGAACCTGCGCGGGGAGACCCCATCAGATTTCAAGTCTGTCGCCTTAACCACTCGGCCACGACTGCCGTATTTTACAATTTAAACCTATTTGATCTACTCGTATAAGACAGTGAAGTATTTGACAAAATCATTTCGTAGTCGGCAGGATTCGAACCTGCGCGGGGAGACCCCAACAGATTTCAAGTCTGTCGCCTTAACCACTCGGCCACGACTACTGTATGTTGTAATTTATACCTAGTTGATATATCTACTCCTATAAGACAGTGCAGTATCTGACAAAACATTTCGTAGTCGGCAGGATTCGAACCTGCGCGGGGATACTCCAACATATTTCTAGTCTGTCCCCTTAACCGCTCGGCCACGACTACCGTATTTTTACAATTTAAACCTAGTTGACCTATACTCGTGTAATACAGTGCAGTATTTGACAAAACATTTCGTAGTCGGCAGAATTCTATTCTGCGCGGGAGGACCCCAACAGATTTCAAGTCTGTCGCCTTAACCACTCGGACACGACTGCCGTATTTTACAATTTAAACCTAGTTGATCTACTCGTATAAGACAGTGAAGTATTTGACAAAATCATTTCGTAGTCGGCAGAATTCGAACCTGCGCGGAAAGACCCCAACAGATTTCTAGTCTGTCGCCTTAACAGCTCGGCCACGACTGCCGTATTTTACAATTTAAACCTAGTTGATCTACTCGTATAATACAGTGAAGAATTTGACAAAACATTTCGTAGTCGGCAGGATTCGAACCTGCGCGGGGAGACCCCAACAGATTTCAAGTCTGTCGCCTTAACCACTCGGCCACGACTACGGTATGTTGTAATTTGTACCTAGTTGATCTATCTATTCCAACAAGTTTCATGGTAAGCAAGAGATGGAACAGATGGAACAGAGGTAACCCCCGCCCCCTTTTCTTTGTGGCGTTTAGTGTTTTCCGGAGTGTTGTGGTTTCTCCAAAATTCTGTTTAGATTTTCTGGGGATGCTTTAGGTAACCATGGTATAGACAGGGAAAAAGCCCCGTTTATGCAAAATGACATGAAAAGCCATTCATAAAAATGAAGTGAAACGCCCCGTTTATACAAAATGAGATGAAAAGCCATTCATACAAAATGAGGTGAAAAGCCATTCATACAAATGAGGTGAAAAGCCATTCATACAAATGAGGTGAAAAGCCATTCATACAAATGAGGTGAAAAACCATTCATACACATGAGGTGAAAAACCATTCATAAAAAATGGGGTGAAAAGCCCCATTCATAGAAATGAGGTAAAAAGCCCCATTCATAGAAATGGGGTCAACAGCCCCATTCATAGAAATGAGGTAAAAAGCCCCATTCATAGACATGAGGTAAAAATCCCCAATCATAGAAATGAGGTAAAAAGCCCCATTCATAAAAATGAGGTAAAAAGCCCTAATCATATAAATGCGGTGAACAGCCCCAATCATAGAAATGAGATGAACAGCCCTATTCATAGAATTGAGGTGAAAAGCCCCATTCATAGAAATTATGTGAAAAGCCCCATTCATAGAAATGAGGTGAAAAGCCCCATTCATAGAATTGAGGTAAGAAGCCCCATTCATAGAATTGACGTGAAAAGCCCCATTCATAGAATTGAGGTGAAAATCCACATTCATAGAAATGAGGTGAAAACCCCCATTCATAGAAATGAGGTGAAAACCCCCATTCATAGAAATGAGGTGAAAAGCCCCATTCATGAAAATGAGGTGAAGAGCAAAAAATAAAAAAATATTTTTTTTTTATATATTTTTGACAGGTGGAAAACCTGATTTGTAGACATGAATGGTCAAAAGCACCGTTGATAGGCATGAAATAGAAAGCCCCATATACAAAGATATAAATTGAGGCGAAAGGCTATAGATGGGTGTGGGGGAAGGCCCTAGAGATCGATGCGGGAAAAAAAAACCAGAGATCAATGCGGGGAAAAATTTGTAGGCAAATTATACCAACTTGGTTTTAGTAATGGTTGGGGGTTTTCGTTTGTAAATGCCATCACTGTTAATAAAGAGAAAAGGAAACCTTTAAGCACTTCAAGGTTTTAGTTACCTGCTTGTATGAAATTACACGACGGTTAAAATTGTACTGTGCAAGTGTTTGGCCATGCCCACGTCACGCTACAAGACACTCACTATGGCGGGCGTGGCCCAATCGATGTATTTTGGTGTCCACGATTTTGTCTTGCAAATAACAGTGAAGTTTAAGAAATAAAACAAACAACAAATGAGGGGATGAACCCCGGTTATAGCAATGAGATAATAAAAACTCTCGGGAAAATGGGACTAACAATAATAATTGGGGAATGAGTACCGTAAATAAAAGAAGCAGGCCGCAAAATTAGTTAGGCAAAGCGAATTATCAGGAGATAAATATCAAGGCCACTGTCGGCTAATCAATCATAAGGAGGAGGTAAATCGTGAATTTGAATACTTTGGTGCTAGCATGCATCAGTAGATATATTTTAAATTGTTAGCTGAGCTAACCGATTTGCATAGGAATACTTTGTAGGAAGGACCATGATGCATTGAAGTGGGAGAGTGTTGTAGCAATCACTGACCTCGTTCGGCATACAAGACGACGGCCGTGTGACAACACGCCTACGAGGGACGGAGGAAGGATGCAAGTCAGGTTTAGAACTTTGGCACCTTAGAAGTGAAAGCACATCATTGGGTACTCTTCAAAACAATGGCCTTGTCTGGCGCACCAATTGAAGGGGTTACGATGAATAAGGGACATCTGGGAAGTATTGGAGATTGTGAGTATTGTTTGAAACGAAATAACACGGAGATGCTGCCCAGCAGTCCAGTGAGGCCGGTAAGTAACAGGTCAGACTCATTTCGTCCACTCTGATTTGCCGTCGAAGCTTGGTGCTACCAAAGTTAATGGCATTGTGACGGAAAGTGCAATGACTTAGTGCTGTCTATGCTATTGTAATTATAACCTTATGAATGAAATGCAACCCGGGGCGTACGTGACCTGTAGTTGCGCGCGCTGGCTGGGCGGAGCTTACCGCTCAGTGACTCGCTGCGTGAATGCACGAGATTGTGTAACAAATCTATAGGTGTAAGATATAGGTGTAAGTACATGTACATGTAGGTGTTTTTACACGGTGTACGTGTTTACCTGGGTGGTACGTAATGCGTGTTCGTGGTTAGTTGGTGGAGTGCCGCGCCACCGGAAGAAGTACAGTACATGTAGATTCACGACTTGTGTTCTGAGTTGTACGTACATTGCGCATACCGCTAGTACATTGTATATGCTGTGGCGCATTGTATATGCTATATAATACATTGTGTACGCTGTAGTGCATTGTATATGCTGTAGTACATTGCGTATGCGGTAGTACATTGCGTATGATGCAGTACACTGCGTATGCTGTTGTGCACTGCGTATGCTGTTGTGCACTGCGTATGCTGTTGGACATTACGTAGTTGGGCGTTGCGCATGGTGTTGCACATTGTTGATGCTGTCGCGCGTTGCGCATGGCGCTGCACATTGTTGATGCGGTTGCGCGTTGCTGTTGTAAGCAGTAGGTTTTCCTCCCCAGTAATTAAGAACTCAGGAAATGAAACAGCCCCAATGAAATCCTAATTATCGTACATTGTATTGATTGTTGAGAATAAATCATCAATGTTGATCTTTGTAGGCCTATACCGACAATAAGGTGTATTTGTTCACAGGTTTATTGTGTAATTAACAGAGAGTAATCGCCATCATCATAATCGGCGGTATATTTCCACCAAAACGGACCTGCACCCTTAGCCTTTAGGTTGCTCTGAGTGATCTCTCGTATAGGGAAGAGCCTTGGGTGGGGAAGATTGTCGTCGGTTTAATAGGTGTCCGACTTATCCTAACAGCCTTAGGTTGGCCGGGGGAGTTCCCGCCACAGTATGCTGCATTTTGCTTGTTTCCTTTTGTTGCTTGTTTCCTTTTGTTGCTTGTTCCACTTTCTCACAATTTTGGGAAGGAAGTGAATGTTAGTGTTGGCTGTGATTTCATTGATTTGTTCGTTGTTCCCCCTGCGCAGTCAAGTAAAGTTTTGGTTTCAGGACGGTAGGTTTAATTTTAACAATATGTTGTGGAGCATTTTGTATAGGTAGGTGAGTTGGTTCGCTTTCCTTCTATCTTACAGTTATAACCAGCATTAGTTTGCCAGCATTTTTTGAGACGCTACTTCTTCTTGAGAAATCATAACAGAAAAGCGGGCAGCCCCTACTCAAGGTTTGGTCTAACTAAGGCAGTGTACAACTTATCATTGACAGCCTTTTGAGGCTGGGTAGAAGTTTCGGAAGTTTAAGATGCATGAGGAAGTTTAAGATGCGGGTAGCTTTGAATGCTGCATGTCAGGTCTGACTGTTCCAGCTCAGATTACTCTGAATGTTGATACCTAGAGGTGATCTCAGATTTCTCATCGATCTAATAGATAGTGGGAGTAGTCGGCGCAGCGGAAATTGAAATGGATCCACTTGTATTCGGTTGGGGTTGATTTTTTTATGATGCTCTAGTTTAAATGTACACAATTTATAGGTACAACATATCATTTAGCATTTGAGGGAATTCGAATAGCGCTGGTCGACTGGGATGAGGATGTCCTTTAATTTGAAGCAACCTGGAGGTATAATGGACGGCGGCCAAATTTCGCCGATGGATGGGCTCGGTGAGAAAACGGTTTTCACTCGAAATTTGCTGACGGGCAAGACGAGAGGTCGTTTTAGGCAGCTCAGATTTCAGCATGTATATATGTCGTCGGGACGAAGACAAACTATGTGCATTGTAAGAATGGTCAAGGTGCTACAATCCATCTCGGGGTAGTCCAGGCCTTCACTATTTTGCAACATGCCAAGGGCTGATGAGGCGACACCGTGTGACAAAGCGAAATTAAGAATTGGTCGGCTACAGCAGTAAGGGAACAATGAGAAAAGGTACAATGCAGAAAGGTAAGGCAGCTTGAGACGGCTCTATGATGAATAGTGTAAGTTGCCAAACGCCTTGCGGTAGTGTGCAAACAAGGATGGTACCTGCAAAACATGGGCTTGGCCTCATTTGAGGGTTAGCGGCTAGAGGATCCTGTCGGCAGGGAACAATACATCAAGACCATTAACTGGTAGACAAATGGATACAGAAACTATTGGTGGCAAAGGCTGTGTATCCCGAGGATAATCACGGGTAAGATTAGGGCTGAGAAATGGGATGAGATATGGGATGGGATGGGGGTTGTGGGATAGAGAAAGAGAGAATAGTGGATTGGATTGGGGGTCTAAGTTCGGAGCGAAGAATCCTTCTACCCATACCTAAGATCAAATGTGGACTCTGGAGTCCGAACAAAGCAGCGATGCAAATACTTTACTAAGATCAAATGTGGACTCTGGAGTCCGAACAAAGCAGCGATGCAAATACTTTACTAGGTATAAATTACAATATAGTAGTCGTGGCCGAGTGGTTAAGGCGACAGACTTGAAATCTGTTGGGGTCTCCCCGCGCAGGTTCGAATCCCGCCGACTACGAAATGTTTTGTCAGATACTGCACTGTCTTATAGAAATAGATAGATCAACTAGGTATAAATTACAACATACCGTAGTCGTGGCCGAGTGGTTAAGGCGACAGACTTGAAATCTGTTGGGGTCTCCCCGCGCAGGTTCGAATCCTGCCGACTACGAAATGTTTTGTGAGATACTGCACTGTCTTATAGGAATAGATAGATCAACTAGGTATAAATTACAATATACCGTAGTCGTGGCCGAGTGGTTAAGGCGACAGACTTGAAATCTGTTGGGGTCTCTCCGCGCAGGTTCGAATCCTGCCGACTACGAAATGTTTTGTCAAATTCTTCACTGTATTATACGAGTAGACCAACTAGGTTTAAATTGTAAAATACGGCAGTCGTGGCCGAGCGGTTAAGGCGACAGACTAGAAATCTGTTGGGGTCTTTCCGCGCAGGTTCGAATTCTGCCGACTACGAAATGATTTTGTCAAATACTTCACTGTCTTATACGAGTAGATCAACTAGGTTTAAATTGTAAAATACGGCACTCGTGTCCGAGTGGTTAAGGCGACAGACTTGAAATCTGTTGGGGTCCTCCCGCGCAGAATAGAATTCTGCCGACTACGAAATGTTTTGTCAAATACTGCACTGTATTACACGAGTATAGGTCAACTATGTTTAAATTGAAAAAATACGGTAGTCGTGGCCGAGCGGGTAAAGGGACAGACTAGAAATCTGTTGGAGTCTCTCCGCGCAGGTTCGAATCCTGCCGACTACGAAATGTTTTGTCAGATACTGCACTGTCTTATAGGAGTAGATATATCAACTAGGTATAAATTACAACATACAGTAGTCGTGGCCGAGTGGTTAAGGCGACAGACTTGAAATATGTTGGGGTCTCCCCGCGCAGGTTCGAATTATGCCGACTACGAAATGATTTTGTCAAATACTTCACTGTCTTATACGAGTAGATCAAATAGGTTTAAATTATAAAATACGGCAGTCGTGGCCGAGTGGTTAAGGCGACAGACTTGAAATCTGTTGGGGTCTCCCCGCGCAGGTTCCAATCCTGCCGACTACGAAATGTTTTGTCAGATACTGCACTGTTTTATAGGAATAGATAGATCAACTAGGTATAAATTTCAACATACCGTAGTCGTGGCAGAGTGGTTAAGGCGACAGACTTGAAATCTGTTGGGGTCTCCCCGCGCAGGTTCGAATCCTGCCGACTACGAAATGATTTTATCAAATACTTCACTGTCTTATACGAGTAGATCAAATAGGTTTAAATTGTAAAATACGGCAGTCGTGGCCGAGTGGTTAAGGCGACAGACTTGAAATATGTTGGTGTCTCCCCGCGCAGGTTCGAATCCTGCCGACTACCGTCGAAATGTTTTTTCAGATACTGCACTGTCTTATAGGAATAGATAGATCAACTAGGTACAAATTACAACATACCGTAGTCGTGGCCGAGTGGTTAAGGCGACAGACTTGAAATCTGTTGGGGTCTCCCCGCGCAGGTTCGAATCCTGCCGACTACGAAATGTTTTGTCAAATACTGCACTGTATTACACGAGTATAGGTCAACTATGTTTAAATTGAAAACATACGGTAGTCGTGGCCGAGCGGTTAAAGGGACAGACTAGAAATCTGTTGGAGTCTCTCCGCGCAGGTTCGAATCCTGCCGACTACGAAACGTTTTGTCAGATACTGCACTGTCTTATAGGAATAGATAGATCAACTAGGTATAAATTACAACATACAGTAGTCGTCGCCGAGTGGTTAAGGCGACAGACTTGAAATCTGTTGGGGTCTCCCCGCGAAAATTCGAATCCTTCCGACTACGAAATGTTTTGTCAGATACTGCACTGTCTTATAGGAATAGATAGATCAACTAGGTATAAATTACAACATACCGTGGCGGTGGCCGAGTGGTTAAGGCGACAGACTTGAAATCTGTTGGGGTCTCCCCGCGCAGGTTCGAATCCTGCCGACTACGAAACGTTTTGTCAGATACTGCACTGTCTTATAGGAATAGATAGATCAACTAGGTATAAATTACAACATACAGTAGTCGTGGCCGAGTGGTTAAGGCGACAGACTTGAAATCTGTTGTGGTCTCCCCGCGCAGGTTCGAATCCTGCCGACTACGAAATGATTTTGTCAAATATTTCACTGTCTTATACGAGTAGATCAAATAGGTTTAAATTATAAAATACGGCAGTCGTGGCCGAGTGGTTAAGGCGACAGACTTGAAATCTGTTGGGGTCTCCCCGCGCAGGTTCCAATCCTGCCGACTACGAAATGTTTTGTCAGATACTGCACTGTTTTATAGGAATAGATAGATCAACTAGGTATAAATTTCAACATACCGTAGTCGTGGCAGAGTGGTTAAGGCGACAGACTTGAAATCTGTTGGGGTCTCCCCGCGCAGGTTCGAATCCTGCCGACTACGAAATGATTTTATCAAATACTTCACTGTCTTATACGAGTAGATCAAATAGGTTTAAATTTTAAAATACGGCAGTCGTGGCCGAGTGGTTAAGGCGACAGACTTGAAATATGTTGGTGTCTCCCCGCGCAGGTTCGAATCCTGCCGACTACCGTCGAAATGTTTTTTCAGATACTGCACTGTCTTATAGGAATAGATAGATCAACTAGGTACAAATTACAACATACCGTAGTCGTGGCCGAGTGGTTAAGGCGACAGACTTGAAATCTGTTGGGGTCTCCCCGCGCAGGTTCGAATCCTGCCGACTACGAAATGATTTTGTCAAATACTTCACTGTCTTATACGAGTAGATCAAATAGGTTTAAATTATAAAATACGGCAGTCGTGGCCGAGTGGTTAAGGCGACAGACTTAAAATCTGTTGGGGTCTCCCCGCGCAGGTTCGAATCCTGCCGACTACGAAATGTTTTGTCAGATACTGCACTGTCTTATAGGAATAGATAGATCAACTAGGTATAAATTACAACATACCGTAGTCGTGGCAGAGTGGTTAAGGCGACAGACTTGAAATCTGTTGGGGTCTCCCCGCGCAGGTTCGAATCCTGCCGACTACCAAATGTTTTGTCAGATACTGCACTGTCTTATAGGAGTAGATATATCAACTAGGTATAAATTACAACATACAGTAGTCGTGGCCGAGTGGTTAAGGCGACAGACTTGAAATCTGTTGGGGTCTCCCCGCGCAGATTCGAATCCTTCCGACTACGAAATGTTTTGTCAGATACTGCACTGTCTTATAGGAATAGATAGATCAACTAGGTATAAATTACAACATACCGTAGTCGTGGCCGAGTGGTTAAGGCGACAGACTTGAAATCTGTTGGGGTCTCCCCGCGCAGGTTCGAATCCTGCCGACTACGAAATGTTTTGTCAGATACTGCACTGTCTTATAGGAATAGATAGATCAACTAGGTATAAATTACAACATACAGTAGTCGTGGCCGAGTGGTTAAGGCGACAGACTTGAAATCTGTTGTGGTCTCCCCGCGCAGGTTCGAATCCTGCCGACTACGAAATGATTTTGTCAAATACTTCACTGTCTTATACGAGTAGATCAAATAGGTTTAAATTATTAAATACGGCAGTCGTGGCCGAGTGGTTAAGGCGACAGACTTGAAATCTGTTGGGGTCTCCCCGCGCAGGTTCGAATCCTGCCGGCTACGAAACGTTTTGTCATATACTGCACTGTCTTATAGGAATAGATAGATCAACTAGGTATAAATTACAACATACCGTAGTCGTGGCAGAGTGGTTAAGGCGACAGACTTGAAATCTGTTGGGGTCTCCCCGCGCAGGTTCGAATCCTGCCGACTACCAAATGTTTTGTCAAATTCTTCACTGTATTATACGAGTAGATCAACTAGGTTTAAATTGTAAAATACGGCAGTCGTGGCCGAGCGGTTAAGGCGAGAGACTAGAAATCTGTTGTGGTCTTTCCGCGCAGGTTCGAATTCTGCCGACTACGAAATGATTTTGTCAAATACTTCACTGTCTTATACGAGTAGATCAACTAGGTTTAAATTGTAAAATACGGCACTCGTGTCCGAGTGGTTAAGGCGACAGACTTGAAATATGTTGGGGTCCTCCCGCGCAGAATAGAATTCTGCCGACTACGAAATGTTTTGTCAGATACTGCACTGTCTTATAGGAATAGATAGATCAACTAGGTATAAATTACAACATACCGTAGTCGTGGCCGAGTGGTTAAGGCGACAGACTTGAAATCTGTTGTGGTCTCCCCGCGCAGGTTCGAATCCTGCCGACTACGAAATTATTTTGTCAAATACTTCACTGTCTTATACGAGTAGATCAAATAGGTTTAAATTATTAAATACAGCAGTCGTGGCCGAGTGGTTAAGGCGACAGACTTGAAATCTGTTGGGGTCTCCCCGCGCAGGTTCGAATCCTGCCGACTACGAAATGTTTTGTCAGATACTGCACTGTCTTATAGGAATAGATATATCAACTAGGTATAAATTACAACATACAGTAGTCGTGGCCGAGTGGTTAAGGCGACAGACTTGAAATCTGTTGGGGTCTCCCCGCGCAGGTTCGAATCCTGCCGACTACGAAATGTTTTGTCAGATACTGCACTGTCTTATAGGAATAGATAGATCAACTAGGTATAAATTACAACATACAGTAGTCGTGGCCGAGTGGTTAAGGCGACAGACTTGAAATCTGTTGTGGTCTCCCCGCGCAGGTTCGAATCCTGCCGACTACGAAATGATTTTGTCAAATACTTCACTGTCTTATACGAGTAGATCAAATAGGTTTAAATTATTAAATACGGCAGTCGTGGCCGAGTGGTTAAGGCGACAGACTTGAAATCTGTTGGGGTCTCCCCGCGCAGGTTCGAATCCTGCCGGCTACGAAACGTTTTGTCATATACTGCACTGTCTTATAGGAATAGATAGATCAACTAGGTATAAATTACAACATACCGTAGTCGTGGCAGAGTGGTTAAGGCGACAGACTTGAAATCTGTTGGGGTCTCCCCGCGCAGGTTCGAATCCTGCCGACTACCAAATGTTTTGTCAAATTCTTCATTGTATTATACGAGTAGATCAACTAGGTTTAAATTGTAAAATACGGCAGTCGTGGCCGAGCGGTTAAGGCGAGAGACTAGAAATCTGTTGTGGTCTTTCCGCGCAGGTTCGAATTCTGCCGACTACGAAATGATTTTGTCAAATACTTCACTGTCTTATACGAGTAGATCAACTAGGTTTAAATTGTAAAATACGGCACTCGTGTCCGAGTGGTTAAGGCGACAGACTTGAAATATGTTGGGGTCCTCCCGCGCAGAATAGAATTCTGCCGACTACGAAATGTTTTGTCAGATACTGCACTGTCTTATAGGAGTAGATATATCAACTAGGTATAAATTACAACATACAGTAGTCGTGGCCGAGTGGTTAAGGCGACAGACTTGAAATCTGTTGGGGTCTCCCCGCGCATATTCGAATCCTTCCGACTACGAAATGTTTTGTCAGATACTGCACTGTCTTATAGAAATAGATAGATCAACTAGGTATAAATTACAACATACCGTAGTCGTGGCCGAGTGGTTAAGGCGACAGACTTGAAATCTGTTGGGGTCTCCCCGCGCAGGTTCGAATCCTGCCGACTACGAAATGTTTTGTCAGATACTGCACTGTCTTATAGGAATAGATAGATCAACTAGGTATAAATTACAACATACAGTAGTCGTGGCCGAGTGGTTAAGGCGACAGACTTGAAATCTGTTGTGGTCTCCCCGCGCATGTTCGAATCCTGCCGACTACGAAATGATTTTGTCAAATACTTCACTGTCTTATACGAGTAGATCAAATAGGTTTAAATTATAAAATACGGCAGTCGTGGCCGAGTGGTTAAGGCAACAGACTTGAAATCTGTTGGGGTCTCCCCGCGTAGGTTCGAATCCTGCCGACTACGAAATGTTTTGTCAGATACTGCACTGTCTTATAGGAATAGATAGATCAACTAGGTACAAATTACAACATACCGTAGTCGTGGCCGAGTGGTTAAGGCGACAGACTTGAAATCTGTTGGGGTCTCCCCGCGCAGGTTCGAATCCTGCCGACTACGAAATGATTTTGTCAAATACTTCACTGTCTTATATACGAGTAGATCAAATAGGTTTAAATTATAAAATACGGCAGTCGTGGCCAAGTGGTTAAGGCGACAGACTTAAAATCTGTTGGGGTCTCCCCGCGCAGGTTCGAATCCTGCCGACTACGAAATGTTTTGTCAGATACTGCACTGTCTTATAGGAATAGATAGATCAACTAGGTATAAATTACAACATACCGTAGTCGTGGCAGAGTGGTTAAGGCGACAGACTTGAAATCTGTTGGGGTCTCCCCGCGCAGGTTCGAATCCTGCCGACTACCAAATGTTTTGTCAAATTCTTCACTGTATTATACGAGTAGATCAACTAGGTTTAAATTGTAAAATACGGCAGTCGTGGCCGAGCGGTTAAGGCGACAGACTAGAAATCTGTTGTGGTCTTTCCGCGCAGGTTCGAATTCTGCCGACTACGAAATGATTTTGTCAAATACTTCACTGTCTTATACGAGTAGATCAACTAGGTTTAAATTGTAAAATACGGCACTCGTGTCCGAGTGGTTAAGGCGACAGACTTGAAATCTGTTGGGGTCCTCCCGCGCAGAATAGAATTCTGCCGACTACGAAATGTTTTGTCAGATACTGCACTGTCTTATAGGAATAGATAGATCAACTAGGTATAAATTACAACATACCGTAGTCGTGGCCGAGTGGTTAAGGCGACAGACTTGAAATCTGTTGGGGTCTCCCCGCGCAGGTTCGAATCCTGCCGACTACGAAATGTTTTGTCAGATACTGCACTGTCTTATAGGAATAGATAGATCAACTAGGTATAAATTACAACATATAGTCGTGGCCGAATGGTTAAGGCGACAGACTTGAAATCTGTTGTGGTCTCCCCGCGCAGGTTCGAATCCTGCCGACTACGAAATGATTTTGTCAAATACTTCACTGTCTTATACGAGTAGATCAAATAGGTTTAAATTATTAAATACGCCAGTCGTGGCAGAGTGGTTAAGGCGACAGACTTGAAATCTGTTGGGGTCTCCCCGCGCAGGTTCGAATCCTGCCGACTACGAAATGTTTTGTCAGATACTGCACTGTCTTATAGGAATAGATATATCAACTAGGTATAAATTACAACATACAGTAGTCGTGGCCGAGTGGTTAAGGCGACAGACTTGAAATCTGTTGGGGTCTCCCCGCGCAGATTCGAATCCTTCCGACTACGAAATGTTTTGTCAGATACTGCACTGTCTTATAGGAATAGATAGATCAACTAGGTATAAATTACAACATACCGTAGTCGTGGCCGAGTGGTTAAGGCGACAGACTTGAAATCTGTTGGGGTCTCCCCGCGCAGGTTCGAATCCTGCCGACTACGAAATGTTTTGTCAGATACTGCACTGTCTTATAGGAATAGATAGATCAACTAGGTATAAATTACAACATATAGTCGTGGCCGAGTGGTTAAGGCGACAGACTTGAAATCTGTTGTGGTCTCCCCGCGCAGGTTCGAATCCTGCCGACTACGAAATGATTTTGTCAAATACTTCACTGTCTTATACGAGTAGATCAAATATGTTTAAATTATTAAATACGGCAGTCGTGGCCGAGTGGTTAAGGCGACAGACTTGAAATCTGTTGGGGTCTCCCCGCGCAGGTTCGAATCCTGCCGACTACGAAATGTTTTGTCAGATACTGCACTGTCTTATAGGAATAGATAGATCAACTAGGTATAAATTACAACATACCGTAGTCGTGGCAGAGTGGTTAAGGCGACAGACTTGAAATCTGTTGGGGTCTCCCCGCGCAGGTTCGAATCCTGCCGACTACGAAATGTTTTGTCAAATTCTTCACTGTATTATACGAGTAGATCAACTAGGTTTAAATTGTAAAATACGGCAGTCGTGGCCGAGCGGTTAAGGCGACAGACTAGAAATCTGTTGGGGTCTCCCCGCGCAGGTTCGAATCCTGCCGACTACGAAATGTTTTGTCAGATACTGCACTGTCTTATAGGAATAGGTATAAATTGTAAAATACGGCAGTCGTGGCCGAGCGGTTAAGGCGACAGACTAGAAATCTGTTGTGGTCTTTCCGCGCAGGTTCGAATTCTGCCGACTACGAAATGATTTTGTCAAATACTTCACTGTCTTATACGAGTAGATCAACTAGGTTTAAATTGTAAAATACGGCACTCGTGTCCGAGTGGTTAAGGCGACAGACTTGAAATCTGTTGGGGTCCTCCCGCGCAGAATAGAATTCTGCCGACTACGAAATGTTTTGTCAGATACTGCACTGTCTTATAGGAATAGATAGATCAACTAGGTATAAATTACAACATACCGTAGTCGTGGCCGAGTGGTTAAGGCGACAGACTTGAAATCTGTTGGGGTCTCCCCGCGCAGGTTCGAATCCTGCCGACTACGAAATGTTTTGTCAGATACTGCACTGTCTTATAGGAATAGATAGATCAACTAGGTATAAATTACAACATATAGTCGTGGACGAGTGGTTAAGGCGACAGACTTGAAATCTGTTGTGGTCTCCCCGCGCAGGTTCGAATCCTGCCGACTACGAAATGATTTTTTCAAATACTTCACTGTCTTATACGAGTAGATCAAATAGGTTTAAATTATTAAATACGGCAGTCGTGGCCGAGTGGTTAAGGCGACAGACTTGAAATCTGTTGGGGTCTCCCCGCGCAGGTTCGAATCCTGCCGACTACGAAATGTTTTGTCAGATACTGCACTGTCTTATAGGAATAGATATATCAACTAGGTATAAATTACAACATACAGTAGTCGTGGCCGAGTGGTTAAGGCGACAGACTTGAAATCTGTTGGGGTCTCCCCGCGCAGATTCGAATCCTTCCGACTACGAAATGTTTTGTCAGATACTGCACTGTCTTATAGGAATAGATAGATCAACTAGGTATAAATTACAACATACCGTAGTCGTGGCCGAGTGGTTAAGGCGACAGACTTGAAATCTGTTGGGGTCTCCCCGCGCAGGTTCGAATCCTGCCGACTACGAAATGGTTTGTCAGATACTGCACTGTCTTATAGGAATAGATAGATCAACTAGGTATAAATTACAACATATAGTCGTGGCCGAGTGGTTAAGGCGACAGACTTGAAATCTGTTGTGGTCTCCCCGCGCAGGTTCGAATCCTGCCGACTACGAAATGATTTTGTCAAATACTTCACTGTCTTATACGAGTAGATCAAATATGTTTAAATTATTAAATACGGCAGTCGTGGCCGAGTGGTTAAGGCGACAGACTTGAAATCTGTTGGGGTCTCCCCGCGCAGGTTCGAATCCTGCCGACTACGAAATGTTTTGTCAGATACTGCACTGTCTTATAGGAATAGATAGATCAACTAGGTATAAATTACAACATACCGTAGTCGTGGCAGAGTGGTTAAGGCGACAGACTTGAAATCTGTTGGGGTCTCCCCGCGCAGGTTCGAATCCTGCCGACTACGAAATGTTTTGTCAAATTCTTGATTGTATTATACGAGTAGATCAACTAGGTTTAAATTGTAAAATACGGCAGTCGTGGCCGAGCGGTTAAGGCGACAGACTAGAAATCTGTTGGGGTCTTTCCGCGCAGGTTCGAATTCTGCCGACTACGAAATGATTTTGTCAAATACTTCACTGTCTTATACGAGTAGATCAACTAGGTTTAAATTGTAAAATACGGCACTCGTGTCCGAGTGGTTAAGGCGACAGACTTGAAATCTGTTGGGGTCCTCCCGCGCAGAATAGAATTCTGCCGACTACGAAATGTTTTGTCAAATACTGCACTGTATTACACGAGTATAGGTCAACTATGTTTAAATTGAAAAAAATACGGTAGTCGTGGCCGAGCGGTTAAAGGGACAGACTAGAAATCTGTTGGAGTCTCTCCGCGCAGGTTCGAATCCTGCCGACTACGAAATGTTTTGTCAGATACTGCACTGTCTTATAGGAGTAGATATATCAACTAGGTATAAATTACAACATACAGTAGTCGTGGCCGAGTGGTTAAGGTGACAGACTTGAAATCTGTTGGGGTCTCCCCGCGCAGGTTCGAATTCTGCCGACTACGAAATTATTTTGTCAAATACTTCACTGTCTTATACGAGTAGATCAAATAGGTTTAAATTATAAAATACGGCAGTCGTGGCCGAGTGGTTAAGGCGACAGACTTGAAATCTGTTGGGGTCTCCCCGCGCAGGTTCCAATCCTGCCGACTACGAAATGTTTTGTCAGATACTGCACTGTTTTATAGGAATAGATAGATCAACTAGGTATAAATTACAACATATAGTCGTGGCCGAGTGGTTAAGGCGACAGACTTGAAATCTGTTGTGGTCTCCCCGCGCAGGTTCGAATCTTGCCGACTACGAAATGATTTTGTCAAATACTTCACTGTCTTATACGAGTAGATCAAATAGGTTTAAATTATTAAATACGGCAGTCGTGGCCGAGTGGTTAAGGCGACAGACTTGAAATCTGTTGGGGTCTCCCCGCGCAGGTTCGAATCCTGCCGACTACGAAATGTTTTGTCAGATACTGCACTGTCTTATAGGAATAGATAGATCAACTAGGTATAAATTACAACATACCGTAGTCGTGGCAGAGTGGTTAAGGCGACAGACTTGAAATCTGTTGGGGTCTCCCCGCGCAGGTTCGAATCCTGCCGACTACGAAATGTTTTGTCAAATTCTTCACTGTATTATACGAGTAGATCAACTAGGTTTAAATTGTAAAATACGGCAGTCGTGGCCGAGCGGTTAAGGCGACAGACTAGAAATCTGTTGGGGTCTTTCCGCGCAGGTTCGAATTCTGCCGACTACGAAATGATTTTGTCAAATACTTCACTGTCTTATACGAGTAGATCAACTAGGTTTAAATTGTAAAATACGGCACTCGTGTCCGAGTGGTTAAGGCGACAGACTTGAAATCTGTTGGGGTCCTCCCGCGCAGAATAGAATTCTGCCGACTACGAAATGTTTTGTCAAATACTGCACTGTATTACACGAGTATAGGTCAACTATGTTTAAATTGAAAAAATACGGTAGTCGTGGCCGAGCGGTTAAAGGGACAGACTAGAAATATGTTGGAGTCTCTCCGCGCAGGTTCGAATCCTGCCGACTACGAAATGTTTTGTCAGATACTGCACTGTCTTATAGGAGTAGATATATCAACTAGGTATAAATTACAACATACAGTAGTCGTGGCCGAGTGGTTAAGGTGACAGACTTGAAATCTGTTGGGGTCTCCCCGCGCAGGTTCGAATTCTGCCGACTACGAAATGATTTTGTCAAATACTTCACTGTCTTATACGAGTAGATCAAATAGGTTTAAATTATAAAATACGGCAGTCGTGGCCGAGTGGTTAAGGCGACAGACTTGAAATCTGTTGGGGTCTCCCCGCGCAGGTTCCAATCCTGCCGACTACGAAATGTTTTGTCAGATACTGCACTGTTTTATAGGAATAGATAGATCAACTAGGTATAAATTTCAACATACCGTAGTCGTGGCAGAGTGGTTAAGGCGACAGACTTGAAATCTGTTGGGGTCTGCCCGCGCAGGTTCGAATCCTGCCGACTACGAAATGATTTTATCAAATACTTCACTGTCTTATACGAGTAGATCAAATAGGTTTAAATTGTAAAATACGGCAGTCGTGGCCGAGTGGTTAAGGCGACAGACTTGAAATATGTTGGTGTCTCCCCGCGCAGGTTCGAATCCTGCCGACTACCGTCGAAATGTTTTTTCAGATACTGCACTGTCTTATAGGAATAGATAGATCAACTAGGTACAAATTACAACATACCGTAGTCGTGGCCGAGTGGTTAAGGCGACAGACTTGAAATCTGTTGGGGTCTCCCCGCGCAGGTTCGAATCCTGCCGACTACGAAATGTTTTGTCAAATACTGCACTGTATTACACGAGTATAGGTCAACTATGTTTAAATTGAAAAAATACGGTAGTCGTGGCCGAGCGGTTAAAGGGACAGACTAGAAATCTGTTGGAGTCTCTCCGCGCAGGTTCGAATCCTGCCGACTACGAAATGTTTTGTCAGATACTGCACTGTCTTATAGGAGTAGATATATCAACTAGGTATAAATTACAACATACAGTAGTCGTGGCCGAGTGGTTAAGGCGACAGACTTGAAATCTGTTGGGGTCTCCCCGCGAAAATTCGAATCCTTCCGACTACGAAATGTTTTGTCAGATACTGCACTGTCTTATAGGAATAGATAGATCAACTAGGTATAAATTACAACATACAGTAGTCGTGGCCGAGTGGTTAAGGCGACAGACTTGAAATCTGTTGGGGTCTCCCCGCGCAGGTTCGAATCCTGCCGACTACGAAACGTTTTGTCAGATACTGCACTGTCTTATAGGAATAGATAGATCAACTAGGTATAAATTACAACATACAGTAGTCGTGGCCGAGTGGTTAAGGCGACAGACTTGAAATCTGTTGGGGTCTCCCCGCGCAGGTTCGAATCCTGCCGACTACGAAATGTTTTGTCAGATACTGCACTGTCTTATAGGAGTAGATATATCAACTAGGTATAAATTACAACATACAGTAGTCGTGGCCGAGTGGTTAAGGTGACAGACTTGAAATCTGTTGGGGTCTCCCCGCGCAGGTTCGAATTCTGCCGACTACGAAATTATTTTGTCAAATACTTCACTGTCTTATACGAGTAGATCAAATAGGTTTAAATTATAAAATACGGCAGTCGTGGCCGAGTGGTTAAGGCGACAGACTTGAAATCTGTTGGGGTCTCCCCGCGCAGGTTCCAATCCTGCCGACTACGAAATGTTTTGTCAGATACTGCACTGTTTTATAGGAATAGATAGATCAACTAGGTATAAATTACAACATATAGTCGTGGCCGAGTGGTTAAGGCGACAGACTTGAAATCTGTTGTGGTCTCCCCGCGCAGGTTCGAATCTTGCCGACTACGAAATGATTTTGTCAAATACTTCACTGTCTTATACGAGTAGATCAAATAGGTTTAAATTATTAAATACGGCAGTCGTGGCCGAGTGGTTAAGGCGACAGACTTGAAATCTGTTGGGGTCTCCCCGCGCAGGTTCGAATCCTGCCGACTACGAAATGTTTTGTCAGATACTGCACTGTCTTATAGGAATAGATAGATCAACTAGGTATAAATTACAACATACCGTAGTCGTGGCAGAGTGGTTAAGGCGACAGACTTGAAATCTGTTGGGGTCTCCCCGCGCAGGTTCGAATCCTGCCGACTACGAAATGTTTTGTCAAATTCTTCACTGTATTATACGAGTAGATCAACTAGGTTTAAATTGTAAAATACGGCAGTCGTGGCCGAGCGGTTAAGGCGACAGACTAGAAATCTGTTGGGGTCTTTCCGCGCAGGTTCGAATTCTGCCGACTACGAAATGATTTTGTCAAATACTTCACTGTCTTATACGAGTAGATCAACTAGGTTTAAATTGTAAAATACGGCACTCGTGTCCGAGTGGTTAAGGCGACAGACTTGAAATCTGTTGGGGTCCTCCCGCGCAGAATAGAATTCTGCCGACTACGAAATGTTTTGTCAAATACTGCACTGTATTACACGAGTATAGGTCAACTATGTTTAAATTGAAAAAATACGGTAGTCGTGGCCGAGCGGTTAAAGGGACAGACTAGAAATATGTTGGAGTCTCTCCGCGCAGGTTCGAATCCTGCCGACTACGAAATGTTTTGTCAGATACTGCACTGTCTTATAGGAGTAGATATATCAACTAGGTATAAATTACAACATACAGTAGTCGTGGCCGAGTGGTTAAGGTGACAGACTTGAAATCTGTTGGGGTCTCCCCGCGCAGGTTCGAATTCTGCCGACTACGAAATGATTTTGTCAAATACTTCACTGTCTTATACGAGTAGATCAAATAGGTTTAAATTATAAAATACGGCAGTCGTGGCCGAGTGGTTAAGGCGACAGACTTGAAATCTGTTGGGGTCTCCCCGCGCAGGTTCCAATCCTGCCGACTACGAAATGTTTTGTCAGATACTGCACTGTTTTATAGGAATAGATAGATCAACTAGGTATAAATTTCAACATACCGTAGTCGTGGCAGAGTGGTTAAGGCGACAGACTTGAAATCTGTTGGGGTCTGCCCGCGCAGGTTCGAATCCTGCCGACTACGAAATGATTTTATCAAATACTTCACTGTCTTATACGAGTAGATCAAATAGGTTTAAATTGTAAAATACGGCAGTCGTGGCCGAGTGGTTAAGGCGACAGACTTGAAATATGTTGGTGTCTCCCCGCGCAGGTTCGAATCCTGCCGACTACCGTCGAAATGTTTTTTCAGATACTGCACTGTCTTATAGGAATAGATAGATCAACTAGGTACAAATTACAACATACCGTAGTCGTGGCCGAGTGGTTAAGGCGACAGACTTGAAATCTGTTGGGGTCTCCCCGCGCAGGTTCGAATCCTGCCGACTACGAAATGTTTTGTCAAATACTGCACTGTATTACACGAGTATAGGTCAACTATGTTTAAATTGAAAAAATACGGTAGTCGTGGCCGAGCGGTTAAAGGGACAGACTAGAAATCTGTTGGAGTCTCTCCGCGCAGGTTCGAATCCTGCCGACTACGAAATGTTTTGTCAGATACTGCACTGTCTTATAGGAGTAGATATATCAACTAGGTATAAATTACAACATACAGTAGTCGTGGCCGAGTGGTTAAGGCGACAGACTTGAAATCTGTTGGGGTCTCCCCTCGAAAATTCGAATCCTTCCGACTACGAAATGTTTTGTCAGATACTGCACTGTCTTATAGGAATAGATAGATCAACTAGGTATAAATTACAACATACAGTAGTCGTGGCCGAGTGGTTAAGGCGACAGACTTGAAATCTGTTGGGGTCTCCCCGCGCAGGTTCGAATCCTGCCGACTACGAAACGTTTTGTCAGATACTGCACTGTCTTATAGGAATAGATAGATCAACTAGGTATAAATTACAACATACAGTAGTCGTGGCCGAGTGGTTAAGGCGACAGACTTGAAATCTGTTGTGGTCTCCCCGCGCAGGTTCGAATCCTGCCGACTACGAAATGATTTTGTCAAATACTTCACTGTCTTATACGAGTAGATCAAATAGGTTTAAATTATAAAATACGGCAGTCGTGGCCGAGTGGTTAAGGCGACAGACTTGAAATCTGTTGGGGTCTCCCCGCGCAGGTTCCAATCCTGCCGACTACGAAATGTTTTGTCAGATACTGCACTGTTTTATAGGAATAGATAGATCAACTAGGTATAAATTTCAACATACCGTAGTCGTGGTAGAGTGGTTAAGGCGACAGACTTGAAATCTGTTGGGGTCTCCCCGCGCAGGTTCGAATCCTGCCGACTACGAAATGATTTTATCAAATACTTCACTGTCTTATACGAGTAGATCAAATAGGTTTAAATTGTAAAATACGGCAGTCGTGGCCGAGTGGTTAAGGCGACAGACTTGAAATATGTTGGTGTCTCCCCGCGCAGGTTCGAATCCTGCCGACTACAGTCGAAATGTTTTTTCAGATACTGCACTGTCTTATAGGAATAGATAGATCAACTAGGTACAAGTTACAACATACCGTAGTCGTGGCCGAGTGGTTAAGGCGACAGACTTGAAATCTGTTGGGGTCTCCCCGCGCAGGTTCGAATCCTGCCGACTACAAAATGATTTTGTCAAATACTTCACTGTCTTATACGAGTAGATCAAATAGGTTTAAATTATAAAATACGGCAGTCGTGGCCGAGTGGTTAAGGCGACAGACTTAAAATCTGTTGGGGTCTCCCCGCGCAGGTTCGAATCCTGCCGACTACGAAATGTTTTGTCAGATACTGCACTGTCTTATAGGAATAGATAGATCAACTAGGTATAAATTACAACATACCGTAGTCGTGGCAGAGTGGTTAAGGCGACAGACTTGAAATCTGTTGGGGTCTCCCCGCGCAGGTTCGAATCCTGCCGACTACGAAATCATTTTATCAAATACTTCACTGTCTTATACGAGTAGATCAAATAGGTTTAAATTGTAAAATACGGCAGTCGTGGCCGAGTGGTTAAGGCGACAGACTTGAAATCTGTTGGGGTCTCCCCGCGCAGGTTCGAATCCTGCCGACTACGAAATGTTTTGTCAGATACTGCACTGTCTTATAGGAATAGATAGATCAACTAGGTACAAATTACAACATACCGTAGTCGTGGCCGAGTGGTTAAGGCGACAGACTTGAAATCTGTTGGGGTCTCCCCGCGCAGGTTCGAATCCTGCCGACTACGAAATGATTTTGTCAAATACTTCACTGTCTTATACGAGTAGATCAAATAGGTTTAAATTATAAAATACGGCAGTCGTGGCCGAGTGGTTAAGGCGACAGACTTAAAATCTGTTGGGGTCTCCCCGCGCAGGTTCGAATCCTGCCGACTACGAAATGTTTTGTCAAATTCTTCACTGTATTATACGAGTAGATCAACTAGGTTTAAATTGTAAAATACGGCAGTCGTGGCCGAGCGGTTAAGGCGACAGACTAGAAATCTGTTGGGGTCTTTCCGCGCAGGTTCGAATTCTGCCGACTACGAAATGATTTTTTTCAAATACTTCACTGTCTTATACGAGTAGATCAACTAGGTTTAAATTGTAAAATACGGCACTCGTGTCCGAGTGGTTAAGGCGACAGACTTGAAATCTGTTGGGGTCCTCCCGCGCAGAATAGAATTCTGCCGACTACGAAATGTTTTGTCAAATACTGCACTGTATTACACAAGTATAGGTCAACTAGGTTTAAATTGAAAAAATACGGTAGTCGTGGCCGAGCGGTTAAGGGGACAGACTAGAAATCTGTTGGAGTCTCTCCGCGCAGGTTCAAATCCTGCCGACTACGAAATGTTTTGTCAGATACTGCACTGTCTTATAGGAGTAGATATATCAACTAGGTATAAATTACAACATACAGTAGTCGTGGCCGAGTGGTTAAGGCGACAGACTGGAAATCTGTTGGGGTCTCCCCGCGCAGGTTCCAATCCTGCCGACTACGAAAGGATTTTGTCAAATACTTCACTGTCTTATACGAGTAGATCAAATAGGTTTAAATTGTAAAATACGGCAGTCGTGGCCGAGTGGTTAAGGCGACAGACTTGAAATCTGTTGGGGTCTCCCCGCGCAGGTTCGAATCCTGCCGACTACGAAATGTTTTGTCAGATACTGCACTGTCTTATAGGAATAGATAGATCAAGTATAAATTACAACATACAGTAGTCGTGGCCGAGCGGTTAAGACGACAGACTAGAAATCTGTTGGGGTCTCCCCGCGCAGGTTCAAATCCTGCCGACTACGACATGTTTTGTCAGATACTGCACTGTCTTATAGGAGTAGATAGATCAACTACGTATAAATTACAACACACAGTAGTCGTGGCCAAGTGGTTAAGGCGACAGACTTGAAATCTGTTGGGGTCTCCACGCGCAGGTTCGAATCCTGCCGACTACGAAATGTTTTGTCAGATACTGCACTGTTTTATAGGAATAGATAGATCAACTAGGTATAAATTACAACATACAGTAGTTGTGGCCGAGCGGTTAAGACGACAGACTAGAAATCTGTTGGGGGGTCTCTCCGCGCAGGTTCGAATCCTGCCGACTACGACATGTTTTGTCAGATACTGCACTGTCTTATAGGAATAGATATATCAACTAGGTATAAATTACAACATAAAGTAGTCGTGGCCGAGTGGTTAAGGCGACAGACTTGAAATATGTTGGGGTCTCCTCGCGCAGGTTCAAATCCTGACGACTACGAAATGTTTTGTCAGATACTGCACTGTCTTATAGGAATAGATAGATCAACTAGGTATACATTACAACATACCGTAGTCGTTGCCGAGTGGTTAAGGCGACAGACTTGAAATCTGTTGGGGTCTCACCGCGGAGGTTCGAATTCTGTCGACTACGAAATGATTTTGTCAAATACTTCACTGTCTTATACGAGTAGATCAACTAGGTTTAAATTGTAAAATACGGCAGTCGTGTCCGAGTGGTTAAGGCGACAGACTTGAAATCTGTTGGGGTCCTCCCGCGCAGATTCAAATTCTGCCAACTACGAAATGATTTTGTCAAATACTTCACTGTCTTATACGAGTAGATCAACTAGGTTTAAATTGTAAAATACGGCAGTCGTGTCCGAGTGGTTAAGGCGACAGACTTGAAATCTGTTGGGGTCCTCCCGCGCAGATTCAAATTCTGCCGACTACGAAATGTTTTGTCAAATACTTTACTGTATTACACGAGTATAGGTCAACTAGTTTTAAATTGTAAAAATACGGTAGTCGTGGCCTAGCGGTTAAGGGGACAGACTAGAAATATGTTGGGGTCTCCCCGCGCAGGTTCGAATCCTGCCGACTACGAAATGTATTGTCACATTCTTCACTGTATTATACAAGTAGATCAACTAGGTTTAAATTGTAAAATAAGGCAGTCGTGGCCCAGCGGTTAAGGCGACAGACTAGAAATCTGTTGGGGTCTTTCCTGGAAGGTACGAATTCTGCCGACTACGACATGTTTTGTCAGATACTGCACTGTCTTATAGGAATAGATAGATCAACTAGGTATAAATTACAACATACAGTAGTCGTGGCCGAGTGGTTTAGGCGACAGACTTGAAATCTGTTGGGGTCTCCCCGCGCAGGTTCGAATCCTGCCGACTACGAAACGTTTTGTCAGATACTGCACTGTCTTATAGGAATAGATAGATCAACTAGGTATAAATTACAACATACAGTAGTCGTGGCCGAGTGGTTAAGGCGACAGACTTGAAATCTGTTGTGGTTTCCCCGCGCAGGTTCGAATCCTGCCGACTACGAAATGATTTTGTCAAATACTTCACTGTCTTATACGAGTAGATCAAATAGGTTTAAATTATAAAATACGGCAGTCGTGGCCGAGTGGTTAAGGCGACAGACTTGAAATATGTTGGTGTCTCCCCGCGCAGGTTCGAATCCTGCCGACTACAGTCGAAATGTTTTTTCAGATACTGCACTGTCTTATAGGAATAGATAGATCAACTAGGTACAAGTTACAACATACCGTAGTCGTGGCCGAGTGGTTAAGGCGACAGACTTGAAATCTGTTGGGGTCTCCCCGCGCAGGTTCGAATCCTGCCGACTACAAAATGATTTTGTCAAATACTTCACTGTCTTATACGAGTAGATCAAATAGGTTTAAATTATAAAATACGGCAGTCGTGGCCGAGTGGTTAAGGCGACAGACTTAAAATCTGTTGGGGTCTCCCCGCGCAGGTTCGAATCCTGCCGACTACGAAATGTTTTGTCAGATACTGCACTGTCTTATAGGAATAGATAGATCAACTAGGTATAAATTACAACATACCGTAGTCGTGGCAGAGTGGTTAAGGCGACAGACTTGAAATCTGTTGGGGTCTCCCCGCGCAGGTTCGAATCCTGCCGACTACGAAATAATTTTATCAAATACTTCACTGTCTTATACGAGTAGATCAAATAGGTTTAAATTGTAAAATACGGCAGTCGTGGCCGAGTGGTTAAGGCGACAGACTTGAAATCTGTTGGGGTCTCCCCGCGCAGGTTCGAATCCTGCCGACTACGAAATGTTTTGTCAGATACTGCACTGTCTTATAGGAATAGATAGATCAACTAGGTACAAATTACAACATACCGTAGTCGTGGCCGAGTGGTTAAGGCGACAGACTTGAAATCTGTTGGGGTCTCCCCGCGCAGGTTCGAATCCTGCCGACTACGAAATGATTTTGTCAAATACTTCACTGTCTTATACGAGTAGATCAAATAGGTTTAAATTATAAAATACGGCAGTCGTGGCCGAGTGGTTAAGGCGACAGACTTAAAATCTGTTGGGGTCTCCCCGCGCAGGTTCGAATCCTGCCGACTACGAAATGTTTTGTCAAATTCTTCACTGTATTATACGAGTAGATCAACTAGGTTTAAATTGTAAAATACGGCAGTCGTGGCCGAGCGGTTAAGGCGACAGACTAGAAATCTGTTGGGGTCTTTCCGCGCAGGTTCGAATTCTGCCGACTACGAAATGATTTTTTTCAAATACTTCACTGTCTTATACGAGTAGATCAACTAGGTTTAAATTGTAAAATACGGCACTCGTGTCCGAGTGGTTAAGGCGACAGACTTGAAATCTGTTGGGGTCCTCCCGCGCAGAATAGAATTCTGCCGACTACGAAATGTTTTGTCAAATACTGCACTGTATTACACAAGTATAGGTCAACTAGGTTTAAATTGAAAAAATACGGTAGTCGTGGCCGAGCGGTTAAGGGGACAGACTAGAAATCTGTTGGAGTCTCTCCGCGCAGGTTCGAATCCTGCCGACTACGAAATGTTTTGTCAGATACTGCACTGTCTTATAGGAGTAGATATATCAACTAGGTATAAATTACAACATACAGTAGTCGTGGCCGAGTGGTTAAGGCGACAGACTGGAAATCTGTTGGGGTCTCCCCGCGCAGGTTCCAATCCTGCCGACTACGAAAGGATTTTGTCAAATACTTCACTGTCTTATACGAGTAGATCAAATAGGTTTAAATTGTAAAATACGGCAGTCGTGGCCGAGTGGTTAAGGCGACAGACTTGAAATCTGTTGGGGTCTCCCCGCGCAGGTTCGAATCCTGCCGACTACGAAATGTTTTGTCAGATACTGCACTGTCTTATAGGAATAGATAGATCAAGTATAAATTACAACATACAGTAGTCGTGGCCGAGCGGTTAAGACGACAGACTAGAAATCTGTTGGGGTCTCCCCGCGCAGGTTCAAATCCTGCCGACTACGACATGTTTTGTCAGATACTGCACTGTCTTATAGGAGTAGATAGATCAACTACGTATAAATTACAACACACAGTAGTCGTGGCCAAGTGGTTAAGGCGACAGACTTGAAATCTGTTGGGGTCTCCACGCGCAGGTTCGAATCCTGCCGACTACGAAATGTTTTGTCAGATACTGCACTGTCTTATAGGAATAGATAGATCAACTAGGTATAAATTACAACATACAGTAGTTGTGGCCGAGCGGTTAAGACGACAGACTAGAAATCTGTTGGGGGTTCTCTCCGCGCAGGTTCGAATCCTGCCGACTACGACATGTTTTGTCAGATACTGCACTGTCTTATAGGAATAGATATATCAACTAGGTATAAATTACAACATACAGTAGTCGTGGCCGAGTGGTTAAGGCGACAGACTTGAAATATGTTGGGGTCTCCTCGCGCAGGTTCAAATCCTGACGACTACGAAATGTTTTGTCAGATACTGCACTGTCTTATAGGAATAGATAGATCAACTAGGTATACATTACAACATACCGTAGTCGTTGCCGAGTGGTTAAGGCGACAGACTTGAAATCTGTTGGGGTCTCACCGCGGAGGTTCGAATTCTGTCGACTACGAAATGATTTTGTCAAATACTTCACTGTCTTATACGAGTAGATCAAATAGGTTTAAATTGTAAAATACGGCAGTCGTGGCCGAGCGGTTAAGGCGACAGACTAGAAATCTGTTGTGGTCTTTCCGCGCAGGTTCGAATTCTGCCAACTACGAAATGATTTTGTCAAATACTTCACTGTCTTATACGAGTAGATCAACTAGGTTTAAATTGTAAAATACGGCAGTCGTGTCCGAGTGGTTAAGGCGACAGACTTGAAATCTGTTGGGGTCCTCCCGCGCAGAATAGAATTCTGCCGACTACGAAATGTTTTGTCAGATACTGCACTGTCTTATAGGAATAGATAGATCAAGTATAAATTACAACATACAGTAGTCGTGGCCGAGCGGTTAAGACGACAGACTAGAAATCTGTTGGGGTCTCCCCGCGCAGGTTCAAATCCTGCCGACTACGACATGTTTTGTCAGATACTGCACTGTCTTATAGGAGTAGATAGATCAACTACGTATAAATTACAACACACAGTAGTCGTGGCCAAGTGGTTAAGGCGACAGACTTGAAATCTGTTGGGGTCTCCACGCGCAGGTTCGAATCCTGCCGACTACGAAATGTTTTGTCAGATACTGCACTGTCTTATAGGAATAGATAGATCAACTAGGTATAAATTACAACATACAGTAGTTGTGGCCGAGCGGTTAAGACGACAGACTAGAAATCTGTTGGGGGTTCTCTCCGCGCAGGTTCGAATCCTGCCGACTACGACATGTTTTGTCAGATACTGCACTGTCTTATAGGAATAGATATATCAACTAGGTATAAATTACAACATACAGTAGTCGTGGCCGAGTGGTTAAGGCGACAGACTTGAAATATGTTGGGGTCTCCTCGCGCAGGTTCAAATCCTGACGACTACGAAATGTTTTGTCAGATACTGCACTGTCTTATAGGAATAGATAGATCAACTAGGTATACATTACAACATACCGTAGTCGTTGCCGAGTGGTTAAGGCGACAGACTTGAAATCTGTTGGGGTCTCACCGCGGAGGTTCGAATTCTGTCGACTACGAAATGATTTTGTCAAATACTTCACTGTCTTATACGAGTAGATCAAATAGGTTTAAATTGTAAAATACGGCAGTCGTGGCCGAGCGGTTAAGGCGACAGACTAGAAATCTGTTGTGGTCTTTCCGCGCAGGTTCGAATTCTGCCAACTACGAAATGATTTTGTCAAATACTTCACTGTCTTATACGAGTAGATCAACTAGGTTTAAATTGTAAAATACGGCAGTCGTGTCCGAGTGGTTAAGGCGACAGACTTGAAATCTGTTGGGGTCCTCCCGCGCAGATTCAAATTCTGCCGACTACGAAATGTTTTGTCAAATACTTTACTGTATTACACGAGTATAGGTCAACTAGTTTTAAATTGTAAAAATACGGTAGTCGTGGCCTAGCGGTTAAGGGGACAGACTAGAAATATGTTGGGGTCTCCTCGCGCAGGTTCAAATCCTGACGACTACGAAATGTTTTGTCAGATACTGCACTGTCTTATAGGAATAGATAGATCAACTAGGTATACATTACAACATACCGTAGTCGTTGCCGAGTGGTTAAGGCGACAGACTTGAAATCTGTTGGGGTCTCACCGCGGAGGTTCGAATTCTGTCGACTACGAAATGATTTTGTCAAATACTTCACTGTCTTATACGAGTAGATCAAATAGGTTTAAATTGTAAAATACGGCAGTCGTGGCCGAGCGGTTAAGGCGACAGACTAGAAATCTGTTGTGGTCTTTCCGCGCAGGTTCGAATTCTGCCAACTACGAAATGATTTTGTCAAATACTTCACTGTCTTATACGAGTAGATCAACTAGGTTTAAATTGTAAAATACGGCAGTCGTGTCCGAGTGGTTAAGGCGACAGACTTGAAATCTGTTGGGGTCCTCCCGCGCAGAATAGAATTCTGCCGACTACGAAATGTTTTGTCAGATACTGCACTGTCTTATAGGAATAGATAGATCAAGTATAAATTACAACATACAGTAGTCGTGGCCGAGCGGTTAAGACGACAGACTAGAAATCTGTTGGGGTCTCCCCGCGCAGGTTCAAATCCTGCCGACTACGACATGTTTTGTCAGATACTGCACTGTCTTATAGGAGTAGATAGATCAACTACGTATAAATTACAACACACAGTAGTCGTGGCCAAGTGGTTAAGGCGACAGACTTGAAATCTGTTGGGGTCTCCACGCGCAGGTTCGAATCCTGCCGACTACGAAATGTTTTGTCAGATACTGCACTGTCTTATAGGAATAGATAGATCAACTAGGTATAAATTACAACATACAGTAGTTGTGGCCGAGCGGTTAAGACGACAGACTAGAAATCTGTTGGGGGTTCTCTCCGCGCAGGTTCGAATCCTGCCGACTACGACATGTTTTGTCAGATACTGCACTGTCTTATAGGAATAGATATATCAACTAGGTATAAATTACAACATACAGTAGTCGTGGCCGAGTGGTTAAGGCGACAGACTTGAAATATGTTGGGGTCTCCTCGCGCAGGTTCAAATCCTGACGACTACGAAATGTTTTGTCAGATACTGCACTGTCTTATAGGAATAGATAGATCAACTAGGTATACATTACAACATACCGTAGTCGTTGCCGAGTGGTTAAGGCGACAGACTTGAAATCTGTTGGGGTCTCACCGCGGAGGTTCGAATTCTGTCGACTACGAAATGATTTTGTCAAATACTTCACTGTCTTATACGAGTAGATCAAATAGGTTTAAATTGTAAAATACGGCAGTCGTGGCCGAGCGGTTAAGGCGACAGACTAGAAATCTGTTGTGGTCTTTCCGCGCAGGTTCGAATTCTGCCAACTACGAAATGATTTTGTCAAATACTTCACTGTCTTATACGAGTAGATCAACTAGGTTTAAATTGTAAAATACGGCAGTCGTGTCCGAGTGGTTAAGGCGACAGACTTGAAATCTGTTGGGGTCCTCCCGCGCAGATTCAAATTCTGCCGACTACGAAATGTTTTGTCAAATACTTTACTGTATTACACGAGTATAGGTCAACTAGTTTTAAATTGTAAAAATACGGTAGTCGTGGCCTAGCGGTTAAGGGGACAGACTAGAAATATGTTGGGGTCTCCCCGCGCAGGTTCGAATCCTGCCGACTACGAAATGTATTGTCACATTCTTCACTGTATTATACAAGTAGATCAACTAGGTTTAAATTGTAAAATAAGGCAGTCGTGGCCCAGCGGTTAAGGCGACAGACTAGAAATCTGTTGGGGTCTTTCCTGGAAGGTACGAATTCTGCCGACTACGACATGTTTTGTCAGATACTGCACTGTCTTATAGGAATAGATAGATCAACTAGGTATAAATTACAACATACAGTAGTCGTGGCCGAGCGGTTAAGACGACAGACTTGAAATCTGTTGGGGTCTCCCCGCGCAGGTTCGAATCATGCCGACTACGACATGTTTTGTCAGATACTGCACTGTCTTAGAGGAGTAGATAGATCAACTACGTATAAATTACAACATACAGTAGTCGTGGCCGAGTGGTTAAGACGACAGACTAGAAATCTGTTGGGGGTCTCTCCGCGCAGGTTCGAATCCTGCCGACTACGACATGTTTTGTCAGATACTGCACTGTCTTATAGGAATAGATATATCAACTAGGTATAAATTACAACATACAGTAGTCGTGGCCGAGTGGTTAAGGCGACAGACTTGAAATATGTTGGGGTCTCCTCGCGCAGGTTCAAATCCTGACGACTACGAAATGTTTTGTCAGATACTGCACTGTCTTATAGGAATAGATAGATCAACTAGGTATACATTACAACATACCGTAGTCGTTGCCGAGTGGTTAAGGCGACAGACTTGAAATCTGTTGGGGTCTCACCGCGGAGGTTCGAATTCTGTCGACTACGAAATGATTTTGTCAAATACTTCACTGTCTTATACGAGTAGATCAAATAGGTTTAAATTATAAAATACGGCAGTCGTGGCCGAGTGGTTAAGGCGACAGACTTGAAATCTGTTGGGGTCTCCCCGCGCAGGTTCGAATCCTGCCGACTACGAAATGTTTTGTCAAATTCTTCACTGTATTATACGAGTAGATCAAATAGGTTTAAATTGTAAAATACGGCAGTCGTGGCCGAGCGGTTAAGGCGACAGACTAGAAATCTGTTGGGGTCTTTCCGCGCAGGTTCGAATTCTGCCGACTACGAAATGATTTTTTTCAAATACTTCACTGTCTTATACGAGTAGATCAACTAGATTTAAATTGTAAAATACGGCACTCGTGTCCGAGTGGTTAAGGCGACAGACTTGAAATCTGTTGGGGTCCTCCCGCGCAGAATAGAATTCTGCCGACTACGAAATGTTTTGTCAAATACTGCACTGTATTACACAAGTATAGGTCAACTAGGTTTAAATTGAAAAAATACGGTAGTGGAATGTGCTATTGCAAGGCAGCGCAAATGCGGCCTCTGTCTTCAGTTAAAATATTGAACTTTGATTGCAACCGATAGCCAATCGCATTAATTCACCGTTTCCGAGTCTATTTCTTTGGTGAATTTTGGCTATCATGAACGGAATGTTAAAGTAAATATGCACGTATATTTCACCACCCTCTCATTCCTGTTTGCAGGTTAACACGATACAACTTGCCTCGTAAGGAACAACGCGTGGTTCTAAACCCATCTCATGCCCTGTGGCTTTGCCATGGGGCTTCGCCGCCTTGTACATACACGCTCCCATAACAATCAAGGTCTGATCGCCTGGGCTGTGCCAAACATAAACCAATTTCAGGGACTAACTATAAATACCCTTTCTAGGGGCCTATTATCACTCCTAAACCTTGGAGACCCAGGGCAAAGCTTTACCCCTCTATCGCTCCAAGGACCTCCTCCATTGTGTTAGTGCCTCTGGTAATAATGAAGATTCTGCTTCACCAGACCCCTGCCATACTAGTCATCACATGTCATGTACATATGGGATTAAATCAAGAGAAACGTGAAATACATAAACGGTGCTGTGTCTGTTAAATCACAGAGGGATAAATCCATCGTTCTAACCTTGTCCATCCTACCTCTTGCTACCAGCATACACATATTCATGGTGAACTGCCTTTACAGTCACCAGTGATAATATTTTTAATTCAGAAAAGGTCTGACATATGTCCTTATATAGGACTACAAAGTTTTCCTCTGAGATAAACCACTCATTCTGAATTTATACAAAGTTTGGAAAAAACAACCCCTCACCTGGTAGTCACTTGGCTACCTACGGACTCATTCGCCGCATCTGATATGAAACATCCGCTAATGCCCATGAAGTTCCACTAACATAATTGCATAAGCTGGCGCTACGGTGGCCTAAGAGTAGGGGTGTCATACACACCGTGCAGACCCACTAGACAACGAGTAACAACATGTATCATCTGAAAAAGAAAGACTTATGAAAAATATGAGCAACATACATACTAGAAAAGATGATTTGAAATGCTTGAAAGATGTAAATAGAATAAATGAGATGGTTCAAAAAACACTTTTTAATTACTGTTGCTTAATACGTTGGTTGTCTAGGAAAAAGCGCAATCTGAAAAGTTTATCGGACCATAACTTGGCAACGCTTTGACCGATTTTGAAAGTTGAAAGAGATTTGCAATCTACTCACCAAGCCCTTCAAGAAATAGTTCCAAATAACTTCCTAAAAGCAATATTAAAATTTGTATTGTCCCCCCTACTAAGAGCTTGAAAATGTTCTATATGCCTTTTCACAGCTATTCTCCGCAAATCTGCCCAAAGGTTTGCCAAATTCATTATTTCGATCAACCTATTGGGGATCAAGTTTCCTTTTTATGCACAATTGTCACGAAGATATGAACGTGAATCATATTTTGTAAAGAACAAATCAATAACTGTGAAACAAAGGAGAACAACCATTTAATCATATACTCATAACCAGGAAGGGTTTACTAAACCTGCTGGGTTTAACTGCCGTAGGCCTTACTTCCTCAGATCTCAGAATTGTCAGGAACGCCGAACATACGTAATAGCCGTACTATACTGTGCCAAAGCTACCACTAATTTACTCACGGCGACGCTAAGGATTACAAATAAAATGTACATGTACAAGCTTTGCATTTGGAAAGCCACCTTACGTCTTCTTCATTTTAGACACCCTTGCATTACTCATAGATTTGGTATACTCTGATAACCGGACCGGCATTTTCTTTACTAAAGATTACTACTATAAGAACCATGATAAAACTCGGTCCGACATAGGCCTACTGATAAATAACCAAATTCCCATATCCACATACCTTTGGACAATACCCACGCCTTCGTGAACATTCCGCAGGAATGCGAGGCCATCTTCTTCTCGCAGTTAAATGTCGTGCCGTGCATGCTTGAGCGCGTGCTATTATCCAAAGTACAATAGCGTTGTGCAATAGCGTTGTACAATAGCTTTGTACAATACAAAGACTGCGTACGCCTACCTAATGTACCACGCCCGTCGCGCTGACCCTGTCAGCCTCAACGTACGTATATACATTGAGGAATTCCTACATGGTATATGTGAAAACACACAAATGGTATTCAAAAGAACGAATTTTAAACAAGAACTTGCCCAAATTCTTATTATGACCTTCCGCAGCCGAATAACCATAATCAAATTTTACATTAACAAAATGACATGGCTGCTCCATAAAATTGTACCTCCTTACCAGTGTCATGTTCGACCACCGGCAAGGATTTAGATATCTCCTACCTTGTTTCCTAAAACGAACACCAATCTAGGCTCTACCTCCATCGGAATCGCAAACCTGCACAATTCCCCACCATTAGGATCGAAGTCCTCCCTTTAGGCACCCGTTATGGCCAGCCGAACTAGTAATTGGCTAGTCAACGGGCCGAGTATGGGTGGCCTAAGGTACGTGTATACATCAGCGGAGGCTATGTACGTCTTGCTCATATTGGTCAAATTCACAAAGTGAATGTGGATCTTCCGACCGCTACGTCGCAGCGATGCAAATAGTTGATCTATCTATTCCTATAAGACAGTGAAGTATTTGACAAAATCCTTTCGTAGTCGGCAGGATTCGAACCTGCGCGGGGAGACCCCAACAGATTTCAAGTCTGTCGCCTTAACCACTCGACCACGACTACTGTATGTTGTAATTTATACCTAGTTGATCTATCTATACCTATAAGACAGTGCAGTATCTGACAAAACATGTCGTAGTCGGCAGGATTCGAACCTGCGCGGGGAGACACCAACAGATTTCAAGTCTGTCGCCTTAACCACTCGGCCACGACTACTGTATGTTGTAATTTATACGTAGTTGATCTATCTACTCCTATAAGACAGTGCAGTATCTGACAAAACATGTCGTAGTCGGCGGATTCGAACCTGCGCGGGGAGACACCAACATATTTCAAGTCTGTCGCCTTAACCACTCGGCCACGACTACGGTATGTTGTAATTTATACCTAGTTGATCTATCTATTCCTATAAGACAGTGCAGTATCTGACAAAGCATTTCGTAGTCGGCAGGATTCGAACCTGCGCGGGGAGACCCCAACAGATTTCAAGTCTGTCGCCTTAACCACTCGGCCACGACTACTGTATGTTGTAATTTATACCTAGTTGATCTATCTATTCCTATAAGACAGTGCAGTATCTGACAAAACATTTCGTAGTCGGCAGGATTCGAATCTGCGCGGGGAGACCCCAACAGATTTCAAGTCTGTCGCCTTAACCACTCGGCCACGACTACTGTATGTTGTAATTTATACCTAGTTGATCTATCTATTCCTATAAGACAGTGCAGTATCTGACAAAACATTTCGTAGTCGGCAGGATTCGAATCTGCGCGGGGAGACCCCAACATATTTCTAGTCTGTCCCCTTAACCGCTCGGCCACGACTACCGTATTTTTACAATTTAAACCTAGTTGACCTATACTCGTGTAATACAGTGCAGTATTTGACAAAACATTTCGTAGTCGGCAGAATTCTATTCTGCGCGGGAGGACCCCAACAGATTTCAAGTCTGTCGCCTTAACCACTCGGACACGACTGCCGTATTTTACAACAAGTCAAAGGTAAAATGCTCTGAGAGCATAATAAAAGGGCCAACGGGTTTCCAGTTAAAGTAAAATGCTGTGCGAGCATTCCAGCTAAAGTAAAATGCTGTCTCAGCACTGCACTCGCGTCAAAAAGGAAGTGGACAAGAGAATGCCAACGAGTTTTACCTCTTACCCCCCAACAAGCGCAGACCGAGCGAAAGGTCAGCAGGTGTGGGCCACTAGTTCGGTGTGGGCGGGTCGAAACCGTTGCCCTCCCACCTTGCCCCCTCCTCCCATAGCAGCATGGACTCACAATCGGGTAGTCTAAAGCACCGACTCAATGAGCCAATGAGAGAGAGACACACGCATTGGAGGGGAAAGCGCTGCACTCTCTGCGAGAGAGAGAAGGCCGCAACGCAAGAGAGTGGGAAGGCGATCACCGGCTATGTAACGCGGTCGGTGGTCACGTAGCTGAATAACTGGCACGAAATGGGCGGCGCATAAACAATAACTCGTGCTCGCGCGATAGGGCGGATGAGCACGAGCTTATAAATAAGCTTATAATGGGCTTATTAACGGATAATCTCGACGCGCGCTGTGGGCCCACGGTGAAGTTCACTTCTTACCCGCTCTGTGCGCGCTGTGTATCAAGTAGTAAGTATGCTGCTGTTGGCGCTCACATGTTTCCGTGCAAAAGTTGTTGAGTATTGAAGCAAGGTGACATCGTTTTTTTTTAATCCGGCACACGTGTCGGATGAATGAGAGAAAGCGTGCGTTCGCTGTGTATTTGCGAGCGTTTGTGAGACAAATGCGCGCAAGGCACAGCTACGTACGGTGGTACGGTCTAAAGGCGGAGAAAGAAGGCGGTGCTAAATAGAATTGTCATTGTCAACTGACGTGATGACCTGTTGCAGTGTATGAAGTGCAACCCTATGCAGGCACAGGCGCTCATGCATTAGGTGTAGCTGACAGATGCTGAAAGTACGCCGGCGCAGATGTGCATGCAAAGCGGAGCGAAGGCTGTCAAGTGTCTTGGGCTAGCTGGAGGGTGTAGGTTAGAATTATGGGCGTAGCTAGTATGCGCCAGAGTAGAAGAGCGTGCATAGCGGCACCTAGGACCTCTCAGACAGTGTCGTCAGTGCAGGAGAGCGCGCAGCGTATATCGAACATTGGTGATAGTACTCTTTATAGCAACGCAAAACCAAAATTGAACTCCATCCAAGCCGTAATGGCTATCTTACGATGACCCACCAGCATTAGTGTATGCAAATAAATGCAGTGATTACGGTACGGTGCTAACCAGTTAACATCTACTGCTCGGTGGGAGGGCAACGGTTTCGACCCGCCCACACCGAACTAGTGGCCCACACCTGCTGACCTTTCGCTCGGTCTGCGCTTGTTGGGGGGTAAGAGGTAAAACTCGTTGGCATTCTCTTGTCCACTTCCTTTTTGACGCGAGTGCAGTGCTGAGACAGCATTTTACTTTAGCTGGAATGCTCGCACAGCATTTTACTTTAACAGGAAACCCGTTGGCCCTTTTATTATGCTCTCAGAGCATTTTACCTTTGACTTGTCCACTTCCTTTTATTTAGTAGCTTGTGTTTGAACAGTAAGAAGTTTGCATGCGCGCTTTTGGCTCGGGATCATCGGGTGCAGTCCCTCACCCAATCGCTCGACTAACTCCACATCTGGCGTCCGGGGGGTTTTGTTTATAGTCGAGCGAGCGCCTTCCCCCGGCCGATTGCCCAGATGTGGAGTTTTTTGTGTACTCGCCGGCAGCAGCGCTTTGACGCCCGTGTGCGCCCACCACTGCGCATCCTCTTTGAAGAGGCAGGCGATACGCCGCTTGTGCGTGCGCAGTCGGCGCATTTTCTCGTATGCCGCGTAGAGGCGCGCGCAAATGTACTCGGAGGGTAGACTTGACCCAAGTCGGACTTACCATGGAGTTAAGACTACCAAATTGCTTTCGTCATTCCGGCCGAATAGTTATGTGCTTTGTTGGCCTTAGAAAAAAGGCGCCGTCATCTGGTTGTCGTTCCGCTATCGGCATCAACGCGATGTCATCATGTCAGTGCAGTAAATCCGACTTGACGGATCGGCCAATCAAGCCCCCCGCGGTGATATGTAGTTATTCATAAATTATTTGCATACGCATCACATGGTTATCGATGCATGCCAAATAAGTCCGCCAATCGGTACGGACTCGCTAGACCGCTAACGGACTATGGAGGAATGGTAGGCAGTACTGTCACTAGATGCCTTTTTCAAATTAAATAACTGCGTCCATACTTCGTTTATTTAGTTAGAGTATGGTATAGTGCAAACTTAACGGCCGGATAATGTACACGATAGCAAGACTATTAAACCGTTTGTACATTTACACATAATGTACACTATGCACATGTGTATGTACATTGTACATCACAATGTCCACGTATGTCCGTCACACAACTGGGTCAAAGTTCATATTATTACAGATATATGCTAATTTATACAATTCTGCCGCTACCGTTTTCGGTAGATAAGCCCATAGGTTGTGTAAAAACGTGTGGCAGATCCGTCAAGTCGGGATTTCTGAACCACACATGAGCATGGGTGGCGCATGAGGGCGCGCTACTGATAAGCGTGGACGTGACGCGAGGCGCACAGTGTGGATGACCATGAGCAATGTTACCACGTAATCCCGACTTGGATCAAGTCTACTCGGAGGGCAGCTGGCTGCACTTGCCGGCACACTTCTGTTTGTGCGGCAGTGAGGTGCCCTTGTACTGCGTCGGGCTGTTGTTGCAGAGTGTCAGCTCACTCTCTCGCTTGGTGATGGTGAGCGGCGCCGGCGCATGGAACTTGGGGCGTCGCTTTCGACGCGGAATGCGCGCCATGCGGTCGCGACGCGCTCCAGCCATATGTGCATGAACTGCGTGTAGAGCAGCTGCACGTGCTGGGCCGGACGCGTGTCGTCGCGTGGCTGCGCGGAGTGACTGCGCCGACACCGATTGATCTTATGCGCCCGATCGCGCGAGCACGAGTGCGCCCGCGCGCGATGCGCCGCCTGCGGCCCGGTGTTGTCGTCGCAGGACGACTTGGGCATGTGCGCTTGTATCTCGTGCGCGTCGCTAGTGTACTGCGACTGGCTGCTGTCGACGAGTGGCAGCTCACTCTCCCGCGCCCCGTAGGGTTTGCGACGCAGTCGGCGACGCGGCGACGCCTTGGGCGGCCGTCGCTTGTCGGCCGCACTGCGCGCCATTATTTTTTTTAGTTTTGTGTTTTGTTTTTGTTTTGAAGGGTTTTTTACTTTTTTTTCTCTTACCTCTTACAAGCAATCGTCTATCGCTTGTTGTGCCCGGAAATCGATGCGTAGATTCCGAGCGAAGGAAACCTGCAAAAAAACACAATGTAAGTTTGCCGATGTGCGAACAAACAGCAAACGGTTGTTGAGTATAGATGCAAGTTGACACCTCGGTACACGTTGTTCCCACACAGAACAGAACCACCGTTACAGTTAGTCGAGCCCATCTACTAACCTACCCGACTCTAAATAAACCAATCAGCCTACTTTGCCGTCAGACCTACGGTGTTGCGTCTTGCCACATACCTACGGGCTACTAGTATGTATATACTATATAGTACTGTACACCATTATTACATTGTTCTCCGTATACCCATTAGCTCCTATCCTGTGAGGAGATAGCACTAGTCAATAGCAGCTGCTACTTCGTTGTTTCTGTCTTAATTGTCTAAATTGGTCACTTTTGAAGCCAAAATACGTTTTAGCTTCGTTATTTCGGGTGTTTTGTTACTTTTTTTAACCTCCCCCCCCCCCCCCTCCTGCGAGTCGGCGTCGTCGTTGTCATCGGCGAACGTCTGCGATTGTGATGATATTGTCCAGCGTCAAGTTGCCGTTGTGCTTCACTACAAAGGGCACACTGTGACTGCTGCAAAAAAGCGAAATAGTTTGACAATTTTCAGCAGGAAATGAAACAAAATTGCGGCAGAAGCAAGAAAGTTAGACAGAAACACAGAATTGACCGAAATTGCCGATAATTTGAAGCGATTCAGACAGCGAAAATTATTACCAGAGCTGAAATTTGTGGTTGTGTGAGCAAGCGTTTTGGCGGCATTTGCGCAGCGCACACTTGCAAACAACGCCGCACAATTGCGCAGTACATGCGCACTGACACTAGCAAATGCTAAAACGCCCGAAACTCACAAAAACGCAAGAAATATCACACATTCTTGCACCGAGTTTCACTTAGGAATGCATTCATTCACAGATGCTTTTAGTGCCGTTTTCGTCGAACTGAGGAAATTCACATGTCAGATGGTCAGATTCGTATGACAACCCCCTCTGAGAAGTCGAAAATCAAAATTCTGTCCCAATAGAACTCATGCCCTTGATCTCCTGATAATTTTCGTTATATGGGTTCTTTTCGATTCCGTGGAGCGATCGCGAGTTATTCCAGTCGGACTGAAGAAGAAAGAAAGAAGAATAAAATTAACGCAAAATCGGTTCACTGGCAAAGTAAGGGTGCCGCGGCGCTGCCACTCCCAGCCGGGCGAACCCGTTGGGTGTGACGCTCCCGCGTCACCCTCACATGTCAGATGGTCAGATTCGTATGACAACCCCCTCTGTCGTCGAACTGAGGAAATTCATTCCCATGTCAGATGCAACCCAGTCTCCTTCTTAAATTGTGTACATATCACAATTGACCAATTGTGTGTATATCACAATTTAAGAAACTGTACATGCGCAGTAATGCTGGCAAAACGGAGGTTGGCCCTCAAAGAGTGAATAAACAAGTGTATGATGTTCTTATTAGTTGCAGTAGTTGTTTAAGTTTGGGATTGGAAAAGGAAAAAGTCGAGTTAGGGTACAAGAAAAAAACAATTCATATTACCGCATTAACAGCAATTCTTATTATTGTTATTATTTGACGCAAGTTTAAT